>MU269993.1:975000-1280000 GCA_021432705.1 Caranx ignobilis
TATAGACTTGTATTAAACGTTTGAGTCCTTCGTATCATCCACGTATGGTCTGGAACAGAAATTATCAAGAGAAGATGATCAGATACAACTACAGTAGAAATAAAGTGTCATTTTCCTTTAAAAAATAAACAAAGCAGATGTTTAACAACCCGACAGTTTATCTTGTCACAGATATGTAAGTGAAGTATCCATGAATCATTCAACGACAGCTGTAAGCGACAACTCGAGCTCCTTTTAAAATACATGTTTGCCTGATCACTTCCCATTCATAATGTAAGACATGTTGGATCTGATGTGGATGAGGGAGCGGCTACATTTCAAACAAACAGCTCAGGAAACTTCCTGGTTCGACTCCAGATGCCTGAAACGCTTGTAAAACACACACACACACACGGCGGCAGCTCTATGACATCCTGCGGCGTCGCACTGGTATCCTCGCCTGGTGTTTATGTGCACACGGCTCTGTTTGGAGTTTGGAGTGTCCATGGCAGCAATGGAGGAGCAAACAGAGGAGGGACAGTCGCTGCCAAACAAAGACGCCTCAGAGCAGATCGCTCAGAAATCAAAGTGTCATTTAAAACCAATGAGAAGAGACGAGCCGCACATCCGGACACACTGGTCCAGTTATACTCTGTCTGTCTCTCAAGTAAAAGTAACACGTGACAAAGCCCTTGACATGTGCCGCTGAAAACACACAACTTCCTGTTTCTGTAACAAGATGGCGTCTGTTGAGGATGAGAAGAGCTCACTAACTGTTCTGAATGATCCAATCCAGGTGCTTTTAATGTGTGAGTGTGTGTGTGATGCACTTATGCACTTAAACCAGGAGGTGTGTAAGCGTGGACGTATGCAAATTAAGTGGCAGCGTTATTTAAATGATCTGGTTAAGTGCTGTTTTTTTCTCTCTCAGCCTCCGACCAGATGTTTCAGCTTCAGTCTTATTATATTTTTCTTATGTAAACAGCAGAATAAGAAAAATGATCTTCACAGTTATTGTGTTTACTCCAAATCTTGTGCGTGCGTCACAAGTAACAAGGACTCTTGTTTGCACTCCTGGCTCTTATTTTGGAGGGGCAGGCCAAACAGGAGGAAAAGGTTAAGAGCCTTCAGCTCAGCTCAGCGTTTGGTCCTTTTTTTTTTTTTTTTTTTTTTAGCTTCAGGGCGTCAGCAGCAAAACTCCAGGAGTTAAATAGCTTGAAAAGCACAAAAATGAGCCACAATGAGCCACACACACACACACACACACACACACACACACACACACACACACACACACACACCACTGTGCTCTTCTTCTTCAGGTGCTCTCAGTGAAACAGCACCGATGTGAAATAAGCCGCTAACAGATTTACAGACTTCACCACAAGGGGTCAATTACCTCTCTCTCTCTCTCGCTCACACACACACACACACACACACACACACACACAATTCTTCACTTATTGATGAGATTGATTTCCTGTGCTCGGGGAGCTACTACTACTTCCCTGGTGTGTACAGGAGCTGATTAGAGCGGAGATTTATGAGCGAGCGTGAATGACCTGAGACCGAGGAGGAGGAAGAGGAGGACTGAGAGACGCTGGAGGATGCATGGTGGAAAAAGACAAATGGGTTAAGCGAGGTAAAGCAGGACACAGTGGGGAAGGGGCGAGAGAGAGAGAGATGAAGGGGGACATAAGAGCATTAGGCTGCTGCTTCTCTTTGTCTCGGGCCAAAGCAGACCTGAGACCTGCCAACCGCGCTCAGCTCTCTCCGTCAGCGCCCGGGCCTCCAGACAACAGGAGGTATTAATAGAAGGTAAATCACAAACAGGTCCCTGAGGAACAACAACACTAATGAGTGACTTGATTAACAGCTGTTCCTTCAAAGCATCTCCACCTTCTTAACACCTGACATTTCACTTCAAACAAGCTAATAGCTCCACGTCCAGCCCCTCCCCCCCTCAGCTAGCATGAAATTGGCATATCGTGAAGTGAAGTCGTGCAGCATGGACATGGTCGTCTATTCAGGGGTGTGACAATGAGTCAATCAGTCTCACAAGAAAACACACACACACACGCATGGCTTCCTGCAGAAATTAATTAGCATTGTGTAATGAAATGTGGCTCTGGCCCTGCGGCTGCAGCACTGCTTACAAAAAAATCTTTGAGGAGCCACCGTGAACTTCAAGGATCTGAGCTCCTCCATGTTGCTGCCTCACACACACACACACACACATACATTGCATGCTGGCAGGACGGAGAGCACACAGAGGCCAAATGCCACTGCCAGCCGCGGTTGAATTTGTTTACTCCAGATAAGTAGAGACATCGTTGCCATCACAGCGACTGAACGCAGAGAAGATGATTTTGGCTGAGCTTGTGTGGAGGAGGAGGAGGAGGAGGAGGAGGAGGAGGGATGTCTGTTAGCTCTGGGCTGATGTTGGCATGAACTGTGGTGCAGTAACACACACGCGCACACACACACACACACACTGACAAGTCCATATTCTAATTAAGGATTTGATGTGGGTTAAGCTGTTGACATGAACCCTGATAATCTGCAACTGAGTCTGTTCACATGAATAACTCCACGTCGGTGCGTCCACCTGTGGTGTCTGGTCTGATGCCAGCTGACTCCGCCCACTTTGACGCCCCTGCATCTTTGATTTTTTTTTTTTTTTTTTTTTTGGCCATTTTAATTTTCCAGATTAATGCATTAAAAATAATTCATCTCCGTCCAAAAAAACGTGATCTCTCACGACTCTCGTTTTGTGATCGCTGCAGTTTTTTTCTTTCCTCATTCGCTTTGATGCATTTCACTCAAACCCTGCAGATAACGGTTGAATTGATCGGCGACGGCGTCGACTTTTCAGGTTTCAACACGTGTGAACAACGTTTTATTTGTTGCTCTAGTGTTAAATGGTGAGAGTTTCAAGACTCAGACAACAAATATTCTGACATTAAATGAAGTAAATATAAAAGTTTTTGTTTTTTTTGAAGTTGTCAGTGTTGCATGTTGCTGGTGTTTACTGCACTGTGAACATTTACACCTGTACAACAGTGGAGACGCTGCAGGGCTACATCCAAAAATGTTCTGTCTTCCATGCAAAAACAGCTGTGTTTAATGATGCTGCTGCTCTTTTTTAATGGGAGATGAGCTGAACATTGATTATTGTTAAAGGACGTACAAAGAGACCAAGATGTCCACAGAAGTTTGTTGTTTTTTATCAGAGCACTTTGTGGCCTTGAGTTGACGCTCTGCAGGACAGAGGTCGGGGTCAATCATCTCGCTCAAGGATCCTTCAGTGAATCCTCCGGCTCGTAGGAGGCCGCAATCAGAGAGAGATATAGAGATGTGGCGTCAGACATCGACCGTGACCTCATTTCCTCAGATAAAACCACAGGACATCAGTCATGTTAACATCAGGCCATGGATGACAGGGGACAAGGATCCGCACGGCTCCTCTCCTTCACTATCAGGGTAATAAGTCATTCAGCGCACTTTCATCTGACTGCACCACGGACACTATCACTCCACCGCCGACACAGCTGCTCGCCTCGAGGAGAGAAGTGGGCGGAGCCAGGAAGAGCTCGGCAGCAGGAGGAGGCCAAGGTTTATCAGACGAGCAGAGACTGAGCTCAGATCTGGAAACATGTCACAGCTAATGAGAGATTAACGGAGGTGAAGTGTCACTGGCTCCATCTACAACAGTGAAACCTACTGGAAGATGATATAAAGGAAAAATACATCAAAACACTTGACTATAAAGATCTGAGCCTCTGTGATACGGAAGCCTTGTAGGGACAAAACTCATCCATCTGAAGGATCGCAGGGTCATTTCACCTTCAGACTTAAATTCAGGGTCGAGATGATTAAACTGAAGAAACGAATTATCGTTCATCGGCGCTATTTATCAGGAGTCACTGTGTTTTCATGCTGCGTTCACATGTTGTACATTTCTCCTCAAAGACAAATTAAAAACCTCTGATGTATTAGTATTAGTATTCTCCTGTTTGGTCTTTGAACGCTGCACGGGTCTGTTCCCTCATGTCCGTGTCGTCTGCGCGAGTTGCTGGTGCTTCGAGACACCAAAAAAGAAACGAGAGTGGAGGCGACGTCGACTGCCAGCGTTAAGAATTGATTCACAGTTGCAGCCAAATTCAGCAGATGGCGAGTGAATGTAGACGGAACTGAGGAATCAGATTTTCCTACAAAACACTTGAAAGATGCAGAAGAGGAAAGAAAAGGAGAGAGAAAGAAGAGAAGAGCGAGGAGGCACGAGGGGGCTGGAGGAGCCGGGGAGGAAACATGGTGAATGAGCGCAGAACAAAAAGAGCCCTCTTCCCAGCAATATGTTCTCGCCTACGGTTACACTTGTTCTAATGCAACTTTAATCATCCAATCGCTGCTCGCCGTGGCGACTGACAGGTCTGGTCGTGGAGAAATTGGATTTTGCTTTGAGAAGCCATCCAGCGTCGAGCAGAAAACAGAAAGAGAATAAGATGTGAGTGGATTTAACTAAGCGAGCGTGGACGTGCAGGAACTGCATTAGATCCCAGCTCCTCACGTACAGAAGGAAGCGTTAGCGAAAGAGACGTGTGATTAAGGATCCAGAGTGTGGACTCTGTAAATCCTTTGTTGCCTGAAGCAAATCCTGCAGGCCGCCTGCCTCGCCGCCTCACAGCGCAGAGCATACAACCACCTAATGAAGTCTCCTACATCACATTAAAGACCACACAGCGCTCTGCTTACATTTGCCAACATGGAGATACAGAGTGGTTTTGTTGGGAGGCTCTGCACAGCGGCCAGATAAACTAAACAGCGAGATGGAAAAATCTTCTCTAAATTGTATCTTAAGAGTCTGTGCATGCACGACGTAATCCATAACAGTTTTATCTCACTGATAACAGCCTCACTTCCTGCTGCTTCACATTAAAAGCCTCTATTTTAATTGTAAAGCAGCCACAAGAAAAGCAGCGGCGTCAGCGCTGATTGAAAAAAGTCTAAAAAAGCAAAAACCAAAAACAAAACATCTTCAGAAACAGATTGTTTGTGCAGACAGACGCAGGCCTGCAGCTGCAACCCAGTTTAATCCACCTCACTGCGTGGAAAACGGCTTGTGTGCCATGTGTGCAGCTGGTTCGTCAACTCCCTTCAGTCGATCACCAGATTGGATTTTTGATTGGTTTGGCTGATTTTGCTTCACTACACACTTACAAACATTGTACTGTTGACTTCCATTTAAGTATCTGTAACTTTCAATCAGCTCACGTCCTCCTCTTCACCAAACCCAGGAAACAGCTCCACAATCATCTCTCCTCCTTTTCTTTACTGAGCCCGAGCTAAAGACCGCTAGTATCCCACACCGCGCTACTGTTACGCCTCCCCGATGACCTATGCACGGTCGAGGTCGTACTTTGTAGTGCTGCCAGTCTACCAACTAAGACAGGGCACGACTTTATGCCACGGTGACTGGTTAACGTGACACGGTGACCATCGTGAAACAAAAAATAAATCTGATCCTCTCCACATGAAGGGACCATCTGACTGATCTGGTTTCTCTCGTACGGGTATCTGTATCTGTCCTGGTAGATCTGTACTGGAGCCACCTGTGTGTTCAGGAGCTGAGGGGTTGCAGCCGTGATGAGATCCAGAGCTGATCTCACGGTGCCAGCAGAGGAAGCTGCTGTTGCCCCCCCCACCCCACCCCCCAGCCTGAACATACAACCACTAAGTCATTATCATTCTCAGAACAAACACGTTCCACTTCTGAGTTAATCTTTATGTAAACGGTTTGTCTCATGGCTCCTTCAGCAGAGAGACTCCGCTCCCTCCGCTCCCTGTGCTCCCGACAGTGCCGAGGCCCAACCCGTAATAAATAAAGAGAAGAAGAAAAACAGAAACAGCACACAGCTATTTAAAGTCCGGCCTTAAGCACTTCTGTCAAGTGAATACCCCCCCCCCCCACCCACACCCACACACACACACACCCACACCCTCCATCCTTTTTTTGTTTCAGACGTAGAGTCTCCAAGTATTAGCCCGTGAGGCTAACAGCCCGGCTACACTGGTAGCACGAGAGCATCTGTGGTCGCCCGTGGGCTTTTTCCTTCCCATCACACCACGATGGGGCCGAGGCTCGGATCAACCCGAGGCCTCGTGGCCATGGAAACGCACTCATGTATGAATGTTACTTTGTTTAAACGTGACTCCAGGAGGAGAGACCGAGAGGACGGGACAGAGACAGAGACAGAGGCAGGACATCACGTGTCAGTGATGACGTGGTTTTGGCGCCAAAATAGATAATGAGAACCAGAGGAAAACTGGAGCTCAAACTGATCCATTTTCTTCAATCAGCAAATTAGTCACTGGTTTCTCTCTGATGCGTTCACTTACAAGAGGATTTTCTGCTTTTCTCAGTTTCAACGCTGCAAATTGTTTCTACACAGACAAAACTGAAGAGTTACATCAGTTTCCACCGCACAGTGACCACAGAACCTATTGATTGATTATCTCAGCTGATATCAGGATCATTTGGACTCAACTGCTGCACATCAGTGACTCCGCGACACAAAGACAACAAAAACACTTAAAAACAACGTAACACAAACAAAACTTGCAAATATCTCGCCCCTTGCACATGATACGCTGTCAGAGAAGTTGAACTCACGTCCTGAGCCTTCAAGGACGGCTCGCCCTCCTGCCATGACCCTGAACCATCTGCTGAAGCATCAACAGACCTGGACATATGTGATGAAACCAGGTCTCATTAGAGAGATCACACCTTAGACAAGGTGTAAAAGCTCATGAATATACTGATGAGTCTCGATGGATTTTTGACCTTCAGCTCCTGAAACCCTGAACTCCTGAGTTTTCCGAGGGTCCAGTGAAGAGACGCGAGGTTTTTTCCATACGAGTCTGTGTAAACAGTGAGTTTGACCCCGGAGCATCGTAGCGTCTGGAGGAACATGTTGTATATAGAACAGCAGCTAAAAATAACCCCCAGTGTTAGCTTGTCTCCTTCTAGCATTTTATAAGTGTACTGCCCCCCCGCCCACCCACACACACACACACACACACACACCCCAGCCCCCCCCCCACCCCCAGATGCTCAATTGAGTGAAATCATCCTCGGAGATGTTTAAAGAGCCACCACTCGGAGCTGGTCCACGTCAGAACAAGCAGAAAGTTTCAGAGCCTGAGTCGGTTTTCTGCTTTTCCTGCTCCACTTGAGATGATGGACAGATTGAAGGAGGATGAGAAAGAGAGAGAGAGAGAGAGAGAGAGAGAGACAGAGAGAGAGAGAGAGAGAGAGAGAGACAGAGAGAGAGAGAGAGAGAAGAGGCTTTAATACAACAACTGATGAGTGTTCAGAAACTCCTGGAGTGAAGTAATGATCCTGTGACACAGTGATGGAGGTCGTGACCCGGTGATGGAGGGGGTCGTATAGTAAAGAGAGAGGCGGTGGGTGGGTGGGGGGGGGGGACAATCTGCAAAAGCTGACACAGCACTGATGAAATGGGAGTAATATGTGTGTTTGGTTTTTGTTGTTATGATGAATCACTGCTACATGGGCAACAACACCCCCCCACCCCAAAAACACACACACACACACACACACCCTCCCGTCCTGTGTGTCCTCGGCCTCCTCCAGCTCCTCTCACACTCCTGTGCATCAGTGTGTGTGTGTGTGTGACAGGGTGTCGTCCTCGCTCGGTGAACCTGGCTGCTGCTGTTTTAGATGCGTCAGTGACAACGAGCGCAGGGGTGGGGGTGGGGTGGGGGGGGGGGGGGGGGGTTTGGGACGTCGGCTGCCCCAGCTGGGCCAATCAGGCGTGAGCGCTCGTGGTTGGATCAGCGCATGCCTTCCGCCATGTGCAGCGCCGTGGCACAGATCCCCTTATGGATCCTAATATGTTCTCCACAGTGTCATGCAGCAGCAGCAGCAGCAGCCTGTGTGTGTGTGTGTGTGTGTGTGTGTGTGCAGATAACAGAGGTGACTGTGTGTGTTTAATGAAATCTCCTTCACTGCACAGTGGAAACTTTACAAACTCTCTTTCTTTTCTAGTTTCACCTTAAAGTTTAAATATAAGTGAGGAGCTGCGCTCGGCGCTGGATAAGCTCCTCCCTCAGGATGTTGCTCTTCTCTCCTCAGTCTGTTTAAACCTCTGACATTAAAACTCTCCCATGAAACCGTGACTAATAAACTTGTGATGGGGTTGAGCAGCTCTGGCAAATTGACTGACTCCAACCGTCAAATCTCGGAGGAACATTGGGCTGAAAAAAAAAATGGAAATAAACTTCCAACTATGTTGAAAAGGGAAACAAAATAAAGTGAGAGCTGTGTGGTGTTTGTGATCTTGAACGTGCACCTGTGCTCAGAGCTCAACCTGGAGTTGTCTCGTCTTTGTGTCAGTTCACATGCAACGGGGAAAAGCAAATAGTTAACAGAAACAAGTGTAAGGGCCGGGTCAACCAGCACAGCTCCAGGCTTCAGACTCAGATCAGGTCGGGCCGCAAAGGCAGACGAGTACGTCTTACGCCACTGGAGGGTTTCAACAACAGTCTCAACTGTTGTGGAGCATGTGCACATGCATTGTCCAGTTTCAGTCACATGAAGGCGTATATACAATCTTATCATCTGGGAGACGTCCAGTCTCAGTCGGACTATAGTCGTCCAGTCATAGACGGATTAAAGCCATGATTCGTTTGCTTTTTTTTCATGTGTCATGGTCCAGTTCAAGGTCCAAAAGTCTCCGAAGGCAAATGAAAACAGATAAATGTCACGTGACATCATACGATCATACGTACATGTACTGACAGTCTGTGGGATGGATATGTACCTATGTGACATCTGTAATATAAACTGATATAATGCATGTGTGTAATTTTTACATATGTGCTTATATATGATGTAATGTGCACATGTATTTCATATGTAACGTATGTGCATGTGATATTTGCTCATGTGGATATACAGTAGAATCAGCCTGTGACTGTCATGTGCTGTAGCAGCAGCAGCAGGAGCTGCACGGCTGGTCACTGATCACTGGCTCTGATGCAGGTGAGTCGACCTGCAGCAGCATCGGGAGCAGAGGCTGCACAGGTAAAAGGGAAACGACAGGTATGAGTCACATGAGCAGAGTCAGAGTAGAAGCCAAACGTTACCTCATCACTGAACAACAGAGAGAGAGAGAGAGAGAGAGGGGCTGTGTCAGACTGAGAGAGTGACAGTGAATGAAATGCATCTTTCTCTCTCTCTCTCTTTCTCTCTGCCAGTCACGTTGTGCCCCCCCCCCCCCACCCCCACCCCCCACTCTAGGGGCCTAAGGGCAGTGGCATAAGACCTGTCACCGCGCATCAGGGCCGGGGCCGCGACAGCCCAGCTCATATGTAAATGTGTCAGCATGCACAGATTCATGAGTCTGACATATCAGCTTGAATATTCATGTTCAACGCTGACTGGAGCGTAAACATCCCTGTACATAAAGTGTGTGTGTGTGTGTGTGTGTGTCAGGGCACACGGTGTGTATGTCTGGGCTGATCCCAGTATGTGATCCTGACATTCCCGGTGGGAAGGAGCCTCACGACTGTTTTCATTTGCTGGACCGTCCATATCTCTTCATGGGAGGAGGCGAGGTGAAAGTGACATCTGATTTCATCCACACCCGTTGTGTGTGTGTGTGTGTGTCTTCTCCTATTACACATGTAGCTGCTGCTGCTGCTTTACGACAATTTTCTGTTTCTCTCTGTTTCACCTCACTGGAAACGTTTCAGACTTTTTCTACTTTTTTCACAGCTGATGATTAAAAACATTTACACACGTTATCATCATGAGTTTGAGCCACAACATGATGATTTTAAGAAACGTTTAACTCCAAACACGATGTGAAGTGTAGAAAACATGAGACGTATGGAGGTGACCTTGGGTCAAACATTAAATCAGGTGAATGAGCTCATTTATTATCTGATTGGACGATAACAAAGGTCACGTCATGTTGACACTAAAAAGCAGAAAATTTGACGAGCTGAACCTGTGAAGCTGCAGTGAACTCCTGAGTACTACTAGTACTAGTGCACTGCAGTTGTGTGAATACGTGTGTTGCACAACTATCACCTGATCACGTGCTGCAGCCGTGGCTCGCTACACGTTTGAGGAGAGTCGCGGCGGTCAGGGAGGAGGATTCCCTCTCGTCTCACAACATCAGACGGTTTGTTTTGTTTTGTTTTGTTTTTTTTTTCCCTTTTTTTGTGCAATTAAAGGCCCAGAGATCAGCTGTGTCGTCACGGCAACACGTGCACCGACACAGCTGGAAACATGTCGCCTGCCTTGCGAAGGGTCAGGGCCGACTGCGGGGCTCGTTTTCCTGAGGAGTCATCCTGAGTCACGGGGAGCTCGACACAACCCCCCCCCCCCTCCCTCCCTCCCCTGCTCATTGCTGCCTAATATTTGGACCCACAAACACACAAACAAAAACATGAGACACAAAACCCTCAGCTGCAGCAGCAGCACAACCACGACGACAGGGTCCAGTCACCTGACGCTCGCCACGGGGGTCAAGCTCTGGTGCGGCTCAGACAGTTTAATCAGGACCTCTGTAATTATCTCAAGACACAGTGGCTCATCTCTGCAGCGGCCTCGCCAATTATCGTCATGACAACGTTACGGAACAAATTTCACTGTAGTCGACTTTCAATCTTCGAGATGAAACTGTTCTCCCAGAAAATCACCATGTGCTCGCTCCAGAAATAGTTCCAACACTTCCACACACATCAATCCAGACACCAAGTCCATCTCTGTCTCCGTCACCACGGCTACGGGACCAGATGATGGATCAAACCCCCTCTCACACACACACACACACACACACTCTCTGTCTCTCTTTGCTGTGTGTGCCGTTCTCACTTGATGACCTCTAACAATCCTAATCGCCGGGTAATTACAAAGAGGGCGAAGCACCTCTTCCCTCACGCTCCGGCTCTTAATGTCATTTACAGGAACTGGCAGCGAAGCAAACGCAGAGCAGGGAACACGGTGTCGAGCTGGAGCAGAGGGAATCCAGACTAGTTGGCAGGCTTAAAGACACTTTTCCCTCCGCGTGCCGAGCACTGCCTGCACTCTGAGGATTAAAGCTGGCAGCGTGTGCACGTCTGTTGAACAAGATATACACACAAACACACACACAACATAACACCTTGAGATTTCATATTTGCACAAAGTCAGTGAAGAGGAGAAGCTGCAGGATCTCCACACTTTTCTTCAAGCTGCAGATATAAGAACATGTTGCTGCAAAAAACACCTGCTCTTCTTCAACAACATGTACTCACACTGTACTGACACACACACACACACACACACACACACACACAGAAGGGAAGAAGTGGGGGGGGGATACAGGAAGAGATTTTCTCCAGTTATTCAAAAGAGCTGCATCTGTATCAGCATGTAATTGACTTGAACTCACCCTGCAGACATTTCAGGTCACGGTCCTGATAACTGTCGATGCTGGGCTTCAATGCAAAGTGATTAACATGAAACACATACAGGTAAAGAACGTGATGCTCGTAACGACTCGATGGTTGTTCATATAAAATCCGTTGTGTGTTTCTGTTCTGATTGACTGAGTGGAGTCTCACCCGCCGTCACCGACCTCTCGGCTCTGACCTGTGAAGCTAAAACAGCAGCAGAATGATAAGGTCTGCAGTATGTGGTGATATTGATCCTCCGATTTATCAGAGGTCATGAAAGATTCAAGTCTCATAGTGTTTAAGGTGAAAGCAGCGTAGAAAGAGACGTTTGTTTGCAGGGATTACACCAGCTGTCATGGAGACACATGACTCAGGAGGAATCAGGAGTTTTTAAGGCGAGCTCATCTCCATCCTGATCAGTGATGGATCATCGGCCTCTGCTCTTCACCCAGTGAGCTGAACAACGCTCCTTGGTTTGTGTCGACTCTCTGGTCTCTTTTTTTTTTTGGATTGCACCGACCGCTTCTGTGTCTGTTTTATATACGTTATAAATCAGCGCAGCAGCTGCTGACAGTCCGTGTAACATCCCTCCGATTTTTCTAGGACGTCCTCTGATCATTTAATAAACATCTTTGCACAATTCATCACTCATATCTGCCATTTCCTTCTTCCTTCTCCAGGAGCAGCGTCTCCAGCAGGGCCAGTCTGCTGATGATCCTAACTGAGGTGATGGGGGGGGTGTGTGTGTGTGTGTGTGTGTGAGGGGGGTGTTTGCTTCCTGCCACACAGAATCTGCCCCTCATCTCTCTCTCTCTGAGCTGAGGTGCACAGAGGTCGCCTCCCCTCCTCCGCCTCCTATACTAGTCCAAGTTGCTCCTTCAGCACCAGCAGGGAGCGAGATAACGGTCTCAGGGTGGAGGTGCAGAGGTGATGGATGGTTTCACATGCAGGAGATGCTGCTTCAATCTACAGTGTGTGTAAAGCTGTGAAAAGCCAAAACTGTGCGGATGAAGTGGAGGGGGGGGGGGCTTCTGCTGGCAGCTCACCAAAGAATACATCCTGAAACACACACACACACACACACACCGTCCATATGTTACAGCGTGAAGCAGGCATCAGTCACCATAGCAGCGGCAGCTCTAAGCTCTTTCAATTGGCAACATCCCAAATCCATCACAATGACTTTACATATTGAGGATTTCCTGGAGAAACTCATTACGCGGCTCATGTTGGAGCCGCGGCTGCCGTGGCATTGATAAATGCTCCACGCTGGAACCAACGTGGCACATTTCAAAAGGCATCCAGCACAATGAAAGGGTTTCTCATCATCACGGTGAATAATGCCGGGGCGCCGGTGGCCGCTCCCTGGGTTAACTGCTCTCAGAGAGGTGGGGGCGGTGGTGGGGGTGGTGGTGTTTCCTTTGATATATTGACTTCACAAATGATGAGATGATCACTGAATCAGGGAATATATGTGTGTGTGTGTGTGTGTGTGGAGAGGCTGTCAAAGCAATAGTTGGCACAATGTGTTGCAGGAGGAGGCGTTCAGAGGCAAAGCACCATGGGTAACAACCAGCAGAGATACAATCCTGCAGTTTGATCCAGATTTAAACACATTTTAATGTCGTTGCTGTTTGTGTTGAGATGTTTCTGTCTCCTGTGTAGATATACTGTTGTCATGTCTGCCCCCACCAGCTGCACCTCTCATCCTGAATCATTGAGCTCCACAGCTTCTGATAAGGTGAAATATGTTAGAGCGCGCGCGCGCGCGCGCGCGCACACACACACACACACACACACAGATACACTCATCATCGATCAGTCTGAGGAGTGGACCGACAATAAAGTGATTAGAAAGTCTGTTTGTAACGTGTTGAAGCTGCTGCAGGATTCAAGCCCGAGCCCGCGTGCACCGCCCTTCTCCACCAGCACCATGTGAGAACAAAAGAGCAGGACTCACTGCTCCACCACCTCCTCCTCCACCTCCTCCACCACCTCCACGGGCTCTGCATATGAAGCCAATCACTTATGGTTATAAACTGACCGGGCTCCTAATTACCGGCTTTGAGTCAATCAATTAACCGCGCCTCCTCCTCCTCCTCACCTCCTCCTCTTCCTCCTCCTCCTGGAGCTCGTGAGCTCAGGGAAGTTGACCCTCTTGTTGCTGAGAGCCGCGGACTCACACCCGGTCACAACCGGAGAGAAACAAACCAAACAAACAAAACCCAAACGCAGCACGGAGCGTGAAACCGACCTCCGCGCGCGCCATGGTGCCAAATGGTGCCAATGGTGCGTCTGTGAACCTCGATGTTCACCCGCACCGCGGGGGGGCTGCCTGCCTGTGTGTCTGCCACTGGGGGTAGAGATTATAGCCACAATGGGGGAAGCAGAGGTGGGAAATAAACAAAAGCCCAGTCAGAGCAGACCGGGGATCAGTGGAGAGGTTCTTACCGCTATGCGAGTCTGTGAAGATGCTTTAAGATGTAAGATGATCCTTGGTGTCGGGGGGGGGAGGTCGTGTTGGACTTGGTCAGGTCCAAACTTGAGAGCCGCCGTTGAATGTTCTGCTCCTGAACCAGCGGATGTTGCTGTGTTTGGTTTTCACGGTGATCTCAGCATCACTGCGAGCAGCCTTTTGTCCCTGTCCGCACGCGCCGCCGTTTGCGCCTTCAAATCTGGGAAAGGGGGGGGGGGGGGGCGTCGATTATCAGACTATGTGGTCTGCTGCGTAAAGCCGGTGCCAAAATTCCTGCGGGCCCGTTCCGTGACAGCGACGCGACGAGACAATAGTCTGGTCATGTTGGCACGAGCCGAGCCTGCTCCGCTGCCAGCAACACTCTGATGAGAAGCGGTTCTTGAACGCGGCTTCGTTCACATCTGTGCGTCAAGGCCCCGGAAAATCCGCCGGTGGGTATGTCAGTCGCTCACATGTGCCAGGTCCGGGCTCCGGTACCGTCTTCCCGGTCCCTCATCCTCGCAGCGGGAGTCACCGATCTGTTGATCACCGGGAGGTGCACCGGCATCCAGCGGCGGGCGGCTTCCCCTCGTATATTTATCGGGACCGGGGGTTTTCTTTTCTCCTCTCCTCCTCTTCTTCTTCTTTTTTTTTTAACCCCTCCGTGATGCGCCGCACGCGCCCTGACACCGGCTGGACGCGGCTCGCGCTGAGTGACAGCTGGATCTCCTGACTGGAAGCTTCAGCGACCCCGTCTTTGCAGAGGAGCAGCGCGAGGCTGGATGTGGCGCGCACGCGTCTTTGACAGTGCGCGCACCCGACAGGTCACACATCTCGGGTCCATTATAAACATCTGCCCCAGAGAAAAGGGCAGTTAAAGCGGATTCACAGCGCAGCGTCGCTTTGTGTTTGAGCCTTTTACGTGATATTAGATCATGTGTTTCTGCTGATACAGATTCACACACACACACACACACACACACACACACACACACACACACACACACACACACACACACACACACACACACAGGCTGATGACGTGGCTTCATGGTGAATTACTACATGTTTTATTCTCAATTAAATCTTGACCTGGTTCATATTCATCCATAACATATAAAGAAACACACACATGTATAAGTATAAACAAACAAAGAGGAAAACGAACAAATGAATGAAGTCAAATAAAAAGTACTGACAGCGACGGCCTCTGGGTCTGGTCTGGTCTGGTCTGGTCTGGACCCCATCAGGTCGTCAGCTGTCCCAGTGCACCCTGGGTAAAGAGTAGGTTTGATGTTGAGATGGAAATTGAAGTGACACCGTTTAGTGACCCAGGACCAGAAGGACCAGGTTCAGCACCAGGGCCACAGACCACGTTCCCAGGAAGTGAGCAAGGCCATGATGACGTCTGTGGCTCCGTCCGGTCGGTAAGAGGTGGAGGAGGTGGAGGCTGCTGCTGTTCAGAACCAGAGGGAAAGACCAGAACCAGTCCAAGGCCTCCCCCCACCCCCCCCGTCTGTCGTCTGGTCTCAATCTGCTGCTGCTGATCGGCCTCCAGCTCAGGAACATATGGCTCATTTGGCAAATTGAAGCAGCAAACAGAAAAATCGGATTGTTGATTGTTGTAAATGTGGACGTTTGTCCACAGACGAGTCTCTTCCGTCTGGGATGGATCGACCTCTGGACCCTCTGATCCGCTCTGTGATTGGACAGTGATTCACTATTGTGGGTCCTTCAGGTGCCGTAGGGAACAGGAGTCACGCAGTCATGTGACTGTGGGTGTTTTGTGTGTGTGTGTGTGTGTGTGCGCGCGCTGTGGGCTCTGACCTTGCTGGACCTCAGACTGTCACCGAGCTGCCGGGCAGTGACGGCGTCCGGCTGCGTCTCTGCAGGACAGACTCCGATCGACTGGTCAATAAGGAGACGTCAGAACGAACGATGCAACAAGAGACGGCTCCGATTTAAAGCCCCGACGTGAACATTAACTGAAACACAGTGACACATGAAGCCAAATAAACATCTGTCACCATGGTAACACCATTAAACATCTCTCTGAAGCGAAGATCTCTATTGCGGCGGTTGCTTGTCTCTTTGAAGCTGCCTGGTGTGTGTTGTTGTGGCTGCTTCTTGTCTCTGTTGAGTTGTGTGTTGTTGTTGTTGTTGACGTTTTGCATCTGAAGTTGTTTGTTTTCATATCCATGTGGTTGGTTTGTGTCCCTGTGTTTATTCTTGTCTCTCCAGAGTTGTCTGGTGTTTGTCGGTGGACGTTTTGCCTCTGAGGTTTTATTTTTCGAGGGTGTGTCTCGTCCCTTTTCAGCAGTTTCTTGTGTTAAATCTTCTTTGTGGTCAAGTTTGACGTCATGTGATCTTTGTGGTTGTTTCCCTGTCTCTTTGTAAACACTTGCATTTGTATTATTATGATTACTGGAGGACATTTCTGTGTCTGTTTTGTCTCTTTGCAGGTGTTTCCTTGTGATGCATGGTCGCCATCCTGCATCTTGTGTGTCTCTGTGGTTGTGTGTTCAGAGGCCGACTCCACCTTCTTCATCTATAGATCTCTTCATGATTATAGGAAGTGGCCACTTGTGCAGCACGGAGCAGAGCGTCGATATGAAACGGGCCTGTCTGGGCTCTTCAGTGTGCTGCTGCAGACGAGCAGGTTCCTCTGTGACGTTAGCAGGAACAGACAAGTGTGATTGAGTCACAGACACATGACGGAGCAGAGAGGTGGAGGTGGACACGGAGGAGGGGACGGACTCTCTGCAGGAGGTGGTGACTGATGAGGTGGGTCGAGAGCAGATGGAGCTGCAGAGCCCAACTTGCAGGAGGAGGGGGGCCCCCCCCGAGTCGACCCCTGCACCATCAGCGGTCCCCGCTCCCGTCTATATTTAGCACAGGGACCACAGATTGTACCGAGGGCTCCGGGGCCTTGTGTTCAGACCGGTTGGCTGCTGCCATCCGTCTCAGTGCCCGGGGCTGGGCACGATCCCGGCTCACGCCAGCACAGAGTGGGGAGGAGGAGGAGGAGGAGGAGGAGGAGGGTGGGGGGTGATGGGACAGTGTCATCTGAGAGCACGTTTACTCAACACATGCACAGAGTCGTCACATTGTGTTGGAGCAGATCCTTCAAAGCCAATGAGAGGGTTCACACACCTGCGTGCAGATACCTCCACCACTGAGGCGCCGTCGCCGTCACTGAACCCACCTCCTCGCCACGGTGCGTTCGTGTGCACAGAAAACTCCTCGGCCTCTTCGTTTCTCCTTCCTCCAAGCGCTTGAAAAGGGCACAGCAGCGCCCGGCAACATCTCCCCCACATCTGCTGGAGTCAGAAAACCCCCCCTCATCTCACTGGACAGGATTGACATTCAGTCCAAATGTCAAAGCAGCTCAAGCCATTTTTGACTGTGTCCCTGCTCTTACCTTCCCCATCTCCACCACCTCCAGGACTGTTGAGGGTGAAGGGGCGGTGGGGTGGGCAGCAGGCAGAGAGAGGGGGGGGGAGTGCCTGTCACTGATGAGTGATGAAGGATTAATCTGTTCTGACGCCAAAGTCTTCTGAAGGTGTGACAAAACTCGAACATCAATCTATCTCCGAGTGCAGACGCTGCTGTGCATCAGCTCCGGAGGAAAGTGTTCAGGGTCAGATATCGACCTGGATCTTCTCGTTCTTCACAGACCTGTGCTCGTCATCAGCTTCATCTCATGTCACCTCCTCCTCCTCCTCTGTAAGAGCTCAGGTCCTTTGCAGAGTTTAAAGGGTCTTGATTTTAAATTTTATTCACACTGACACGGTTTCTTTGAGGCCTTCTCTCTACAGAGCTGCACTGGTGAACGTCAGCTCAACAAACCAATAAAGACTAGAACCACCTCCTCGTGGTCGTATCCCTCCGCCACTCAGGCTAGTTCCAGGTTAAACCCTTGTTTATCCAGAGTTATATAAAACATTATTCATATGAAATGTTGCCTTAATTGCTGTGTTGACATGACCTTTGACCTTTGGCCACCAGAACCTAATCGGCCTGTTCTGGAGTCCAGATGATAAGAATATACCAAATCTGAGAGGTCACTGTGACCTTTGACCTTCAACATCAGTTTTATTTCTGTTTTGAACCTGAAACTCTTTTGTTTTTATCAATAAATCTGACAGTAAAAGTAATGTCACTAAATGTCTCATTATTTTACAGCTGAACGACTCAGTCTTTCCTCAGACGTTCCTTCTGTTGGGCGCCGTCATGGCGTTTCACCTCAGTCTAATTCAGACGTGCGAGGTCTTCTTGTCGTCTTCTTTAAAGTGCAGCATCATTCCCTCTTTTCCTTTTCATTTCGGTCGCGTGACACTTTAACCTTTACTTGCTCCCCGCCTGCCTCCAAACATCCCGCCGCCTGTCCATCAGTCACCGCCCCACACGGCGTCGCAAACAGACACAGTGATCATTCAAACCAACAGCACAGCTCCAACTCACTGACACACAATCCAGAGTCCACTACACTCACCGACAGTCACACACTAATTAACACCAACACCGACCGGATCATCGCTGGAAGTAAAAGGTCTTTCTTTTTAATTACACTGCTTTTTTATTCAGACAAACATCAGATCAATGACATCAAGTTTCTTTCTTTAAAAAAAGCTTCTGCGTTTTTTTATTCTACAAAAACATTGAAAATTTTTTTACATATAAAAAATAAAGACAAAGACGAGCGGACAAAATCCTGCAAACTCTCCAAAGGGAGGAGCGAAGAAACTCCCACAAGTCCTTTGGGTTTCTGAGGTTTTCATGGGTCTAGTGACTGGTCCTGGTTACCTGTTGTTACCTGTTGTTACCTGTTGCTATAGAGACCTTATAATGGTTGTTTGTGTGATTTTCACTCGCTAATGAAACAGTGAAGGAGTCTTCGGAGATGCAGAACAATGGCCAGTGGTTCCTGTGTGACCGTGTGATACCTCAAATATCCTCAGAGAAGTCGGACCTGCTGCTGCTGCTGCTGCTGCTGCTGCTGCTGCTGCTGCTGCGACTGATGGAGGTTCAGGTTCAAGTTCAGGTTCAGGTTCAGGTGTACCAGTCTCACATGGGGTAGTTCAGCACCACATCCTGTTTGGCCAACTCCAACAACATGGGATCGTCGAAGAACTTGCTGATGCTGACGTCTTCACTCAGACCCTGCAGAACAACAAACATGAACATTAGTCATTAAAAAAAAAAAACTAATAAATCAAAGTCTACGATTTAGAAAACGGAGACAGGAGACTCACCTTGCGCCTTCGGGTCTTGATCATGAACTCTCGGGCCAGATGTGGTGCAGGCTGAGGCTCCAGAGGCCTGATGACGATGCTCTTGTCCAGTGGGTCACCAGGTACGATCTGAAACACAACAGACAGTTCAACCCAGAGGTTCTCTTTCTGCCACCTCCGATCAGCTAAAGCTTCATCTCCACTGTTCAAGAACCAAAAGGTGTCCAGTTGCCTTCGATTTCAGCACTTAATGACTTCGATGACCTGGATGACCGATCAACTGGGGTACTCCAGTTAAACCAGTGGCACCGAGCGACTGGACTCTACGGGAACCTCTCTCTGAGATTCAGTGTGACAACAAGAAACACAACACAAATCAAACTCTGAGCTTCAACAAAGCTGTGTGGACACTTCTGGACCTCACATCAAATATCTGATTCAGCTGCAACACTGTCTCGTTGTTCCTGAGTCAGGACGACGTCCATCAGCGAGATGGAGGGGGGGGGGGGGGGGGGAGCAACGTGAGAGCGCTGTCACTCCTTCAGCTGGTGGTGACCAACACAAGGCAGCACAGGTTGTGCAACGTTAGCAGGTCGACGTAGAAGAAGTTAAATGTCCACAGGCTTTTAAAGTGACTCACTAAGTCCATTATCTTAAGTAGCTCCTGGTGTGACCTTCACAAAATGACCTCATGGTTATGGATATATGATACATCCACCTAAAGCACAGGAGGAGGAGGAGGAGGAGGAGGAGGAGGAGGAGGTGGGGGGGGTGATGGATCTGAATTCAGAAGGAAGAGTGGACTAAATCAGAGTTTCCCGGCCGTGGGGAAAGATTACAACAGGAGGGAAGAGGAAAAAAAAAACAATCAATGGAGAGGCTGAAGCCCAATCAACAGATGGTGGAAAGCTGCTCGCAACAGTAACTCAACACTGCCTGGTTTACATGCCAGCACTGGAAGCACAAAATCAAACTAATGACGGACGCCTCTTGGGTTTAACTGGGGCCTCCTGTGTTGTTCTGATTTTTCTGGGGCACTTGAGTCGATCTGTGCAGGAAGGAGTCGTTTCTGTCGATCGGATCAGGTCAAAAGACTCTGGAGCTTCTCCAGAGAGAGACACGTACATGTTCCCCCGACAGAGACATAAATGATTGAATGGGAGCAGATACGTGGAACGGTGTTAACAACAACAAGTCTCAGAGGAAAATGTCTGTTAATTCACGGTTTGAGATAAAAAATCCCACAACGACAGAAAAACGCATTTTAAATTCCCTCGGCTCGAACAACACGGCGTGCCGTGGCTCTGCCAAATCAAAAACTGCCAGAGGTTTTTCGGTTTTATTATTTATTCTGTATATTCACTTTCACTCAACATTAATAATTCATGTCGAGCGTCTGGTCATCTGTTGCAGCGTCTCCTCCAGGGGGATAAAAGACAAGCTGGAGAAAATAAAACGTCCACATTGAAAACCTATGAGATCCCAGATTTTCCTTCCAGATGAGTGGATTCTGCAGTGAAATATTAATCTGCACTAAGTGGAGATAATTTCTCCTGACACAGCTCTGCAGAGTGCAGACACAAACACACGTCAGACACGGCAGGCGGAGACGGAGACGGCCGCATTATACTTAAAACTTAATGACTCAACACTCGGCTCTACTCCACATCAAAAGCTGTTTAGGCAGAGCGACAGACATGTGCATGTTGGTCACTCTGCTGCACAAGCTGCACAGTCTGTGTGAGGGTATGTGCGTGTGTGAGTATAAAGCGATGACAGCAGGACAAAACATCCCAAAACAAAACAACACAAACATCACATCTCCCACCTGAACTCATCTGTTTATCGTTTTAAATCTGAAGAAAAAAACGTGTCATTTGGTGCCGGGTGTTGGCGACGAGCTCGTAACGCTGGTTACAGCCAACATGTGAGTGAGTCTCAGGTGAACACTTCAAACCTGCGGCAGCGGCGGCGGCGCCTCTGATTTCATGTTCATAGTTTCATCTGTTGCTGCTGATGTGTGGGAAACGACGTCTCCTCTGAGACGCAGGTGAGTGGGATGAAACCTGCAGTTTTCTGTCTTTGCATTAAAGAGGAATCACACTTACATGAACATCCACAACCTCTGTGGACACACACACACAAACACACACAGCGTCAGTGTATTTAAACCTGGGATTTACTCGTTTTCATTGAGTTTCCGATGGAAATAAAGAGGCAGATGCAGAAAACTGTGCAGATTCTGGTCTGAAACTTTGTGGGCGCATGATAAATCTTGCGGTTTATAAATTGGACGCCTGCGCACACGCCTCATTTCAACTCCCACCATCAGCCATGAATGGATGAAGGCTCTGCTTCAATCAGTCAGTGGAGATGAAAACACAGGTGATCAGACACAGAGAACAAAGAACTGCTTCATCCATTGTGAGACTGAGACAAAAGCATCTTCATCATCATCTTCTTCTTCCCTGCACGTGTTAAGTCTGTTTCACTCTCTCGCCTCATTTATTGACACTGGAGACGTGTTAACGAGGCTCCAGAGACTCCAACACTGTGATTAGCAAATATTAAAATAGCACAAAACTGCTCACAGAACGACTCAATATTAAAGATATTAAATGACAATGAATCTGTTTTTGCTTGAAGTTGGTGGAGAAAATCGTTGTCTCTCATTTTGTATTTTCACTTCACTGTAACACTGACAAAACTCATCCTGTGTTAATTTACACTAATCATTGTTGTTGTGTTGACATCATGTATACGTCAGTGATAAACCTGTGTACTGTTACCTGCCAGTGGTGGAACACAGACAGAGCGAAGGCCTGTCCCTGTGTGTGCGTGCGGAGGTCGGTCTCGAAGCCGAAGGAGTCGATGGCCGGGATGAAGGCCTTGATGGTGTAGAGCGGGGAGCCTGGGATTGGTGCATCCTGGGTCACGTGACCTCTGACGGACGACAAAACACAGGAACAGAAATAAAAATCACACGAACTCGCTGACTATCATAAGTGTTGTGTTGCTATGGAGATGCACTGGACAACAAATCACATCCTCAAGATGTAAAATGACCGTTCAGGTTGAAATCACAGTACGACGTATTTATACTCTTTCGTCCACATGTTCCTTTTTCCTTCTTTTTCTATCACAGGACATATTTTTATTATTCTTTTACTCCGTCATATTCTTCTGAATGGGTTCTTTCCTGGGGTAGCAGCTGTAGCTCAACCTAATCTCCCCCTGGGATCAATAAAACACGCAGGCTCCTACATTTTAAAGAATCTTTACAAGCAGCGCCGTTAACTAAATGATTATTTCACCGAGTCTATCTCCTCCATTTATCTGATACATACATCCCAGAAGAAAAGCAGATGCCTCCGGCAGCATTTCTGCTGAAAGAATTCACTTAAATCCTGAATCCATTATGCAAATAGCTGCTCATTATGGAGCTCTAATATCAAGATTTTCCTGCTGCACATCAGTGTAATGAGAGTGGACCGACCTCCTCCGAGCCAGCACCGTGTACACGGCAGACACACAGTCAGCCGGAGCCTGGACCTCCACAAAGTAATAGGGCTCCATCAACCTTGGCGTGGCCTGCAACACAAGAGAGCCTATACATTAAAAAGGGGACAAAAGCCTATAGAAGCAGTATGGCTGCCCCCACATACAGCTGACCCCCACCCCCACCCGCCATGGATTTATGATGGGAGCGGTGAAGGAGCCAAAGGAGAAGAGGGAAGAATCCAAAATGGCAACAAGAGGAACGTTATTGGACGACAATTAAAAAGGCAGCATGTCAGCAGAAATCCCAAACTGTAATCAAGGTAATGGAACATTAAAGAAGGTGAGGATGTTCGGGGGGGGGGGGGTAATGGTAGATGAGTGGAAGAACAGAGAGGGGGGAAGGGGGGTGATCTCACCATGAGGAAAGCCGAGTACACCACCCTCCTGGCTGTAGGGATGACCTGGCCGCCTCCTCGGTGGAGCGGCTCCTGAGCGATGACGGCGTCCAGGATCTTAAACTTGACATTTCTGATGGCTAAAGGTGGGGGGGGGGGGGCAAACAGAAAAACATGTCACCATTTCCCCTCTGAGCATCGCAGCATGACGTTTTAAATGTTGGAGGAGGAAATTCCAGGACGGAGAAAACAGAAAGGTTTATTTATCTGGAAAAACTCACGCTCGTCACACAGAGGCCCCTCCCTGGTTCCCCACTGGAAGCCCTGGACGATGCTGTCTTTGACCGAGCCCAGCAGCGCCTTGTCCACCTACAGGGACAGAGCACCGTGTTACTATAGCTACATCAACACCCGGCATCGTCCCTTATCTGCTGGTTCAACAGGTGTGTGAAGGAGGAGAACAGGTTCAGGTTGTGTTCAGGATCACTGGGGTTCAGATCGATCTGACCACAAGATCACATTCTGTCGCCCAAGTCCTTACTGTTGGCTTCTGCTCCACGCTACACCTCCTTCTCTACCTTTAACGTTTCCTTTACTGCTCGTTGTCTGGATGCATGTGGGAAGCTGCCAATGAATCGCCCGTTTGGAATAAATAAAGTTACGTGAACTTGAAGTGAGCAGGCCGGTGGGTGTCAGCAGCAGCTGTGTGTCGTCTTCAGATGTGAATCAATAAAGTTTCTTTCTTCCTCGTCACTTTGACGGCTCAAACGCAAAGATTTTCTCAGGGCGACAACGGACTAGTTTGATCTTTATATAATTATATTATATACAAAAATTGAATTGCTGTCATCTGAGCGTGGCTCTGGGGCTCAGGAGATTAAATCAGCAGCAGTTAAAATTTATTCGTCAAAACTGATCTGATTTTGAAGATGTACTTCAGTAAATCTCATCTGATGTTATAAAGCACATTTTCCACCTTTTCCAGTGTTTCGTGGAGGAAACGCAGCTAAAAAGGACAAGGACGTTCAGAACAAGAGTTTTAGTAGCTGTGTCTCATGAATGAAAAACGGGACTTGGTTGCAGCTCAGTGTGAGTCCACACGCGACAGCAGGTGTGACATCTGTAGGTTTTCTCTCCTTCACCAGATAAACCGATTTCCAAACAGACGTTACTCATCAGTGATCCCTGCCTGTCACATGACTCACCTCAGACGGCAGCGTGTCGTCTACGAGGATGTTCGGTCCCGTCGTGTCCGGTCCGAAGGCCCAGATGGACCTGGCGGCGAGCAGATCCCAGTCGTACTTCGTCTGGAAAAACTCTCCCAGCTTCTTCCTGCCGGGAAGAGACAGAAGAGCCACTGGTCGGACAGAGGAGATTTTTTTTCTCTCAACGTGTCAGCTGGGAACATTAAGGAGATTGGTTGATCGGGGGGGGCAGAGGGGTTAATGGAAGAGGAGGAGAGGAGCGAAGGTTTAGTTTAATGGTGTGTGAAGTATGTCGCTCCTCTGGCATCGCCACTGTGTGCTGGCACCGCTGGGTCCAGATGGCCTCGCAGATGAGTCGCGCACTGACGGGAAGCTGCTCTCGAGCAGAACACACACACACACACACACACACACACACTCATGCTCTTCATGTCAGGCGGACGAAGAAATTCATGCATGCTTTTAGTGCATGATTCAATTACTGGGAGTGAACTAATCAATACTGCGAGGGGTTTTCTTTAAGAAGCACATATTTGTCAGGATGTAGAGACTCTGCTTTACTTTACTTCTATATAATAATACAGTAAAAGCTATGCAAAGATTTCAAAATAAATGTATATCAGTGATGAATTTAACTTAAAGTCACATATTTTACACTTTTCCTTCATTTCATTTCATCGATTGTTCAATTTAATTTGAATAATTTTGTGGTTTTAAGAACCAAAAACCACCTCAGTGTAGTTTTTCCATCTCTTCTCTCAGCTTCTTTCTGGAGCTCTAGTAAATGTCGGTGTCAGCCAATCAAAAAAGGAGGCTCTGAGTCTCTCTTCTGATTGGCTGACAGTTTTCTAACTGATCCAATAATGAAGGAGATTTCAGAATAAAACACTCAGAGAAACCAAATCCTGCAAGTTGTCGGGTGGTGGGCCCAGGTGGAGGCGGGGGTTAGGGTGACTGCTTTGTTGTGACATCACAAAGTCACAGGAAGTCCTGATGGCTGGGTTTACGGCTCAGTTTCTGAATACAGGCTGTGTGCATTTCTCTGTATGGAGCTTTAACACAAACATCTCCCTTCATACTGCATGGAGCTAACTTTACTATCAGTCTGAATTGGCTGATATCAAAGTGCAGAATACTGACGTCCAACTTAAAAAATGAAAACTGATGACACCTCATGACAACACCATCATGCCTGTGGATTTAAAAAGGGATTACTGCCCTCTATTCCAGTAACTGCACGTTTTACAATGATTATTTCAGCCATAGGGATTTCTATATGCGTCTACCTTCTTCAATGACAACATTTAATTAAAGAGCCAATCGTCAGTCTTGTATGTCGGCTCATTTATCACCGCAGAACGAGGAATAAATGAGAATAAATGATCGGTCAGAGCGGCTCTGAGCGATGGAGGAATTAATAAAGCGAGTACAATACCAGAGTGAAATGGGGAAAATCTATAGGCACGTTACGTCACCTCCATTAATTAAGACATCACTTAAACTTCTTCATATGTGTGTGTGTGTGTGTGTGTGTGTGTGTGATATCTTCTACATCGTACCTGTTCCAAGTGATCTGCACCACTTCGTTCTCGATGTCCTCGGCCAGTCCCTTCTCCAGGGGCTCTGCAATCATGGTGATCTTATTCCTGTCAATCACATCACACAGCTGTCAATCAAACACACACACACCCCGGGTTTGGGAAGACACTCTGCCAGAGGGACGGACTGACTCTGACACAGAGTCCAACTGATCTCTGCAGAGCACGGCGCAAAAACCCTCAGCAACAGAACAACAACATCCAGGCCAACAGATCGGCCTACAAAAGCTATGAACTGTGACATCATACCAATAATCTATCAATCACTTAGATGTAGAAAAAAGTAATAGTAATAATAATAATAATAATAACAATAATACACACTTCTTGTTTGGCGTTTCAGCGAAGCACTTGAGAGAAGACGTCTCCACAACCGTTTCACAGAAGGTAACGACAGGGTCGGCGACCTGAGGGAGGAGATGGAGAGAGTTACAAACACCTGCGTGATGCCTTCAGGGTCAAGACGATGTTTATGTCCAAGTGCAGACATTAAAATAAAAACACAACCATTTTAATATATGTTGTGTATTATGGAGATGAAAGTGTGGGACAACCTCCTGTCACACTTCACTGAAACTACAGCTGCAGCTGGGCGGCGGTTCAATATCATGTGATGTGTTATGATCTGCTCTTTGTGGGAACTGTTTGTTTTTCACTCTGAGGTCAAATTAAATCACGAGTCAGAACCTTGAGATCACGTTATTATGTTTTTGTGGGCTATAAAAATAAAAACTGAATTGAACTGAGATTGAATATTATTCTCATGTATCAGTGGACGATGATGCAGGTGACCAACAAGCATCAGAACGACCTCCAGCGTGAAAGGAATTATCTTATTTACCCATTAATACAGTAAATTTTTATAATCTATCATATTTAATCAATATTAAATTGAACTTGATTGTTGAGTTTTTATGGCATGTTGATGAAGTAAACAGTAAATCAAAAGGAACTCACTTTGATGTCGATCTCTGAGTACATCTTACGCAGGTCGTGCATGACACAGTCCAGGTAAAGTTCACCTGTGCCCAAGATAACATGCTCTCCAGACTCCTCCACCTGAGAGACACACACACACACACACACACACAGAAAGTCAATAACATTTTCTGCTGCAGCAGTTTCTACCAGTTTGGAGCAGTTTTCCTTTTTTCTCCATGAAGGACACTTAGATCTCTGAGCTGTGACCTTTTCAAATGTCGCAGCAGTTGAAGCACATGAACCATCAGGTCTGAGCTCATTGTGAGGAAACACCTCAGCGCCGACTGACGTTACCTTGGTGGTCAGAGAGGGGTAGCTCTTGTTGACCTTCCTCAGTCCGTCCAACATCTTAGGAAGCTCTGATGGGTTGACGGGCTCCACTGCGATCTTGATCACTGACGCAGTGTTGAACTTCAGCGGCCTGAAGATCTGAGCCTGGCGGGGGGGGGGAGGGAGAGAGGGGGGGGAGAAAAGCGTTTAGATCTCACGTTTCAAACTTTCATTTTAAAAGGGTTTTCCTTGAAGTGTTAATCCATAAGTGTGTAATTCTGGAACCAATCAGAAGAGAGGAGGCTCTGAGGCTCCTCTCTTCTGATTGGCTGAAAAAAAAAAAGTTTTCAGGAAACCAGATCTTCAGTCCTGACAGCTGGTTTGAAGGTCGTGTATTTTTCTGAGTCTTTAAGCTCTGCGCTGCTCCTCGTGATGTACTGATAAACATCTCATTAGTCTCTCTGACTCACCTCTTCGTTGCCTCTCGGCTCTGTGATCGTGGCGGTTTTGACGATGGGCTGGTCGCATCCTTCGATCAGGACCCAGTTACCTGCAGGTACTCGATTCACTTCGATCTGGTATCTAAAAAATGTGGAAGAAATATCAGAATTCAATTCAAACTTTATTTATAACACTGAGGAAACACTATCTGACACCAGAGAGTGGATAAAAAGATGACAAGAAATATAATAAATAAATAATGGCTCAAGTCATAAAAGGATAGAAAAATCAAGTGGCATAAAATAATAAAGACCTAATTGATGATCTGCTTCAACAAACCGGACATCTGAACGAGGCGTTACCTGGCGACAGAGATCCAGAGTCGTCCCACGGTGCAGACCTGGGAGTCCTCCTCGTCCTCCAGGGTGTAGTTCTCCCCCAGCACCTTGACGGGCTGCCCGGCCTGAATGGTCCCGCTCAGCACCCGGCCGAACGCGTGGAACTGAACCCCGTCCTCGGTGCTGTACATCTTAGTGGTGTGGCACATCAAAGGGCCCTGAGGGCGAGAGACATGAGAGGGATTAGAGAGAGAGAGAAGAGGGAGAGGGGGCAGAAAATGGGGCAGGGAAGTCTTATCACTGGAATAAAACATTTCTACCTAAAGACACATGTTAGAGGAAACCTTCAACAGGAAGTTAGAAAACAGCATCATCTTAAATGGGTTGATTAAGAGCGTGTTAATTCTCAGCTCATTAGCTGGAGCTGAAGAGACACTGCTGATTTAGAGGATGAGGAGTTAACTGGTGTGTCTGCTCCATCACACTCACATCAGGGTCACACTCTGCCATGGCCTCCCCCAGGTCTGAGTCCAGTCCTCCTGTGTAGCTGTGCTCTATCTTGGTCCTGGCGCCCTCTTGTGGCGAAGGGATGTGCTGCACACACATGTCCACGAAGCCTGGAGGGAGGACACGGTCCATTTCAAACTGATTCATGATGTTTTAACTGAACCGTGACCATTTATCTCCAGATTTAAATAATAATCACTCTCAGATTATTCAGATAAAAAGCACCGCCTCGCAGTTCCGGCGACACTATTATTATTATTAAAGCTTTATTTACATAGAAAAAGGACGAGCTTTATATATATATAAGTGCTTAGATCTTTAAAAACCTATGTGATTGAACTGTCTTTATTTAACTTTGATATAACAATCAGGGGCATGAAGGACATGAGATGTGTAGAAGAGCAGAACACAGGAAAGTTATGCAGAACTCTATACTATATATATATATATATAAAAAGACAGAAACTAATGAGGTTATACCAGTAAACTCTCCAAAGAAGCGGTTGCAGACGAGCCTCAGCAGGGGTCTGATGTTCAGCTTCAGCTCCTCTTTAGTCAGGTGTATCCCCAGCTCATCCAGGACTCGTGGGAGAGATGTGTCCACATCCCCGACCACCTACACACAAAGAGGATTTAGCATGTGAGGATTACACACCGACTTCCACAACTCAGCCCGAGCCTGACGGGGGCCTGATGGGGGCCCGGCGGTGCTAAGGAAAGCTTTTGTTGCCCCCGTTGCAAGTTTGAAAATGACGTTAGACGTGTCCAACCTGGGAGAGGATCTTGTAGAGAGGCTCCAGAACAAATTCCACAAAGCTGCGCTGAGAGTTACTGCTGGGAGCTTTCTTTGTGAACTTGCGGCTAAAAAGAGAAGAAGAAGAAGAGCAGGAAATCACTGGACAGTAACGACGTGTGAGAGGGGAGAATAAAGACGCTGGTTCGGCTTCTGCTGAAATCCAAATGAGTTTCTCACGTTTTAGGATTGAAGTAAATGTCTCCCCAGAGCCTCTTGGCAAATTCATTATAGTTGATGTCGCCTGCAGACACAGACAAAGATCATTAGAACCATAATAAGCACATTAGGCATGAGACAGGGAGGCTGTTTGTGTCCACTGTTGATGTTTACGAGTCGCCTCACCGTAGGTGTCTGCGTAGATCTTTGCGAAGGACCCCAGGGTGAAGCAGATGCTGTACTGAGAGCTGGCAAAGCAAACGTTCCCCAGGAGAGGAGACACCACCAAGTTCTCGTCTGTGGAGTAGGTGCTGAAAGGCAAAACAACTTCACTGTACTGACTCCATCATGTGTTAGAAACATACTTATAAACATGTGTAATAGGTGTCATTACCTGAGCAGGCCGTTGACCTCATCCACAATGTGGCGCAGTTTATAATAAGCATCTGTGGGAGGCAGCTTGAGCTCCACAATGAGCCGGTCCACCTTGTTGATGCAGATGGTGATGGCCATACGCTCCTGAACGGCGTGTTTGATCAGACGCTCTGTGTTCAGCATCACCTGAGCAGATGTAACACAAAGGTCGGGGTTATACGAAGGCATGGGATGAAGTGTGGAGAGACTTCAGGACTGAGATCACATCGAAAAGAAGAAGAAACCGGGTGACTCACTCCTTCTGCTGCGTCTATGAAGAGCACAACACCGTCTGAGATCCGGATGCTGGATGTGACCTCGTCGGAGAAGTTCACGTGACCTTTGAGAGAAACAGGAAACGTGTTTTTAAAACCAACACCTCAACACAAACCACGCAAACCAAGCTTTTAGTTAAGAAAGAACAATACCTGGTGTATCCATGATGTTGAACAGGTAAGATTTGCCTCTGGAGTCTGGCAGGACCATGGTGATCGGAGTGCTCTTGATGCCAACTCCTCTCTATGCACAAAAGCACAGATAGAAATCACCACAACAGGAAGATAAACTGTGGGTCAATAACTCGATGAATGAATTCTCAGATGTGGTAATCCAGCGTGTTTAGGATTCAAACCTCTTACCTCCTGTTCTGTGAAGAGGATGTCTGTGTATCGGAGCTGTTTAAAGTAAAAATCAGGTTAGTTTCTGTTACCGAATTAACGTGTGAGAAAATGTAAAGGATTATTGTAGAAAACACTCACGTCCACATCATCTCTCTTCCTGATTTCTGGATGCGTCTGTTCAATCAGGCAGTCCACAAAACAGGTCTGAAGGGAATAAACCAAATCCATTAGATCTCCACACCGGTCACAGATGAGTCTGAAGTGCAGCCATGTTATTAGCATACGCTTCAAAACATCCCTGTGCTCCACTCATACATGTTTCACCTTAGCAACACATGTTCTCTTTGGCAAACGACTACAGAGCACAGAGCTCAAAGAGGACGTGAACCAGAAGCAGCTGTGAGCTGGACTCTAACCTTGCCGTGGTGAAGGTGACCACAGAGGGTGACGTTACGGATCAGCTCGGGCCCGTCCATCAGATCTGCAAGGAATCTGCCAAAGGAGAGGAGGGATGTCAAAGCATCAGACGACACACAGCAGCAGCAAACACAAACAAACAGCACACGTGCACCTGGATGACTCACTCCATATCATAAACAGTAGCAGGTAACTCTTGCTCCATCAAGGTGAACTGCTTGTTCTTCACAGGTTTGATAATTGGCTCTGGAAAGTAGAGCAGAGAGCAGCATATTATGACATCAGCTATTATAACACTGATCGATCAATGTCTATTGATGATTATTGTTTGTCTCCAACCTGTCAGAGGTTGTGTATCCTCCTCCTGGACGATAGTTTCCACTTCAGGCCCATAAACCTCCTCTGCTGTGGGGTAATACTTCTTGTCCTCATGCAGGACCACCTCCATGCCAGGGACGTCATCATCAGCATCAGCTGGTTCATCGTCATCATCTTCATCACCCTGCAAGAGCACAGTGTTTTCACCATTATGTGTGTGAACAAACATGATGAATGCTGCATAAATGAATCTGAAGTGTACCTCATCAACATCTCTGTCCTCTGCATCCAGATCATCTTCATCATCATCAGAGTCCAACTCTGGACCGATGTAGTTGCCGAACTCGTCGTACAGATCAGCCTCCATCTTCTAGAGACCTGAGAGAGGGGGGGTTGACTTAATTAGTGATTATGCTAATGAGTTTTGGGCACTATTACAGTCATAACATGCCAGGGACCTAATGTTTGTTACATTTTGATTTCATGTAATTGCATTGCTTGAGCTACATAAACCGAACATGATCACTCAGGTCTTGTATGATTGTCTTTTTGAACAATAAAATACACATTTTTATGATTACTAGACTGTTATTAGAGCGTCAGTATCACAGATATCTTCTTATATCTTCTTCAAATATGTTATACCATATAAAACAAGTTAAATTTTACTTGATAATCAGATGCCGGGGGAGAGTGACGTTCAACGGTGTGTTACCTTTCCACCGAAGCTAATGCTAACTCTGCTTTAGTAAAACATGTAGTCCAGCTGGTATTAAATCTGATTGAAAAGCAGAATATGCAAAACAAGTTACACCAACGTATGGCTCCACTGAGAAGTTTTTAGTGATTTAAAATTTGCCGTATTCTTGTTTTGTCAGTGCTTTGGTCCGCTAAAGGCTAGCGGCTAACAACTAGCTTGCTAACAAGCAAAAAAATGAATGACCTGTGGGCGACGTTTCACATACGTCGCTGTTTAGCTAGGTGGCTAACTCGCGGCGCCGGGTAACAAGCAACAACCAACACATCGCACTTACCTGTTTTCTGTTATAATGTAGACTGTAGATATTATCTCCAGAAGAATATAAACGTTGGGGGATGTTTTCAGAAGATAAATAATTTCCCAAATACCGCCATGCGCATGGGGTACTACTTCCGGATTTCTTCTTCTACGGACGTGCGTCCAACGTGAAAGACTCAACACCACCCCCACCGACAGAGACGGGACACCGCAGGCGGACTGCACGACACAACTCAACAAGCAAATGAATGTTTTGTTGGTTTTTGATGTGAAAGCCACTAAATAAACCTGTTAAAACCAAACCGTTATTTTAGCGTTTATGTTCTTTTATTATTTGTTTTACGGACGAAAGAAAAAAAAAAGAAAAAAACAAGAAGTGGAGCTACGACAAAAAAAAAAACTTGTCTTAGGTGTGTGTCAGTCAGTTTTGGATGTTAACTGGTCTCTTATCTGTCTCCTGTAGTTGCACAGTCCTCACAACGGTTGAAATACTGGTGTGCAGTTATGTATTATGGCCAGTGGGTGGCGCTAAACGCTCATGAACATCCACAGTTGAAGTCGTGTGTGTGTGTGTGTGTGTGTGTGTGTGTGTGTGTGTTTGACAGAAAGCAGCCTGATTTCACTAAATAGAAACTGAACAGTGTTTCCCCAGATACAGCTCACACACACACACACACACACACACACACACACACACACACACTCGTGTCTGACTCATTTATATCAGACAGTTGTAACTGTGAGTTGAACTGAATGGACCATGTGCTGCATAAAGAAATAAAGATTTAAACAACTTAATGGAGTTTTAATGTCATTTAAACATGAAGAAAAGCCTTTTTGATCATGTCTCATGTATTTCACATATGGATGATGTGTGTGTGTCAAGTGTGTGTTTTCTATAGCAGATGTGACCTATGGATGTGATCAGTGCAGTGTCAGTCATGATGAGTGAGGTGTGTGTGTGTGTGTGTGTGTGTGTGAGGATGTTGATGATCGACTCAGACACAGAGTTTCAGTTGATGGCTTTATTCCTGCTGGTGTTAACATCTGTTTTTTTATTACATATACACAACAGAGAGATAATAGACAAGTCGCTCACTCACACACACACACACACCCACACACACACACATTAATCATATGCATTTCTTCATTAGTCACACTGTTTATTTTCTGACACATCTCCATCAGATGACGCAGTGATTTTTCTTTTATTGATCCTGTGATTCAGAAAAGTGCAGTTTGTAATAAAACACACTTGTACTTGTCACCTGGTTGATAAATGTCCATATATATATATATTTATATATATTTATACATAAATAATGCTGTTTATTATCATGAAGGTTATTATCAGCCTACTTACAGGGATTTCCACTGGTACACACACATGCTCCCAAACATTAAAGCGCTGCTCTTCACCTTGCACCTGGACACTGTTTACAGCCAGGCACCGGGTTTGTTATTGATCTCCTCAGAGGTGGCAGGGCTCTATAATCATTAACCTGCTGATAGTGTCAGGGGGCCCTAACGTGAGGAGCTGGACTGAGGCCAAACACACACACATGTATATACAGACAGTAAATCTTTGCACGGCCTCTAACATCACACCCCGGGCCTGTTTCTACCTGAGAATGTAACTAACGTTGTCACCTGGCCCTGTCATCGTCTCCTCGGTTGGAGTGTGTGTGACCCTCTCTACTCCATCACCAGCTTCCTCAGACGCTGCACCACCTCCTCCGCGTTCACCCACGGCACCGTGACCGCCTTGAACTCCCCGGGCATGGCCTCGTGGGTCTCCGTGATCAGCCGGTGCATGGGGAAATCCCGTCTTGGGAAGGCCACGTCCCGGGGCCCGAGAGCCGTCGCCGGGCAGAAGTCGTTGGCTCCGTCTCCCACGTAGAAAACCCTTTGGTAGGGGCGGCCGCGCTCCTGCGTCCTGCGCGCCACGTAGTCCCTGACCACCACCTGCTTGCACATGTTGTCCGGGCACCGCGGGCAGTCGTGGGAGTGGAAGGGCCTCATCACCAGCCGGCCGTCCTTGTTGAAGGTGGCCGGGTTGGTGAAGATCCGGTGGAAGAGCGGGCGCGCCCCGGTGCGCCTCAGCCAGGACTCGATGAAGAAGGTGTTGGCGTCAGACACCAGCACCACCTCGAAGTCCTGCGGGGGCCGGTTGCGCAGGAACTGGAAGAGTGTGAGCATGCCGGGGGTGGCCGGGATCTTCTCCATGATGCCGCGGATGTCGCTCTCCGTGACGCCCTGCTCCGCCAGGTAGCCCAGCACGCGCTGCATGTACTCGTTGTAGCGGCCGGGCTGGTAGGTGTCCTTCAGCCAGTCCGGGAGGTGCTGACCCGGGGCGGCCTGCACCACCATGTCGTCGCTGGTTTCATCCACGATGGTCTCGTCAAAGTCAAAGAAGATGAGGAAGCGCTTATCTGAGGAGATGTGAGCGGAGTGGGAGGAGGCCATGGTCTCTGAGCGCCGGGTCCTGCGGGGTTCCTCCTCTCCTGGGGGGTAGGGTGGGAGATAACAGCAGTTGAAGATTGAATCCCCCATGACTGATTAATGCCACAACTCTTACTGCTGCCAAGTGGCATCAAATCTCCTCTCCCTCTCTCTCTGCGCTCCCACTCTCCAGCATCCCACGCCAGGCAGGCCACGGCAAGGTGGAGGCTACCGAGGAGCTTTCTGGGAACTATTAATACATAAATAGATGAGGAAGGGGGGGTGGGGGGGTGGGGGTGATGGGATGGAGGCAAAACATAACCAAAGAGAGACGTAAGATATAAAATAAAAGTATAGGCTAGACATAAAAGAAAAAAGCTGAAGAGAGCAAAGCGGCAGCATCTTCCAGCTGGGAGGAGGAGGAAGAGGAGGAGGAGGAGGAGGAGGAGGAGAATCGGTCTCTTCTTGCTCCTGTACCAGCCAGCAAACCAAGCAGCAATACTTTAACATGAAAAACAACACAGTGCAGCTGGTGCACGTGCTTCTACAGTATCTGCATACCTTATTTGGATAATGGTTGATGTCAGCAGAGGAAGACCTCACGTGCTCTCCTGGTCCAGACCGGCGCCTTCCAGCTGTGGTGGCACGGATCTGCTGCTGTTGTTGTTTTTCTTCTTCTTCTTCCTCCTTTGTGCAGAAAAACAGAAGGAAAGCTGAGCTGCAGAGCTGAGACAGTGTCTGGTTCAGGTTTGAGTTCAGTGCAGCTGCTCTACTTTAAACACCTTTTAAAAGTCTTTATCACAACTTAACAACAATCATCTAATTAATCCGGAAAAAGTGCAACTGGGCTGCAAAAAGTAGGTTACTGAGTCAGAGGAAATCCTTTCCACATGGAAAAACAAGACTCCGACCAACATGTCTGTTCATGTAGAGACACATTCTGCAGCTTTAGGACATTTAGAAACATTAGAGGAAACAGAATCAATTGTTTGTCTGCAACTGTTAAACTAACCCACTTTCTCACACACACACACACACACACGGGAAGAACCGTAGACAAAGGTTGAGCTCGTGCAAAAACATGAAAAAAAAAAAAAAAAAAAAAAAGAAGTCGGTACCGGTGCTGGATCCGGTCCCTCGTGCAGATCTGGTCCGATCCGGTGTCGCTGAAAGTGCAGACAGAGTCCCGCCGCTCGGCCGCTGGGACGCGCACTTTTATGTGACCGTCGGAACGAACGGAGCAGCTGTGACGGTCGTGACCGCGCCTACGAGTCCGCCCATTTAATAGCAGCCTACTGAGCGCGTTCACGACACTTAGGAGCCAAAGGGGAGGGGGGGCAAAGGGAGCCCCGTGGGAGGAGAGGAAAAAGAAGAAGAAAAGAAAAGAGTGTGGATGTTTCTTGCTCGAGACAAACTGGAGAGTTGAGCTGAAATAAAATATGTTTCAGTTTGACATGAGTCGTTTTGGAGTCTGGTGTCACTGAGGGTCAGGGGCAGGTGAAATCACTGAACATCTGACGTCCTGCCCCTGAAAACACAAAGATCATCAGTAAACTTAACACTCAATGGTGAGAGGTCAACAGGAAGACAAACTGACTCTGCTCTGAAGCTGTGACCTTTGACCTCTACTGTAAAGGCAAGAGAAGGTAAAAGGCTGAGGCCTTGAGACGCTATCAGAGGAGATGGATCATTTCAGATCCAGATGAAACAATGTTGTTAACTACAGTGAGACATTAGTAAAGTGTGTGTGTGTGTGTGTGTGTGTGGGGGGGGGGGGGGGGGGGGGGGGGGGGGCTCATGTTGGTTAAAAAAAAAAAAAAAAAAAAAAAAACCTTGTGATTAATGAAGCGCACAGTCACTTCAGGAGCAGCGAACACACACGCTTGCACAACGCGGCGTGAAGCCCTCCTCTCCCTTATCTGCCTGCTGACAGCCACGGCGGCAGCAGAGGCCTCCTCCCTCCTTCTACACCACGCGGCATAATGACTAACAGCTGGGGCGGCTGACTATTTTCAAACCCAAATGGGAATGGAGATGGTGCAGACGGTGTGTTATTATCTCCTGTGCTTGTGAAGTGAAGTGAGCCTCGCTATACCTGAACCTGACCACCCACTCACCATCAATGGAGTGCGTGAGTCACTCCACACTTTCCCTCTGCCCGTCGGCCCGCTGCTACCTGGCTTTTACACCATTATGTGACTCATTTGTGCACAAACTAAAACTACCTAAGGTGATGCAAAGATTCAGGAGGGAGCGGAGCAACAGCAACAAACGTCTTAATGTGGCAGGAACATGGTGCTAATGAAGCTGCACTAAGAGATCTACAGGACAAGACAGACATTATTCAGCATTAGTTCACATCATTGTATACACGCAGCAGAAATGTTTGTTAATCATTTACTGACCTCTCCTACGTGACTGGCTTGTCAATGCTGTGATATAAGTATGAGAATACATTCATCAATCACACCATTGATGAGTTTATTAATCCTTAGAGTTTACAATTAGTATAAATGTCTAGGATTAATGTTAATGTTTCCTAAAGGATGTAAACAAAAGAAAAAGTGTCGTTATCACTCTGCTTATCTACAGATGATGGAAACTGTACTTTACCTATGGGAAAGGGGAGGGGGGGGGTGTCCCTGCCTGCCTGAGGTCACTGAAGGTCAAGGTCGCAGTCTGTGGCTACTATAAAACCGCTGACATCATCTGCGGAAACAAACTATAAGTTGCTGACGTGCAGAAATAACAGGAAGTGGATTAAAAAGGAAACTTAAAAGTGGTGAAACAGAAAAAACTGCGTCGAAGCTTTTCAGTAAATGTTATTGTGAAACTCACCTGAGTCTGAACCCAGTGACCCACAGTCAGAAGCACGCCTCTTCTTCTTCTTCTGTTTGCGGCGTTGGAAGATAAACAGACTCACACACGTTTGTGATAATCATGGCTACTTGTTTTTTTTTTTGTTTTTTTTTACTTCTCAAAGTTAGCAGTCAGTTAAATGTACATTATCAAAAAAAGGCCCAACTTTTTTCACTTCTCCTCAACCTCCAGATAACATACAAAAAAAGGGACAAACCGGGACATTATAAAGCTGCACATTTTGTACCAGATACAATAATAAAATACGCAATGCTACATTAAGTGGTTAAAAATACAAAGGGGAAAAAGTATATTGATTTTTTTAAAACATCTTTAAAGAATATACAATGTTATTTTTTCTTAACTAGCCAAGATTTTTTGTTTTTTTTAGTAGAAAGTGCATTCTATATAACAAAGAAAGGAGGAGGAGAATCGTTCTGCAAACTGAAGAGACAGGACAGGACGTGGCGGAGAGACGGACAAACAGAACAGAAGAATGGGTTTCAGACGAAGCTTGGAGGGGCTAGTGTCGAGACGCCAAAGCAGGAGGAGGAACATCTCGCTTTTAATTTGAAGGGCCGGGGGGGTGGGGGGGCATCCTGTCTGGAGCATTTCCTTTTAGAAAATAGGAAATAAACTTTACGCACATACTTAAAAAAAGAAAGAAAGAAAGAGAGAAATGTCCTTCGTTTGCTATGGTCCCTTCCACACTAACCGCCTCCACCTGGGGATTCTCCTCCTTTCCTTTGCCTAAAAAACATCCACTCAAGAGTCGTCATCATCATCGTCATCATCATCACCTCCACCCTCCCCACCCCACCCCCCCAATGCAGCCTCAACTGCACTCTGTTCCACAATGCATTGTCAGTCCCTCCCTTCCCTGCGCCTCACCCACGCAGCAGTAAAGTGCAGAGAATACACACAAATGAAAAGGCTTAAAAAAAAAAAAATTTACACAGACAAATAGATCCATACTGCAGGATGCTGCGGGGGGGAGGGGGGGGGCAGCGTGAGAAGCAAATAACGCAGCGGTATTAAGAAGAAGACCCACAGAAATGGCAGGATAATCGCAGGTCTCAAATCAAAGAAGGGGTGGGGGTGTTGGGGGGGGGGGGGGCATCCTAAACTACTGAGCTGAACCACTTCAGACTGAACACCATTAGAGATGTAGGAGGATGTTAAAATTACTGCTATTATCCATGTCAGGTATCCCCCAAGTACACATCATATTGGGGCACACTGTGTAAAAGCAGCTTTTGGTACAAGAGCACTGGGGACAACCAGACAAAACACACACACACACACACACACACGCACCCGCATACACACACACACCCTCATCGACTGGTTGGTTGAAGCAGCTACAACCAAACTGACACCAAATATTGACCAACCGTCTCAAAACAAACAACATTCACGCTGTTGGCTCTCACGCTGACAGATGTACTTCCTTGCGCTGACTTGACGCGTTTATCAATCGATCGATCTATCTATCTATACAAGAACTGAATGACCACTGGATTTCATCCTGACGTTTCCTAACATGTGCTAACAACAGCATATATATATATATATATATATGTATATATATATCTACACTACGGAGCCATTCATTAGCTTAAAACTGAGCAAATTATCAGACCATTAAAAAAACATAAAACAAACATGAATGACTCAGCAGCCATCATTCTGCGTAGGCAACATTCATCAGGGTTTAGACGCCTTTGCCTGTGTGGATCAAAGTAATGTCAGTACGTCGAAGAGAAGAGGAAACAAACCAGAACGCCCCACATCAAACCGTGGAATACAGACTGAGAGGAATATGCATAATTGTCTGTTAAGACCTGTGATGAAAAAGGTCCCAGGTGTTTGTACAACTGTGATACTGTGTCTGTGTGTGTCAAATGACCTTTAACATGGTAACCCGTATCGTTTCGACAGCAGCGAAGGGAGGTGGGGTAAAAATCCTGATGGGGCCACATGCCGGGGCCCCTCACAGTGGCAGTATTTGACAGTCATCTTGCTATCTAAAAGCATCTGTTGACCAACAGTGCTGAGAAAAAAGCTGAGGTTGCACTGATCACACAGGGAGGAAATCAGTGACCGTGTGGTCTTTGTCTGGTGTTGTCTGTGTGTCTGTGTGTGTGCTTGAGTTAAGTTGTGAGGCTGTGTGTGTGTGTGCCCAGGTCATGTCCTGCATAAAGTTGAGTTGTTGTTGTTTTTTTGTTTTTTTTTTGTTTTTTGTTTTTTGTTTTTTAACTTGTTCACAAAATAGTCAAACCTCAAACCCCTTTGTAGAAAAGCCAGGCCGGCGAGACATGTTCTATATGACACAATACATTGTTAATCTGTAATATTACACTTCTGAAAATAAAATGGAAAAGCAAAAATTAAGAAATATCTCATGTACTGGAATGGAAAGCACCATTTAACCATATGAATCTCAGACTATGTCTAGACTCAACTAACCATTTACAAAACTTTTTTTTTCCAATGTCCTTTTACAAAGAACCCCCCCCCCCCCCCCCTTACTGTAACCTATGGCACTGCATCTTGCACTACTGCTGTTGTCCCTCTGACAGGAAGCCTTGGCCTCGGTACAGAGAGAGACTCGGGTAGAACCAGTTACAACATTCATTACACGTTTCTGTGGGGCCTGAGGCTCTGCACTACCATGCGGAGGAAAGGCTGAGTATTGCTATGGGGACGACCTGCACGGAAAGCAACAAACGTCCGGACCGATGTGCAACCGCAAGTCAACTTGACATATAGAAGTAAAAAGTCCAACGACACTGATGATCCATGTAGCCCAGGTAATACATAGTTTGACTTCAGCAGCTTATGAAGAGAGGGAGATACTTTATGTGAGAGAGAGAGAGAGAGAGAGAGAGAGAAACTCGTTTGTGTTGATTTCCCAAGAAAATGTTCAAGAAAAAAAAAAAAAATCCTAGACGTTGTAAATTCTTTGTCAGTTGCTTCTTAAGTAGGGCTCTTACTTAAATAACGTGTGCACTGAGGGTGTTTCAGTCTGAGTCTTTCACACACACATACACACACGTACACAGGTGTGTGTGGTGTGTTTAGCTTGACTAGATTCAGTCTGTTTGAGAGGAGTACCCTTGAACCAGGGGCCTGTGAACCGAGAGACTGAGGCAGGACTATGTGAAGAAGAGGAACAAGGCGGTTTGGTGTGGGCCTGGAGCACAGCTCAGTGGTGCTGGGGGGCTCCAGGGCCCTTGTCAGGGGGCGCCATGTGGTGCAGGTAGCTGCTATCTTCGTGCCCACAGTGGTTTAGGGGCTCACTCTTAAAAAGGGCAGGGGGCGGGGGCAGGTGGGAGACCGGGGGCACAGCTAGGTGGTGGGGATGAGGCGGGGCGTGCTGGGGTGCGTTTGAGAGGTGCTGCTGGGCTGCCGGCGGGTGGGGGTGATGATGAGAAGGGGTCGAGTGGAGCTGCACATGGGAGAATGTGTGTCCCACGGGGCCTCGTGGAGGCATGTGCCCTCCTGTCGGGCTGAGGCCCAGGGACGCCGAGGTGGTGGCCGGGGTGGCAGCCGAGGGGCCGGGACCGGAGGCGGAGGAGGCGGAGGAGGAGGAGAAGGTGTTGGCAAAGATGCGGACAGGCACAGGTGGGCCGCTGGTCTGCAGAACAACAGGGCTGGTGACCCGGAAACACTTCTCTTTGTGTGCTTTGAGCATGTTGGAGAAGCGGAAGCGCTGTCCGCACACCTCGCAGGGGTACGGCTTCTCCCCCGTGTGCGTGCGGCGATGCCGCTTCATGTTGGGCCGGCTGGTGAAGCTCTTTCCACAGATCTCACAGATGAAAGGCTTCTCTCCTGCACAGAGTGACATATGAAGGAAACAGGAAGTGAGTCAGTTCACAGAGAAGATGTGATGCAAAGCATTCAGCTACAACCACACAACTGTGATTATGATGTGAAACACTTTCAGATTTCTTATGTAAATTCTTTATATTATGTCTGTGATTTCCTTTTTAACTCATATTTTCACTATAGCTTTATACTTTTTCATATTGCTCTCATGTCCTCCTGGATCTATTCATTCATTTCTTTTTTTCTATGCTGTATTGCTGTTACTTGTAAACATTCCCCATTGAAGATTGATTTAGGCCTCGTCATATTTCATTATCGACTCTGTATTCAGCAGTGGCAGCAGTGGCAAGATGAGACTCATCTTTTCTCCAGTTTGTCTGCCCTGACTGCAACGTTTAGTTTTTAAAACTAAAACAGCCCTGGGAGTGTTTGTGAACGCCTCCTATTTTCGGTGCTTGAAAACTCTGGAGTCGTGTTGACTGGAGGCAAAGCAGAAGCATCTTTAAAACGAAACTTGTTGTAATGTGAGCAGCATAGACGGAGATGATTTCAGAAAAAAAAACAAAACAATTATCATCTCATTAAGTCTTCCCAAATGACAAAAAAGTTAACTACCCCCCCCCCCCTTCCATTTTTCCTCCTTCCACAGAGAGCAGCCGTTCTCTCTTTTAAAAATGCAAATAAGTTGCCATCTTGAATTGAGACTCTTTGCTGTCAACCCACCCACTCCGCAGGAAGCTATTACCATTCACACTTTGAGGAGAGATGTGAAAGTGAACAGCAGCTCAGTTGGAATGCCGCTCTCATTAACCTCCCTCCATGGAGCCACTGAATGTGCCTGCTACCACCCACACAGCCATCTATTAACAGGCTGCTCAAGTGCTCTCTATGTGCCTTATTCTGGCGTGTTATGTGTGAAGCCCCTCTGAAACCAACTGAATATCAAAAGGTGACAGCTAATGTGCTGGTCTCCTGTAACTGTAACATTACACTCACTCCTCAAGGTTTTTTGGGAGGAATGTGTGTGTGCAGTCAGTGAACCAAAGTTTGGGTGTACGACATGTGCGCTGCCTATTACAGGGAATGGCTGGGTGTGCCTCCTGCTGCAGGGAGGGAGGCTAAATTGGTTTCCAGTGGCAGGCAGAGGAGAGGGAAGTGTAATTACACATCACAAATATAACCGTGAGGGGGCCAATGGAGAGCAGTGTGTCCACCCACGACAGGCACGGCTTGGGAAGAAAAAAAAAACAGTGAAGGACGCTCGGGCTGCAGCGCCACATTTGGACTCAGAAATACCAAAAGCATCAGGGACAGAAAATCAGAGGGCTGGAATACAGCACGGCTGGGTAGTCATTATAAGCCGCAATATATGCAAAGGCTGCTCTTTGATGTGAAATGTCCCTCTCATTTCAACAACCGGGCAATGTCTCCCTGCTCTTACCACTATAATGTTCATGTCGGCTATGTCCCGTGTCTTTCCTTTTTTAGGGAGGACATGGAGACGAGCTGGCTGGCTGACTGACTGACATTTCTCAGGAACACATTGTTTTCATGTCTAAACATTTCAGAGAAAGCAAAACTCTCTGAACTGAGATTAGAGACGAAATAATAAACACATCTGACAGTGACTTAAAAGAAATGCCTGCTTTGTTTTTAAATGAGGAAGCGTCCTACGTTAGGCCCTTTTTGTTTCATATCTTTATTTCTCTCTGTGAACTGAACTGCTTTCTATGAACCATCACTCTTCTCCTGGATCAGAGCCATTCTGCTCTTTGCTGTATGTTACCGTCTCACCACCACTGAGTCATATTTAAATAGATGTTGGACTGGAGACGTGCAAAGATGGAAGGGAACACTGACAACGCCAGAGAGGCGAGACATCTCTCGCTCTCTCTCTCTCTAAAATAGTATTTTTCTGATTTTAGCTACTGTAAAACCGACACTTTGTGAAACACTTTTCCTGTTGTCCTGCTCTCTTTTAGCCTGGTTGGAAAGTTGGCTGTGTAACTTTTAACACAAGAAATTCCATTCCCATGGACAAATACTGAAACTACCACCAACCACTAGTGAGGGTTGTGATCCGAATTAATCCTGTAAGTTGTGTAACTCATTGACTGGTGGAAACAACCATCTCTAGAACACAAGCTTCCCTTTTCTCAGAAGAACGAGGTTCTTTCAGCTGCTAAAATTGTGACTGCGAAGGTTTCCACATGTGGTTTAAAGGGATGAAGCCTTGGACAACTACAGAATATAAGGTAAGTACGGAGGATGATTAACGGCCACACCTGTCTGTTTTTCCTCACCTGTGTGTGTTTTCATGTGCTCGTCAAAATACTGTTTCATGTTGAAGTCTTTGCCGCACCACTGGCACATGAACTGCTTGTGTCCGATGTGAATGCTCATGTGAGAGCGCAGCTGGTACTTGTACTGGAACCGCTCGTCACAGTTCTGCAGCAGAGACAACAAGAGGCATTCAGATAACGTGAAGGTGCACACACCAGGTCAGTGCACGGAGGGGGTGGGGGTGTGCACAAAAACAAGAAACACAAGAAAACTTTGATGAAATTGAATGTTTTGCATATGAGGAAACGGCCCAGGATACATGTATGCATTAAAAAATGTGGTTACTGCAGCAAGCTAACAATAACCAGAGTATTTGTGTGCGTGTGACCACACTGTGTATTTGAATAATGAGGCTTTCCTGGGCAGATGTTTTCCTGCACAACCTGCATAAATAAATGTAAAGGGGGAAAAACAAACCAAGCAGGTTCCACATGGTTCTGCTGTGTAAGACCACCGAGGAGAATGACGGTCTATACATTACACACACATGCCCGAAAATACGCATATAATGACACGCTACAGTGTAGGAGGACTTCAAACATTTAATTAGAGCAGCTCCACCCATACACACATGCTCGATTCAAGTGGTTGGACAAGGCCTCGGGTGGGAGTTAACACACCCCATCTGTCACCTTCCCCCTGAATTAATGAGTCAGGACAGGGTTACAATTATCAACTGTTCCCAGCTCCACCGAGCAGAAAGAAAACGTGGAAATCTTGGCGCACAAATGTCGAACCGAAAAGCTCAGACACACAGAAGCATTTAGTTCTGCTTTTATATAAAGGCTCCTGTTAATTGGCGAAAGCTGTGTTTGTGTGGTTCGCTAATATTTGACATGGATCGACTTTGGCGTCTCTGTGTGTGAACTAACAGAAATACAGGAGGATGCCTCCCAGAGACACTGACTGAATAACATAAAAAGTGACTATTTTAGTTCATAAAAACCACATGGCAACATCTGCTCAGACTAATGGGTGAAAACTGGCTTCGGGCTCCTTTGGGAAGCAAACAAGGGCAAATTCACCAAAACTGTAACCTCCTGTTTCTCCACTCAAAGACGGCCAGTCACTCTGAAAATAAATGTCACACAGGTAAAAGGAGGAAACGGCAGAGACGCTCAGGTGTGTGTTTTCACGATGAAACAATGTCGAATGAATGCAATCACTCCAGAATATCAACGTTATTATTATTATTTGTTTTAACATGAGCAGGTTTGAGCAGGCGAGTTAATTAAGTCCTAACTGTGGGGAGGGAAAACTCAGTGAAGTGTGGAATTTGGGCTGCTTAGAAAACACAGTGTGACTGGCTGGGAACTGTCATGGTCCACAGCTGAGTCATATATGGTCTGTGTTATGTGAGTGACCTTTACGAGGAAACACATATTTCAACAGCAGCGGCATGTGAAAGGGGGTGTGAGGACAAAAAAAAAAAAAAAAAAAGAGTGAACATGACAAGTGAGTCACATTCATCTCTGGTAAGTGCAGCCAGTCACACACCAAACACACGTGTACTTAGAGTAATTAATTGAAAACAAAGACCGTAGTCTGTATCTGACGTTTAAATCGAGCTGAGCTGAGATTATTTTGACATTTGACTCATTTCATTTCCTCTGAAAACAGTGATGTGTGACATGTAAAATGACTGGCAGGTCAATGCATCTCATTGTTGTGACATATTTCACCTTTATCAAACAAAATCTACAAACCAGCTCCGGTGATCTGGATATCACACTTGGGCAATCTTGCGATATTTAGTGTAATATTTCGGCTCATTTCTGCAGCTCTACTTTCAAACCTGGTGCTATATTTGAACTGTGTAGCAGAGTGTGACACAAATGCATCTGTGCACACACACACACACACACACACACACGGTCCTACTGTGGGACAATTTGCATATAGCACAACAAACTGTCAGAATGCTGTTTCAGCTGTTTTGGCACAGCAAAAAAATTCTAGCTCATGTCTAAGGTGAGGTAATCCTGTCCTGCAGCTGTATGAGACAAGCACAAATGTTTATTTTGTCCGTGTGTCCCTGGCCTTAAGTTATAAAACAGATAAAAATCAAATGAGAGCAAAAGGCAGAAACCTGACGACAACCTGTCACTGTTGTGTGACAGCTTTTTAATGCCTTTTTTTTTTTTTTTAATCTGTGTTAATCTGAACACAGGTGGGGATGTCATGTGTGAACAAAATGACCGTGTGCATGTGTGTGTGTGTGTGTGTATCTTACCTCACAACGGAAGGGCTTCTCTCCAGAGTGCTGCAGCGAGTGAACTTTTAAAGACATGCTGCGTTTGAACGACTTCCCACATGTCTCACAGGTGAACGGCATGTCCTTGGTGTGAGCTGCGTTCGAAGGAGGAGAAGAAAAACAGCACTGAGACAACAAGCACACCTGTCAAATACATACGATATGTACGTTCACTAACTTAAAGACACATTGATTACTTTCTAACTGACAAAATATCTTCAGCTTTGACCCTATTCTTGCAAAAAATAAACTAAAAGTCACAAAATACACGATGAAAATAGTGAGATTTTAAAACAGTATTGGTTTATTGCATTGAACCGAGAGCTGAGCGGTGGCTCACGGTCCCACTGTGGGATGTTACGGTGACGAGGAACACCAGGAAGTGTGAAATAAAAGACCCCCACTTACCAACCATGTGCTTACGGACATGAGCCATAGTGTAGAACTTCTTCTCACAGATTTCACATGAGAACTTCTTCTCTGCATAGCCGTGCACAATCTTGATGTGCTCGTGCAGTGACCACAGCTTCTTGAAGGACTTGTTGCAGGAGACACACTGAAGAATAAACAGAGAGAGAAGTAGAAAGAAAAAAAAAAAAACATTAAGCTCATTGTTGTGCTGACAGGTTTGATGAGCAACAAAACCTGAGGGTCTTTACAGGCTTCCTATCTTACTGAAACAGTTTCCTTTATACTGCAGCTCCCTCTGCTGGGGGAAGTTCAACATGCATTCAGTTTGTGGATGTCCTCTGATGACAGTCAACAGGACAAACAGTTTACGAGCTGTTAAGGAAGAACAAACAATGGAAATATGTGGATTTACAAAGCAAATTTGGCTTTTTGACGTGATTCCAGGTTGAATTAAAAGTAGGTGGCCAAAGGACGAGGGGAAACCAGCAGGGACGACAAGGCCCAGATGAAGTCAGTCACATTTAATGACGCTTTGGTTTGTTTTATGACTTTATACAAACTACAGCACCTGTGTGAGGCCGTTCCCTGAGACTGAAGGACAGTGGATGTCATTTGACACCAGTCAAAAAAAGAGGTTTGAATTTCAAATCTGTTCTCAAAAAGTAAAACGGCACCTGACTGCAGACGTATCTGATGGGAGCCCGTTGCAGATCAATCTGTCTCAGTTCGTGCTTTTCTCAGTCTTTCTTTGCAGAAGTGCACAAACACAAAACTCCAGCGTTGCTGTTTTGGAGACGCTCCTGCCTATCTTTGGCCTCATGTTTGGATTTGCTGTCTTGCTGAAGAATAAAGCCAAGTCAGTGAAGGCTGTTATCTCGCAGACTGCAGGGCCTTCTGTGAAAGAAGCATCTCGACAAAACTCATGCTGCTACCAATATGAAAAAAGCACAACAGAAGGAGTTTATATGACGGCCAACAAAGTTGACTGTGGTCTCGACAGATCAAAGAAGACTTCTCCCAATTTTTAATACTCCCACATGCCTTCCAGGAAACGGTGGCCAAGATATCATATGATTTCTCTCCCAACAGTGTCTCTCTTCTCTTCCTCATAACGCTGGTGAAGCACCGGGGCAAACAGTGGTGAGCACATCAGCCTCCAGTGTCAGAAATGAACCCGAAGCTCCTCAGCTGCCACAGACCTGTTTTATCAGTCAAATGCTCAGTTCATAAAGTCGACCTATCTAAGACAGATAGAAACTGTTCTGCAGTAACTGGTTCTTCTCCGATGGGTTTCACTCTTAACTTTCATCTTAAGGACACTTACACTTTTGACCTAGAGATTAACGAAACACTTGATATCGGCACTGTGAACTCACACACTGGTGCTTCCACTCTGTTATTATGGCCACTGCATTAATGTCATGGTGTCAGTGAATTTGATTTGCTAAACAAGTGACAGGCCTCAGTGAGGATTAAATGCACAGAATTTCACTTGAGTATTCACGAAGCTCAGCGCGTTATTAGAAAACTTCAGAGGTCCATCGGGTTTAACCAGTTGGGGTGTTTTTTTTTCCTTCATAACTAAAGATGCAGAACAAACTCAGCAAAACAGGAGGTTAAATTGAGTTATTCAAAACACAATACCCCTGGGTGTTTACATGCAGAATCACCTTTTTCAGTTGTAGAGAAGTGAAACCATTTGAAGCCACCTCTCTGAAACCTCCTCAATGGCGGCAGATGATTTCTGTAGTGTTTTCGCACGTGCACGTGCACTGCAACTGCAACCCTGAACTCATCCAGCGGAGCTAAATGCCAGAACGCAAGTGTTCGAATCAGTCGGACCAGACAATAAATGGACTTAACCCCAGAAGTGCAAAGTACAAAGTGATGTTCAAGCGAGTGTGAATAGAGCCATGCATTGTTCAGAGGATTCACAGAGTGAGTAGGTGTGCTGATGACATTTCTATCCTGCCTCCTGCACGCTACACCCCAGCACCACATTCAGTATTTCCAGTAGGTGTGAATGTGTTTGACCCGGGCACACAGCCACTGCCTGCAATATATGTGACACAAAAAGGGGCCAAACTTTATCCACAGCATCAGATGCATCGTCCGGGATGCAGATGAGTCAACGGCTCAGTTTCAGAGGGTGGAAGCATTTAAAACAGAACTAGCTTCACCTCACTCCTTATATCACAACAGGAAATCAGCTTTGTTTCAAGTGTCGAGTGTACTCTCTCTTTTAAAATAACCCACTTGCACATGGGGTTAATGCATGAAAACACCCAATTAGTCTAAGTAGCAGGTGCTACATTATTTATCCAAATGTAGTTGAAGTATCTAAACATCTTGGTATCTAGATACTCTGTCCAACCACTAAGAATAACATCTGCAGGAGTAATTATAGGGATATGGTGCAAGAGAGGTTTACTTTACCTGGATATTCTTCTCGCAGTCGGTCTGCTGGTGTAAGGCCAGCTCACTCTCCAGGACAAACTTTTTGCCGCACTTGTCACAAATCTGCATTCGCCTGTGTGTGACATTCATGTGCTTCTCCAGGTACCAGCGCGTGTTGAACACCCGAGGGCACTTCTCACAGGCCAGCATCTCCTTCTCCTCCACCTCCGCTTTCCCTCCCGCCGTCGTGGTCGTGGAGCCGGCGGACGACGGGGCAGACCTGGCCGACCGACGCATGCTCTTCGGAGGCTCCATGCGCTTCCGGCGCCCCCTGGTGGTCATTCCAGCGGTGGCAGTGCTCAGAGCCGTCCTGAGGCTCTTCCTCCGTGGCTGGCTGGGAGCTGCGGAGCTGCTGGCACCCTGACGCGCCCTCTTTGACCTTGTTCTTCGGCTTTCAATCTCATCTTCTTCGTCGTCTTCCTCCTCTTCCTCTTCATCAGGGCTGTCCTCCTCCTCCTCCTCTTCTTCTTCCTCCTCCTCCTCTTCTTCTTCCTCTTCCTCCTCGTCATCGCTGCCGGCTCTCTCAGAGTCATCTGCTGCGGCTCCAGTTTTGTTGTCACCCTTGGACACATGAAGAGTCTGGTTGTTCAGGTTAACCTCAACGATGATCTGCTCACGCTTGAAGCCCTCCTCTTCACCATCCTCCTCCTCGCCCTCTTCTTCCTCATCGTCGTCCTCATCCTCAGTGTCGTCAGAGGTGCCATTGTTGCCAGCCTGGGAGCCCTGCATCACCACCTCCTGTCCTGCTCCTCCCTCTCTGAAATACTGCTGAGAAGTTGCGTGCTGTGTGGGCAACTGACCAATGTTCTGCTCTCCCATGGTTGTCTTGGCCGCCATTTTATTGTCCACTAACACAGAATAAGGCTTGCCACCGGCCTCCCTCTTGTACAGCTTGCCCGTCAGGTCCAGATCTGGGTTAGGGGAATGAAAATAGGACTGGGACACTGGCGCCCTGCGTCCTTCCTCCTGTGACATCCCGCCAAGGCTAGGGACGGAAACCTCTTCCTTGAGGCTCTGGCAGGATTTCATGAAGAGCGGGGAGGGGGGTAGAGGGATGGAGCTGGTAGGACCACAAGGAAACGGAGAAGAGTTACTGCTGTGGCGCCTGGTTAGACTAGCGTAATCTACAAGGAGGTGCAGGGGGTGCCACACTAACCCCCCACCTTCCTTCTGCTGAGGAGACAGGAAGGAGGGGATCAGGTGAGAGACAGTCAACCCGATTCAAAGAGAGCATCCATACTGTCCACGGGAGGAAATGCAGTTGGAAAGACATACAATCTGTTCCAAGTTTAGTTTCATATGCTGATTTGGAAAATCAAAGCCGCAGCGTCTTTGATGCCGAACATTTGAAGCTAAAATCCTCTCCGGCTGATGATGATGATGATGATGAAGAAATGCAGCCAGGCTCTGGGCTCAGTTTCTCTGAAGGCCGCTGCTCTGCAGGGCGCCGGCGTCTTCAGATTGCAGAGCAGGTGAAGACGAGCTGAATGCCCGACATGGAACTGCTGTAAGGACTCCTGTGTCTCGCTTGAAGAGCCATTGACAGTGCATTACCTGCGAGATAAGAAATATGAGATTAGAGGAGGTTTTCTTCCTCTGCCTCTGTGAACTGAAACTACAGCCATACTGTGAAGTTTTCGGCGCCGAGCACCACATTTACCCACAAATGTTTCAGTGTTGTGAGTAGGAGTTGAAACCACAGCTTTTACAAATGAATGTGAAGAGAATTCAACTTCAGAAAAGGAGCAGTCTAAATATTTCCAGACCACAAGTGAAACACCTCACTATGAAATTAACAAAGACGGAAACAAAAGGCGCTACTTACTCTCCACTGCGGAAAAGATGTACGATATTTTCTTGAAGATGATCAGATAAAACGTTTTATATGAGCATCGGAGCGACGATATCCACAATTCCAGCTGCACTGGACTGTATGTAAACAAAGATGCAATCAGAGTGCATCTCAACTGTAAACTCAATAGCAAAGCAGTGATTAAAAACTAGATTGTCTTGAGTTTTAAACAACACACATGCTGTTGTGCACATGCCTCTCCCATTGACTGTTGGAGAGCATAGTGTAACCACAGCTCAGGAGCTTGTATTGCAAATACAACCACAGGAAACTGTATTTCAACCTTTCAATGAAGCCTGAGCACTGCACAATTTGGAGCTTACGATAATGTCAACCTGTTTACACACGTTAAAGATGAAAACGAAAGCACAAAAACAAATTTTTATCATCTCGGAGCCTCGTCGGTTTTACACCCAACATTTGTTTGTTCATTGTGACCTTTTCGTGCATCCATGTAGGGGTGTCTCCCCCTCTCTCTGTCTGACAGTTTGACGACCTTAAACAACCTCACGCCCTGCTCCCCATAATGAGTGTGCACCAGGGCGGTTGGTTCACTACACTGCAAAACGTCTCTAAGCAAAGCAATGTCCCCTCGTTGGAAACGATATGAGACTCTCCTGTGGCTTCACAAACATCTGACGCTTTCTTTCTTTTAACTCCTAAGGACTACTTTGTTTTAATGTTTAATTTACACAGTCATGATAAACATGGAGGTTTTGCCTGTGTGATTGAGTGTTTGATAACCACCGTTTAAATATTTACCACGATTACCTATTTTCGGTGAAGCCGCATCTTTTATTCTCGTGCTCGTTGTGCTTTTTTATCATGAAGCCGGACCGAGGCTGCACCTGCTCTGAATAACCTGTAATGAAACCAGAATAATTCAAACTGACAGATCTATTTTTGAAACCTTAAAAAAAAAAAAAAAGGAGGGAGAGACGTACAAGTGTTTTTACTCTCTAACGTCGTTCTTCATTGTTTAATTGATCCATTCCTTAAGATGCTGTTTCTGTCTCAACAACCAATCTGGTGATCAAACTGGTCACTTCATTCTGCGCTGGCGAACCCTACAATGATTTTCTTCTTCCTCCTGTCATTTCATTTCATTTCAGCAGACTTAAATAAAAAAAAATAAAAAATAAATAAAAAAAAGCATGCAATAACGGACGCAGCTGCGAATGGCACTAAATTATGTTTACTAGGTTTTGTACTAAATCCAGACATACATCAATCTGTTTGCCAGTTTCTCACGCATGAGTGAAAGCCGTTTATGCAGAATTTGACTATTCTCTTTCTCTCTCACACACACACACACACACACACACAGAGACAGAGACACAAACACACACACAAGACACACCTGTCTTCCTGTGCATGCTGACTCTGATCCTTTCTGAGAATTGGACAGCAGCTCTGAGAGCATTAAGACCACAGAGGGAGGGCAGGCTCTGCACTGACAGAGCAACTCAACTCACATGGCTGTCTTAGACACAAAGCCTAATAGATTATCCTGCTTCTGGATGACAGAGGAATATAAATTGCATGAGAAACCACTGCCTGAACTTGACTTTAAAAAAAAAATGCAAATCAGCTGCCTCCCCCTCCACTCTTGTTTTACACTTGTGCATGTTTGAAAGAGTTAAAACGATGATGATGATGATGATGTGCAACAGAGGAATGCATCTTGTTTTCCAATCATAACACAGAGTTGATTCAAAACTACTAAATTTGCTGCTGAAAACGATCAAAAAACACATGTGCAAATAAACAATGGCTTTTGCAACCCGTACTGAGTAAAAATCCTTCCCCTTGCTTATCATTATCAACCGTGAGTCATTTAAGACTTCCAGTCATAGTGAAATAGCAACAGCCCTTTGATGTGGGAACCAAGCTGAACGCAGACTTCAATATCACTCGTAATTAGTCAACACAATCATCATCAATTTGTCAGATTGGGGAGATCAAACCTATTGGACTGATGATCGTTTTGAATTGCTTCTGTAAAAAAAAACTGACCTCTGAACCCTGATCCAGAAAAACAAAACAAAAACAAAAACAAGTGCATTAAAGGATGATTCATTTCGCATTACTAATGTTCAGCATAACGAACCCAGAAACCAAGGTTTAGTCAACAATAACTAATTTAAAGATGTCTTGATTATCTCTCCGAGGCGTGATGAGAAACCAAAACTCGTTTCATACAGGGTAAGCCACAAAGCCAGTTCTATACCGGATAGATGCTACTGTGGCTTAAGATTTGAATGACACCGGATGGGAGCGTAACTGCAGAGGCACTATTTGACACTTTCAACCAAGGAGAGCATTAAATGGTTTGAGTGTTTTTGCGAGCGTGCGTGGCTGAACTGTGACAGTGAAGCAGATGAGACATCCGAGGCAGTCAAAATGTGTCACGTTTACCTCTTATTATGCAGCACTGCTCCTTAAATCCATTGCTCCCTCTCAAGTCTAGACTTTAATGAGCTTTCCCTTTTGCAGCTTGTAGCGGACCGTGAGAGGGTTCACATTCCTCACTCTGTCCAAACTCATAAGACCTTAACCAGCTCACTGTGTGGTGCACTGCAGGGGTGCTCCTGTTGCCTCTGTAGATATTTGGCCCTCAAGCCCATAATCGGGTCATAGAGCAGTGCCTCATGTTTTTGGTCCGAGATATCATTGAGGAGCAGGAGGGTTATTATCTCAGACATCTAAAGCTCTGCCACTCCATACATTCTTCATACTCATCACCACACAGAGGGACACTATCAAGCCTGGCAGAGTCCACAGATGTGCAAAAGATGCATTTAAAAAAAAAAAAAAGAAAGAAAGATAACATGGAAATATATAACATGCCTCCTGTTTAAACAGCTCATTCAAACTATACCACAACACTGAGGAATGAGTGCATTACACACCGAAGGACTGGGTCCAACAAGCCAACAACCACAGCGTCACATAGCGCGAAACCAACACTGTAGTTATTATTGTGGGATTACATACCGAAAATACGGAGCAGGCAGCTACACTCCGGTTTTTTAAAGTGCTGGACTTTCAGCTGAAGCTGCAGCTTGTATGAAGCCAAGAAAGGGTTAAAGGCGAAAAGGCAACATTGATCGTGCAGTGAACAGCACCAACACTGTGCAGGCCTGTCCAACTTAGGCTACTTAGCTAGCTAGCAACACTCCATAGGTACTAACCTGCACACACACACACATGACAAGCTAACTTGGCTACATTAGCTCAAGGTGCAGCCATTACATATTTTAGTGCAGTTGGGGCTACTCACGCTGAATAACGAGCATATTACCATGTACAAGCTGCATTGTCTAAAGGGTGTAGTTTGTTGACATGCATGACTTGACAACAGACAGGACTTTCACTTTTAAAAAACAAACAAACCCCAAAACCGCCCAGATTGAGGGCTAGTTAGCACGAAGCTAGCATTAACGTCGGTTATTTAGCATTAATGTCGATAGCGCCCGTTAAAGGGGAAGTGTGACAGCGACGGGACTCACATGAAGCGGGATGAAAAGCCGATGTCACGCTCCGTTATCGCCGTATCTATCTTGTCGGGCCAACAGAACCGGAGAGGCGCCGCTTTCCCTACAAAACCCAGACCGCTGCTGCCGCTGCTGCTGCCGCTGCTGCTGCCGTTAACGTCTCTGACAAACCCACTCAACTCGACACTGTCACAAAGTCACTGCTAGCCCCCGCTAACGGACATCTCTCAGCGTAGCTTCGGCCACCGGCTACCGGCGACCCCGTGTGTGCTGCTCCCGGCGGCTGCCACGCTTGTCACGCACGTCGGTGCACAGATTTAAGTTATCTAGCAACATTTTTTGTTGTCGGTTCGCTGGCTTACCTCCGTCAAGAGCGACCTCCCTCTTGCGCTCGTGCAATCAGAGTTGCACAGATTCAGGGCTGCACGCGCACTTCTTTCGCTCGCCCCCCCTCTACATTCGCGGATGTGCATTTATAGATGCCAGTGGTCTTTTCTTTTGTGTGCAAAAAAAGAAAAACAACTGCGGGATGTTCGTTAATGTGCGCTGTACGGGCTGCGGAGGTACCTGCGCCGGTGCGTCCTCAGCCCCCGCTACGTGGCCCGGCCAAGCTCTCGCGCGTACCACCGCCGTCCCGCGCTCATCCCAGGCATTCAGGCCGCTGTCTGGGCAGGCGCGCGGCGGCGTGTCTGGGTCTCCCCTCCAAACCAGACAAGGCACGGTGCGCGCGCACGCTGGGCTGAAATCACTGATTGATTAAATAATAATGAGCAGACCCGGAGGAGCGCTTATCTCCTCAAAGGAAAATCCTGAAAGTCTAATTAAATTATTCCGTTTTACAATCAACTCTTACTCTTTACGTTTACACTGAGTTCATTAAATGTAAAGCACACAGCTAACATCTGGCAGGGTACTATACACACCATACTGCAATCAAACATTTTTCTCTCTGACATTACAATTATTATTATTTTTTTAATAATCAACAGATTGCTCACTGTATAAACTGGCAGATATTCAGGATTGTCTGAAGCCTTGTTTCAACATAATCAAAATACTTTTGCATCTGTCAAATATTCATATTTTAGAAGCTGGCACCTGTCAGTTTTGGTCCATTTTTGGTTAAAAATGGACTAAAACAATCAATCAGCAATCAGAAATGTTAGCCCAATATTGTAGCAATCATAGAATCTATTAATTAATAAATAATATCAACTCTTCAGTGCTGTTTGTCCATGTAACTCACACTGGGGTTTGGTATAGTGGCCTGGTATGAAATACACTGGATCTTGTAGGATATAAATGTTCATTATTTTCTGACCTTCTCTTTTTTGTTCTGCCCGAATCCCTGCAGCACCAGACAAACCCATAAAATACCATGTTATTTAAAATATTAAAGGTATGATTTTAATTTTCACGCTCACAAGATTTGTCCCCAGGAAATTATTTGGTTCATTTCCACTTTTTGTTGCTCTGGGGAGACCTTCAGGAAAGTGACCGAATCAAAGATAAACAAAAGATTACCATCCACTACAATGCAGGGGACAAGGTTGATGGATACACGACATCTGATCCTGTGTCAGCTTTAATCTCAAGACTGTCTTTTACTAAAGTGAGTTTTATTGATTTGATTTGATCTTGATCTTTAAAAGATTTTCAGTTCTTCCCCAACCTGCCATTTATCAAACTTAAACTTTCACTCTGCCAACGAAGCTTCAAGTGGCAGATGAACTTCTGAACATTTCTCACACATCACAGCGGAGCAGTTGCTAGAGAAGCAGCAGTGAGCGGAACAAACCGACTGCTGCTTTTCTATTTCAATCACAAAGGGAGACGCGATTCTGAAGCACCCTCATGTGGTGGAGCGTTAGGATTGCACATGGTGGGAGACGCCGAACCACAAATATGACAACTGGGAGGTAGAAAGACAGCTTTATTGTTGTTGAGTTGAGCCATTTCTGAAACACGGGGCCTTACACTGTCTCTGCAGAAACTAAAGACACAGCGACAACAGCAGAGTATGAAGACTCGTTTTCTATTTTCTGAACAGGCACATTCCAATTGACCGTGGGTGGCAATATCATCTGTGGAGACAATTTGCTAGAGAGCAGATGCATTTCAGAAATCTTATCCATCTAGCAAGTCAGGACAGATTAGATTTGAATGAATAACTCATCTCTGATCAGTCATGTCCTACCGCGTGAATCCAAAGCAGAGTCTTTCATTACAGGCTGAATATTCTTGTACAATTTGATGAAACTTCCCAGAACAACAAAGACATGATAGTATTCACAATTTCTGCAGCGTATCTTCTGATGGAATCACGCCGTTTTCTCTTGATGTGAAATCACTCCACACATGCAGTGCTCTCAATCTCAAACAATGTAGTAAAGACAAATCTTTTAGAGAATTTACTGCATTGTTAATTCTTCTCAAAACAAAAAGTACTATAATATATTTATGATACCACAGAGAAGGGGGCGATTCAACCCTCTCCACTTCACTACACATGGGTGGACTTCACAAATGTATCCATCTCAGACGTCTCACTTTGTCTCCCACCATGCTGCAGACAGCAGAGCCCAGTCCAGAGTTGGTTAGAGAAAGAGTGGGAGGAATGTGTGTGAGTGAAGCTGGGAGACTCCTTTATTGAATCCTCCAACCACCCCTTCCATGGCCCATTTAACAGCTGGAGACAGCATGAGTGGGGTGGGCGTGGGGTGAGATGTCATCACTGGGGCAACTGGAGCAGTGTGCCCTGTCCTGAGGGCAGGTATGTGATGTTGCGGGAGCGGGCCAGCTGGAAGGCGATGTCCTCAGCTGCCTCCAGCTTACGTAGCTCTACCAGACCATCGCCAGCCTCCATTAGGGAGTTGGCGATGAGTAAGGCAGCTTGAGAGTCTCCCTCTGCTGAGATGATGGCAGCCTGCTTCTGTTGCTCTGCCTATGAGGATAAAAAGAAGATAACACCAATTCAGCATTTTTGCACAATAGAAACTGCATAAGTTTTGAATGCACCAGGACTACTTGTATTTGTGTGTTGAAAATACCTTTTCTACGATAAAACGAGCCCGCTCAGCCTCCTGCTGGGCCACCTGCTTCATCTCAACAGCCTCAGTGAACTCCTTACCAAAGGTTAAGTGCGTCTGAAAGAACACAGCACATTTGTTTCTGCCACTAGAAATGCACAATGCAATTGTTTCCCCAGAGATATAAAATAGACATAACCGCAAAATTCACCAGCAGCATCGTACCAGTGACACGTCATCCAGGATGAGGCCGAAGGTGGAGGCTCTTTCTGTGAGGTCCTCACTGACCTGCCGAGACACGAGCTCTCTCTGGGTGATGAGTTCCCCGGCATCAAACCGAGCCTGTGACAATCATACAGGTGATTATGACTCCACTCAGATGCTTAGTCTCAATAAAAACCTTCGATAGGTTTGTTAGTTACTCTTCTTTCTGCCGACACTCACCACTACAGCCTTTAAGACCTCTGTGGTGATGGATGGGAGCACCCTTTCATCATAGTCCTCACCAATACTGGTGAAGATGCGTGGCAGCTGGGTTGTCACCGGCCGGAAAAGGATACGCAATGTGATGTTTACATTCTGCAGATCTGTGGGGTGGGTGGTTCAACAGTTACTCCTAGTGCAAACATCAGCCTACAGTAAAACAATCCACAGATATATGTATGTGCAGAAGATGGACAGAGCAGGTCAGTAGTTTACTGATGTACCTTTACTGCCTGTGATCACAGGCACGTTACGTGGACGGGAGCGGCAATCAAAGATGATTGGCTTCTGAACCCAGGGAATAAGGAAGTGGGTTCCTTCACCGACAACGGCATCCTGCACTCCTCTGAACCTGTCAAAGATCACAGCCCGGTGCCCTGCATCCACTGTGGAGAGAAAGACCATTGTTATTCTCACTATACCATTCTATAGCTTGAAAATGTTTTATTGACTGTGTCGAATACATATTTGCATTATTTTTATCCTAATGTTGCATATGTGCTGAACATGTTTACTTAGCTTATACTGAAAATGTTTGACCATTTGCACATTTAAGTTTTGCTACAATGTGCTGACCTTTAACACAACATTACATTTTTATTGTTCCCTTCTATTCTGGAGATTAGTCAGTGAACGTAATGCATTTGTTTTAATCCTTAACAGACAAACCCAAGATAAATATCTGTAGACCTGATACCATAATAAACACAGGACATGTCAGACAGCAGTCACAAAACAAACACAACACACAGAGGTGTTAAACATTACTGGTTTACTATCAGAGAGGCTGCAAAGAACAATTACTATACTATTATTATCACATATTTAGATGAATGTGCCAATCTATAAAACAAGACAAAAACAATCCAAAAATCTTAAATAGTCAGATGATTTAGACAAACATTTCTACAATTTCTCCCTGGAATCTCTTCACTTTTTTTGTGAGCTATGCCAGTGAATGAATGTGCTTCTTGTTTCAACTCCACACAACAGTAGAAAACAAATAATGGGAATTCTTCAGCTAATTTTTACATTTAAGAATTTGGAAAAGGATTTTTCCACCTTAAAACGATTCAAGTCATTAACTAGTCTCTTCATCGACGTATAATCGATGCATTAATGTGTCGTAGTGACCAGCACTGACCATTAAACAGGGCAGAGTTCACAACACCTCCACCGATGGCGAGGGCCAGCCCCAACTTCCCAATGGACTCGAACAGCTTGGCCATGGCAGCGATCTGCAGGTGAGGAGGATGGAGACAGCAGGTTCAAACTACAACAGCATTACTCCAACACACTGTCAACCATGTGTGCGTTCGTCTTTGTCAAACCAGGTTAAGCCCCTTCTTTCCAATAACAGTTGACTTTGGCCTTGAGCTAAGTGTTGCCAAGGCTGAGTGTTAGCTAGCTAATTAGCATTAGCTCGCTGGCTAGCTGTGCACGCAGGCAGGTGATAGGTTGACTTACTTGACAGAGCTCAGTTGCTTAAAGTTCACGATCGTTTAAATATTACTTATAAAACTCGTGGAACTCATTAACAGTACAGAAAAGCCCGTGTCGGCCGAGTCCAAATAGCACGCCGGGTACGCATGTTCCCTCTGCCTGCTGGACTCACTCGACACTCGTGATAAAACGTTACTAACCGACATCACGAACGAATAACGAGTGCAGCTCGTGTTGTAATTCTTGTTACACAAAGGTTTTTTAACAATGTAAGTGAATATTTTTCTCTGAATGTCATAACTCACCTCGGTTTCTCTCAGATGCCTGTGACCTCCACCGGACACGACGTACAACACATGAAATACCTGCCTCACTGCGCATGCGCACCCAGATGAAGCAACGCAGCTTCTGATTGGAGGAAAGACGATTCTCTTCTTCTACGGCGCACTGCGTGGTTCATATTATTTAACGTCATGACGCTTTGCTGCCACCTACTGTTTATAATCTAACCGGGCTTCTTATGACCGAAGAGTGAAATGGAAATTAATAAATTAATCGATAGAAAATCGTATCCCATAATATTCAATACACATATTCTGCATTTACTCTGCAGGTTATTTATTTATTTAAAACTTTTTACTGAAGTCGAAGTAACAACATCATAAAATAAATGACCCTGCTGCACTTCCTGCATTAAACTACAAGAAGCAGAAGAAGAACTCATTCATTTCTATATTATAATTAATGATATTTGTAATATTGCATCCATATGCATCCCCATCCACATTTGGCTGAGGTGATGGCAGCGTGGACAAAGGATTTAAAGAGGATTTATATTTTGAATTAAGAAACTAGAAACTGTCAAATAGGGTCTAATTGAACATTTCAAAACATCAGCTACATTTTCCTGGGAAACTATAGAGAGCATGAATATAAAACAGTATTAAATTCAAATGCTCCAGTACAGGCACGCGGTCGCCCCCTCGCGCTGCCACGATGACCCACACCATACTTTATAGTTTCACTTTTTCCTCCATGGTTTGTAAAGTGTGACGGTCTGTAAAAGACCAAGAGAAACCGCCCGAGAACCGTGTGAAAGGTCAGTATCCGGCTACAAATATGAGCGATAATCGATCACAGATACGTAAGCAGCGTCGGACTCATACACGATCCGTCGATAGAGCGATCGGCAGATTGACAGTGTAGATATGTTTGATTTTTCTCCACTTCCTTGACACTCGGCTCTGCACTGTGGCTTTCCCTCGAGTCTAGATACAGCTGTGACATCCTGTAGAAGTAAACATGCAACATTGTTCGCATATTTTGCAGCGCTGTCGCAGATTCATCTTGAAGAATTGACTATTCAACTGAACAGGTATGATCACAAAGAGCCTACTACCTGTCGTGTGTGTGTGTGTGTGTGTGTGTGTGTGGGGGGGGGGGGGGGGGGGGGTTATAACATGGAGATAACACAACTGCCGCTTTTCGAGCTATTTATTCTTTGCAGCCATTATAATAGCAGCAACCTGCACGTGGGAGGGAGGAATTCACTTCATCATCTGTCACAATCTGTGCTTTTTGTTTAGCATTTTCACATTTTAATCCAGATTACACAGGGGGGTTTGTGCTGGAGGAGAGTTTCAGAGTAAATATCTCAGTAAAGTTCTTGCATTAAATCAAATGTCAGCTGTGAACGCCTGTTGCTGTCTTTCCTGCCTCTGAGGAGACAACTCAGACTGACAATAATTTTCTGAAATGGAAATTTTTCAGTGTGTTGATGTAATGTCATAGAAACCCCCAGTAGAGGGTGTTATATTATCAAATATGTCTCCCTTCCTATTTGGAAGGGTGGGGTCTGCTCCATGCATGGCTGAGTGGTATCAACATTAACAGCTTCTTAAAGAGGCGTTGTCCTCTGGCTGTTGATGAGTTAATGCCCATGCTCACCGTCTCTGCAGACTATCATGACTTCCCTTGTGTCGCTGTCCTTCTTGCTCCACTGTCACTGGGAGTTTCTCCTTCCCTCAGCAGTGATTGTGCTTCTCCCAGCAGATGGCAGAGCAGGGCAGGACGGTGAGGGTGAGTGGTCTGCCCACGGACGTGGAGGATGACAGACTGAAAGACAAGCTAATTATCCACTTCCTGAGGGCCAGGAATGGCGGAGGGGAGATAGACTGTGTCACCATTGTCAAGGCGAGACCAGTTTCAGCCCTCATCACCTTCGAGGACAGCGAAGGTTGGTGGGGTCAGGGCGTGTGCATGTCTGTGCATATAAAGTGTGGGTGGATGGAGGGGGTGTGTGTGGGGGGGGTTCTGAATAATTAATTGATTCTATAACAAAGACATTTTCTTTTTGTTGTTTTAATTCATCCCCTGCCCTTTAACACCTCCTTCCTATTCTAATAAAGGCCATTTCAGCTGAATTAAATTCAATCCAATAACTATATTACCATGCAGGCATCATGTTACAACCTAAAATCATTGACTCTCACTGTTAAGACTCCAAAATCTAGATGCACTCATTTGCAAAGTAAGAGCAAAGAGTCCTGCTGTATTAACTGTCACCGGTGAATTACACCAAGTTGGACTGTTGCCATGCAAGTCAATGGAGTGGCCAGTGGCGAAAGCGCTTAGTCAGGATGCTTCGTAGACCGAGATTGATTTCCCTCCGCTGACCTTTCTCACACAGTGGCCCACAGAGTTATTCAACAGAGCCGGCACATACTGGACGTGGATGGTAAGAAGTATAAACTCAAAGTAACGGAGCATCATGAAAGCCTTGACCCAGATGAGGTAAGTTAAAGAGGATGTTTTAAAATGAGAGAGCAGATATTGAATATATAGTAAACTGCTGTCTCTCTGCCTCCATAATTGCAGGTGATTGTAAATTTATCAGCAACTGTCGACTACAGCCAGTTTCCCGGGGGGAGGTCGGCACTGAAGAGCCTTCATAAGAGCCACCCTGAGGTCCAGATTCACTATGATGCTGAAGAGCTCTGTATATTGAGTGGTGCCTTCTCCAAAGTTCAGGCCGCCTTGGCTGACCTACTCGGAGGTCCAAGACCAGAAGAAAACAAAGAGGCGGGTCGAGTTGAATCCAGTAGCTCCAGATCTGCACGGACAACAAAGACGTCTCATGCTCAGGAATCAGAGGAGCAAAGCCAGAAACCTAATAAACCAAGAGAACAAAGTGAGAAAGAGCACAGTAGCAGGCTATCTGATGAGAATAATGCAGGCTCGTACAGAGATCTGGAACCTCGTGGTGATAGCTGGGAAGATACCGGCCAGGCAGCGGCAGCAGAACTGCACTCTCCTGAACATCCCACCACACCAGAGGACGACTTCCCGCTCATCGTGGATGCAGACATGTTCCAGTATCTGCAGAAAAACTGTGGGAAGGAATACCAGCACATCCTCAGTCAGTACGGTGTGGAGGTGGTGGATGTGACCAACCAGGGGCTGACCACTCTGTATCTGCAGGTTACAACTGGAGAGGGACAAGGAGGTCAAGAGCAGGAGTGCGTGGCGTTGGCACGTAAGGCGATAAGTGGGCTGTACCAGAAGAACGAGACCAAGACCCGTCGAACCCAGCTCACTAAGAGCATCCTGTCGCCCAAGGGAGGGCTGCAAAGGGCCATAGAGAGCTTGAAAGTCAAACTTCCTAAACTTCTTCTGAGTGAGGACGACAGAAATATTTATATTATTGGGAGCAGTAGTGACGTGTCTGAAGCCAAGCAGTTCCTCCTGCTGGATTTTGACCTGAGGGGTAAAAAAGAAGATGTCTCCAGTCTTCGTAGATACCCTTCGTATGATTTCAGTTCATTATCTCCTGCTGATAAGATCAGAGTCCCCGTCACCTCATCCACCGCTGAAGTGCCTCTGAATGATAGGACAGATCAGGTGCTGAGGCCAGAGGACGATGAGAGGAGAGCTGAAGGAGCCAAAAAATACAAACTCGCAGCTCGGTTTAAGGATACAGGACTGAGTCCATTAGGTAATCGTCCAACTGACTTCAGCTTTCGAGGGCTTTCATCTCTGAGCAGACCAACGCGTGCTGGGCCGATGTTGGGCCATGACGTCCTGTCAGAAGCAGCGGGGATTTCCAGAGCAGAGTCCCAAAACACTGGAGACGACATCTTGTTTAAAGGTGGCGATGCTTTGCACTCATTTGCTTTAATGCAGAATAAAACCTCCTTGAACTCAAATGTAATGGACACTCGACCCAAGAGTTTACCATCAACAGAGAGTACCACACCTCCTCCCGCAGGGTCTGGGTCCACATTGAAGCGAGCCAACAGCTTCTCAGGAACTCCTCAGCAGAAGGCTCAGGTGACGAGTCCAAAGAGTCAGGATGACTTCAGCACAACCGCAGCTAGAGCCAGAGGCAGGTCGTCGAGCTTCAGTACCCAAACTGCAAAGGACAGGAGGGAAATCCACAGTGCAGATATCACAGTTTCCCAGGTGATGTGGCAGCACATTAAAGAAGCTTACAGTGCCAAAGTGGACGACCTGACCTCTGACGTCCAGATAAAGGAGAACCGCCCAGACAGAAGTGGTGATTTCACGATCACCATAACAGGGGCAAACCCGTCCATAGTGAGTTCATGCCGGCTCAGTCTACAGAAGCTGGTTGACTTGGTTCAAGCGGACTTCTCAGTGCAGGTGCTGCACTTGTCAGATCTGGGTGTCACCGATCCAGAAGATGAAACATTACAGGCTTGTTGTGCTGAAGTGCAAAGCCGCTTCAAGAAGGTTACAATGCAGGTTTTGAAGAAGAGTTTATTTCTTCTTGGTCCAAAACAGTTGTGTTCTAAGGTGGCTGCTACACTGCAGGAGGTGTTTTCTGGAGATCTGACCCAGATGCGTGATCATCAAGACTTCATCTCCACCTGGAATCCGTCCACTTCTCTACAACTGGACAAAGGGCATCAAAGCACCAGTCTGCACTATGACAGTAATCCTCAGGTGATGTTGGAGAGCACAACAGGGAAAGCTGATGGGACAGGTGAGGGACAGGTAAGGAAAACAAAGCAGATGAGTGAGTTCAGTGAGACAGAGCTCATGAATGGATCGGTCAACCAATCATCAGTGAGGAAAGACCCTGTCATTAAGGAGAAACTGAAAATTACAGGTACAATGGAGATGGATGGACACCACTCTGCAGCAGGAAATAAAGTCGGTGGGACTGTGACACATGTGAATGGCGTCGGGTCGGCAGCAGCCTGCACTGATAAACCCCCAACTCTTGATAAGAAAGAAAGAAGAGTGAACTCCACCCAAAAGGAGAGCGCGCAGCAAAGACAAGGACAGATCCAGGATACTCCAGAGTCAGGTCAGGGCGGAAACCTGGGACCTGGCATCTGTGTGTGTGGGGACACAGGGACGTCTGTGACGAGGACAAAGTGCGGGGTCTCCATGTGCTCAAAATGTATGGACAAGGTGCATGTCCACTGCAAAGTCTGTTCAGAAGCAGATCAGGCAGAGACGCCTCCAGGCATCAGGGGCAAAATTAGGTACTCTAAACTAGACATCAACCTCCCCGGTCACCATAGAGACGCCGCTGTCAAGATCACCTACAACATCCCTGATGGCATCCAAGGGGTGAGTGATGAGCTTATCATCCCTGTGAAGTCTTTTATCTATTACAGAATGGAATATAAAACTTCTGTTTTACTGAGTGAGACAAGAAATGACAGAGACAAAACAACGGCGGCTTCATTTCCACCTTTTTTCAAATCGTTTTTAACAGTTTTCTCTGACAGCGACACTGTTCTGCACAGGCAGTTTAATCCAGGCTGATTAAAGCTCTGTGTGATGAGTTTCTCATTGGAAAATGTGGTGTAATTTTAACGTGAGTCGTGGTCGACTCCTGCAGGGCCTGAAAAAACATGTAGCTCAACTCCAGAGAGGGTTATTCTCGTGGATGTGTTTGTTTACAACAGTGACGGCTCCTGACAAATAGCCACAAGTAACCATGGCAACACAGATAAGACAAAGATGCCATCAAATCAAATCAAATTATACTATAATTAAAGCTATTATCAAATCTCTACAGAGCATATTCAGTATACAAAACCTGGTACAGAGGCAGTGCACCACAGCAGCCCCTGAAATCTGGACTTTCATAGACAGGTTCAGTCTTGAGCCTGGCCTTGTTCAGCACTGGGCTTCACAGCCTCCTCAGGAACCGTATGGTGGTGCTGGTCAAACAGATCTCCTACTAGCAGCAAGATAACATAAAAACACATATAGTCATTTGACATCATCTATCGACTGTCTCAAAGTTCACAGTTTGTGTTTTGTTGTTACACTGTATGTAAACACTTTCTCACCTCCTCAGAGAGATGATCATGTTGGTGTTTGTCCAGGCAGTGTCCGTGTTTCCATCGTTAGTAAATCACAAGGCAGGAGGGACAGAGCAGCACCTCAGCTACCTCACTAGCCACGTGGATGTTTTCCACTCAGACCAACGCGCGGTGCAGGTTTTAGCTTTTCCTTCGCCTGGTTCTGAAAATCAGTCCGGCTGCTCCTATTCATCCGGATTTATCTTTTCATTTCCCAAAACGACACGATGGAGCAGCTCCCCTGAGTTGACGGAGCTAACGCTAGCTAGCCATGTTGATCTTGAATGTGAACGCAATGCGCGCGCGCGTATGACGTAAGCACGGTGGCGCCAGTCCACTGGGAGACGCATGGCAGGGCCGAGGCCACTTCCAATCTGACTGACACCGCCCCAAGTGGGCGGGGCTGCTAACTGGACAATGACGTCAGTGCCGCTGATTGGACAGTGACGTTCGGACTTGGACCGACATGATAAACTCATGTCGGTTCGCGCCCTGTCGCCAACTTTTCGGCCCTGAGGTTTATAAACTTTACGAAGGTACAAAAGCCTCCTTTAAAATCTTCGATCCACGTTCATCCTGAGTTTGACGAGGCTCCACCTGCTCATTTTAGATTCTTATAATGTCAGATGTTTAATCCCTGTTCGTCCCCACAGTGTTTAACTGTATTTACACATTTGTTTTAGCTTTTACTGGTATTTTTTTTAATCCACTTAAGATCATTGTAAATGAAACAGTTACCATCAGCTCTGTAAGGAGATCATCATAGTGACTGGATGTTGCACTGTGATTGCAGAGCTGCAGAAGAACCAGTGACTTGTATGTATCTGTGTATTATATATCAGTGACAGTTGTTGTGTTACATACATGTGTGTCTGCTTGAATCTTCAAACACCAGGCAGCACACGTCTGTTGTCAAATGTTGTTAAAGCCTTTATTCAACAGGCTGCAGCTGCAGGTTCTGATCCTCTGTGCAGGGATAGAGCTTTAATATTCAGACTTTGTGACTGTCGTTCTCTGCTCTCTGTTCCACCAGAGGGATCATCCATTTCCAGGAAAACCTTTCAAAGGAGGGCAGTTTGAAGCCTTCCTTCCTGACTGCGAGAGGACGCGGACTCTTCTGCCCCGGCTGGAGAAAGCCTTCAGGCGTGGACTCACCTTCACGGTGAAAGGCAAAGAGACAGGGGCCAAGGTCATCTGGGACTGCATCCCACACAAGACCAGCCTCCAGGGGGGCAAATCAGGGTGAGTGAGGGCAGTGGGGAGCGTGTTCACTGAGCTGCAGAACTGAAGGTCACATAGACCGCTCTGTGTTTTATCTGAGCTCAGCTGTCGTCTCTGTGTGTCTCTCAGGAACGGGTACCCAGACTCCACTTACCTGAGTCGCCTGTCGCAGGTGTTGTCCTCCTATGGGATCGAAGAGTCACCGGGCAAATCTTAAGAGTAATTAAACCAGCAGAGGATCTGCTCGTCTCATTTTATTCCACTCCTGATGTATATAGATTTTATTTTTATTTTTATAAATAATAAAAGTTGAAGCTGCAGCTATTTTGTATATTTTAATTTTTACCCCCGGCCTCACTGCTGCTTGATTTTAAGTAAATATGCTTTTTAATTTTTCTGAATGAGACCAAGAGCACATCTTTTTTATTTCCAATCACATTCCTGAACATTGCGTCGCTGAGAGAAGCATCATGTCCTGTATAGTGTGCATAATACTGTATAGCTGAGATTTTATTCCGTCCTGCTGTGTGGTTTAAAGGAAACAAGAAGAATGTAAAAAGTGGTTTGCTGCAGAATGGGCACAGAAATAATAATAATAATAATAAAACAAAGCTCATGTCCTGACGCATGTTGTTGTTTTTTTGTTATGCTTTTTTTATTAGTCCTGGAAAACATGTAAGGCATATGGTAACATTACACACTGAAGCGTTACAAGCTCTAGAGGCCATGTGGACAACATGGCACCACGCAGTAAACCCAGAGTCAAGCACAGAAGCAGCATCAATTCAAAGGGTTTAAAAAACAAAGTCGAGACGAGAAGAGTGTTTTGCAACCAGGAAGAAAACAACACAAGGAAGGACAGAGGAGAGGAGTGCTAGAGCTTAGAAACCAACCTGTTGGGTGTGCCTTGTAGAAAATGACTGAACTCTAACAGGAAGTGTGAGTGTGTGTGTGTGTGTGTGTGTGTGTGTGTGGCAGGGTGGATGTAGAGTGAGTTTCTGAAGCATTCCCAGAGATAGGTTTTTAGGTGTATCATGAAAGCACCAGCTGCTGCAGGTGAGGACGGGGGAGGGTGAGTGGGGGCAGTGGATTGGCTTCAGCTGGCAGCTTGATACGACTGGAAGGGTGCTCTCACTCCTGGACACCACACACCACTGACATGACTACTGAACTAACGTGGAAAAGAGACGGCGAGCTGTACATACACACATGCCTTTATTTTCTGGTTTCGACTAAAAACATGCATCCTATAGTTTCTGTACACGACAAGCCCAGCCAGGTTGTACTTTCTGAGCATCTCTGTGATGTTTTTGAAAAAAAAAAACATAAAACAAAACAACAAAAAACAAGCAAACAAACAAAACAACTGCTAAAGGAAACAAGAGCTGCAGGCAGAGGTGGTTGTTTGGGTTCTGAGTGTGGATGAGTGAACACAGTGGCTCTGCATCTGGAGGAGTAGGAGGAGGAGGAGGAGGTGGTGTGTGACCCACTCCCAGAGCCTCTTGCAATACTAAAGCTTACACCAAACATGGATGGATGGAGTGAAGGGAGTTGTGTGTGTGTGTGTGTTTGTGTGACAGTTTGTGCAGTGAACAACAGAGCTGAGATGTTGTGTTTGTTGCTAAATGCGAAAATCAACCTGGAATGACCTGAGAAACCATAGAAAAGAAAGAAATTCACCTCAAAGCTGAACGGTACGGGTGCCTGTGAGGGACGTCAGCTACACGAGCCAAGACGAGACAGAAGAGGAAACTACTGGAAACTCTACACTCATTGTCTAAAGTGTGTTGTGCTTTTTTCAGACCTGAAACTACTGAGTGTGAATTAATTAGTAAAACCAAATCTAAAATTACCAACTTGGTGTCTTTTTTTTTGTTTTTTTTTGTTTTTTGTTTTTTTTGAAACTTTGAAACACTGTTTTTTTTTTCTCCCGCGTATCTCTGAGTTGCTGAGCGCTCTTGCATAAGTGTCTGGAATGACTGGGAAAACCATTTCAAGATGACAAACTCTGCAGCTTCACCGTGGTGGTGGTGGTGGTGGGAAAAGCTCTCAGGCAGCAGGCCATAGAAGACAGAGAGAGAGGGGTAGGGAGGATGGGGGGGGGTAACGGGGGCTTGAAGTTAACCAACAGCTCGGGTCGAACCCCATGAAACACCCGCCCCGCCACTGATTGAGTTCATCTCAAAGGCATCTGAGCTCAAAAGAACCGAGCGGAAAATGTTGAAAGACGAAAAATATGATAATCTGTTTTCCACATGCAGATGAATGCATGCAACTTCAAATTCCAGATGTCAGAGTAGTGTTTTATTTGCAGTGGATGTGAATGGACAGAGGAGGAGGAGGTGTGTGTGTGTGTGTGTGTGTGTGTGTGTGTGTGTGTGTGTTGGGGGGGTGTTTGGCTGACTGGTTGGCTGCTGCTGCTGCTGCTGCTGCTGCTGTTGGACTGTGACTGCAGAAGTGGCCGAGTCGCTCTGCTGCTGCTGCAGGAAAAAGAGGAACGACTCTAACAATCCTTGAGTGAACTGAGATCAGCTGTTGAGCGGAAATGTTGTGTCTGGGGCAGGCCAGGGCTGAACTGAGATCAGCCAATAAGATGGGTGTTTTTTTTTTTTTACACAGCTGTATTACAGTATGAGCATCCCTACAACAGCTGTGCAAAAACATCTGCTCCCTCACTTTGCTATACAAGCCATTTGGAAACAAACCCAAAGAAAGACAAAGAGAGAGAGAGAGAGAGAGAGAGACAGAGAGAGACAGAGAGAGAGAAAGAGTCCATCGGGGGGGGGGGGAAACATGGAGCTTTGGATTTTTTGGAGGAATTTTGTAATTTCGGTGAATCTATGTGTGTGTTTTGGAGGAGTTTCTGAACTTTAAACGCACCTTGTCCAGGTCCTTCTCACTGTGACACTGGTGTTATGGTTGTAAACAAGTAGGGAGGGGTCGGCCAGGCTGTGGTCGACGGCGTGATGTAAGAGCTGGTCCGACACAGTGAAAAGGACGTGAACACGAAGGGAGGCGCCTCGGACTGAGGTAAGCTGTGTGTGCAAGGAGAGAGAGAGAGAGAGAGAGAGACAGAGAGAGGCACAGTGCAGGCCTTCGCTTGACAAAAGACTCCAAGCTGTCGTCCAAAAAACTACAAATTTGCGTTAAAACCCTTTTTTGTAAACTGCAGCAAAAAAGAAAAAAACAAAACTCTGTCAGCACCCATGACTGTTCGGGGGGTGGGGGGGGGGGGGTGGTGGTGGAGGTGGAGGGGGGTGGGGGGTTACAAATCTGGACACACTTGACAACTCTTTTGTATTTCCATTTTCTTTTTCTTTTTTCTTCACCGTTGACGGAAAATGCATCCAAACAAAAAACCAAAAAACAGAAAGAAAAAAAAAACAGAACTTTCTTCATATGTTTTATGCACTGTTAATATTCAAAGCATCGACAAGAGGAATATACATACAATTTGGCACACATGGTTTCAGACCAACAGAATAAGACTTTATCACATTTATAAAGGAGTGCAGGTCGGCAGGTCCCCACGAGAGAGAGAGAGAGAGAGAGAGAGAGAGAGAGAGAGAGGAGAGAGAGAGAGAGAGAGAGGGAGAGAGAGAGAGAGCTTTGAACTTTAAACCCTTGGATATAAAAAAAAAAGAGAGAGAAAAAAAACAAAAGAAACAAAAATATAAAGGTAAATTAAAATAACATATTAAGTAAAACATCCTTTTTTCTTTTTTTTTTTTTTTTTTTTCGAAGTTTTCACTGAAGCGTTTTTGTTTCTCACATGGCACTCGAACAGAAGCACCGTCCACAGGTTCACAAAGGGAGCCCAGCAGATTAGAACAGAACACTAACCAGAGGCTGACAGGACACAGTCACTCCCCATACACCAGCGTGGCGGTCACACTCCAGCCAAGTTCACTCTGCTGCCGCCCTGCTCCATATTTTACTTCCCACAGTCAAGGATGGATGAATGCTTTGATTTTTTTTTTTTTTCTTCTCTGAGCTGCCACCCAGGAGAAGTTGGCCTGGACAGGGACTGGCAGGCTGGAAATGAACGGGGGACTGGAGGAGGAGGAGGAGGAGGAGGAAAGAGGAGGGGGGGGGCTCTATATGAGTGTGTGTTTCTATATATGTGTGTGTGTGTGTGTGTGTGCACCACCTGTGCTTTGAGTGAGCTTCAGCTAGATACACTGGGAGTGGATGATGGGAAACAGGCCGCAGACCTGGAGCAGGATCAAAGCCCGCGTGGGACTGGAGTGCGACTGCCATGCTCGTAAGTGCATTAAGATCAGCGAGCAGAGTGCAAAATACTAATACCAACTGTCCTCATAACACAGGCCTCTTATCAGACAGGGGGGAGGGAGGGAGGGGGCAGAAAGGGAGCTACATAATACTGTAGCAGAGGAGTGGTGGAGGTGGGAGGAGGTAAGGTAAGGTGGGGATGGGTGCTTTTTAAAACCTGACAAACGACCTGAGGACACACACACGTCTTCACACACAATGGCACACCACACACGGCACATGAGGGAGGCCACTCATGCTAACACAACAACTTTTGTCTTTCTTTTCTTTTTTTCTTCTTTTTTTTTTGAAACGTTTTTGTTTTCGTTTGTTTTTTTTTTTTTTTTTTTTACAAAGTCACTAGTCACCATCTGAGTCTGAACACCGAGGCCGGGCTCACAGACAGACAGACAGACAGGTGGGGGGGGGGGCAGGCAGACAGGTAGATTCATGTGGAGGGCTTTAAGAGTCGACATCCGCCTACGTGAAAGCTTTGGCGTCCACCCTGTGGGATTCATGTCGAAACACTGAGGATTATACATGTAGACACCAGTCAGACTGGATTCACAGTGGCCATTAGGGGGGAGCGATGTGCTGCTTTAGCCAGCGTGTTGCTCATGACACACTGTTGTCAATACTTTTAAATCACAGACTGGTGTGAAAAAAAAAAAAAAAAAAACCCAGCAAGAATAAAAACAGAAAAAAAGCAGTTTTACAGGTGGGAATCGAACACCACACACCTGCCGAAACGCTGGAGCACAGCAGCCTCTGTTGGCAAAAAGCACGAAGAGAGAGAGAGAGAGAGAGAGAGGAGGGAGTCAGAGAAACAGACCACAGTGCCATCTCTGACGAGCCTGACGCCTGTTGCTATGCCGACCATAGAGCGAGAGAGAACGAGAGAGAGGGAAATGGAAAGAGCAGGGAGAGGAGAGGAGGCAAAGTATGGACGCCAGCTTGATTTGAATCTCCTCTCTCACTAAGGTCGAGGTGATCGACGGGTGAGCGGGTGGGGGGGGGGGGGGGGGGGGGGGGGGTGGGGGGGCGCCTCGAGGAGGAAAAATGAAAAAAAAGAGGATGTGATCCCCGAGGAGAAGAGAGAGAGAGAGAGAGAGAGAGAGAGAGGGGACTGGTGTTCACCTTCTTAACTTGCTCATTTCAGACGCTTCACTGTCTCGGCATGACAGTGGCCCTTTCATCACACTCACAGTGTGTGTGTGTGTGTGTGTGTGTGTGTGTGTGTGTGTGTGTTCGAAACAGAAACAAATTCTCTCTTAATTGGCACCGCGCTCTTCTTGCCAACAGTTGGTCAGCTAGAAAAATCTGTAACTAAGGAGAAGGAAGCTGAGCAATGATTTCTGCGCTCCCCTCCTCTCCCTCCCCTCCTGTCCCTCCTCTCCCTCCTCTCCTCTCCCTTCATTCAGGCGCCGCACAGAAAGGCTCATTATTTGAGGGGAAATTCATATTCAGGCGAGCGCAAATCTGCAGCCGCCACGTTTGGGGAGAAAAAAAAAAATATGGTGGGAACGCGGAGCGAGAACCTCCCAATGTGAGGAGGAGGAGGAGGAGGAGGACGAGGAGGAGGAGGAGGAGGCCTCACAGGACATCATGGTGAGAAGAACCGTGATGCAGATATATCTCCAGGGGAGGAGGAGCTCACGAGCCAATCACAGGCGACTCTGACTCACTCTCGGTGACATAACTACGAGCGTTTGGACACCAGGAGAGCGGGGAGTGGGAGGGAGGGCGCGGTCTGTCCGTCTGTCTGCCCGTCTTTGTGCCTGTCTGTGGGTCCGGCCTGTGGGTGGGTGGGTGGTGTTGGAGGTGAGGGATGTGTGGGGGTAGGGGCGGGGACTCAGCACAGTGATGGATGGATGATGGATGGATGGATGGATGGATGGATGGTGGGGACAGAGAGATAGATAGGTAGGTAGAGAGACAGAGGGGAGGCGGCAGGTGGAAGTCAAAGCAGAACAATTTAGCACAGTGGGAGTTGAGGGGGCATATGTGTGTGTGGGGGGTCGAGGGGCGGGGCCAGAGGGCGAGCAGCGGGATTACGGTTGTCATGGAGACGGTGATTTTTGCACCTAAGCCTGGACTCTCCTACCCACAATCCTCCATGGCTCATGGCAGGAAGAAATCAGAGGAGAAATGGTTCGACGACTGATTGGATTTTATTGGTTTTTTGTTTGTTTGTTTGTTTGTTTGTTTGTTTTGAGATGAAGGCTAGAAAATTGGATAAGGGGGGGTGAGGGAGGGAGGGGAGGGGGAGTGGGCGGAGCCAGGCCTGAGTAATCACCGCCATTGTGGACGTTGTGGAGCGGAGGAGATGAAAGACTGACAGTGGTGCGATAATTTTGTAATCTACCCTTCTGACCCCCCCCCCACACCCCCACCCTCCCACATCATCCATCTCCACCCCCCCCCACCCACACCCATACCCACCCCCACCCCCACCCCACCACCACCACCCCCTGCTCCCAGGACACAAACCCCTCCCAGTGGTCTGCTTGACTCTCCCATCGGCCTCCCTCTCACTTCTCCTCCTTCTTGGCCTCCTCCTTCTTCTCTTCCTCCTTCTTCTCCTCCTTCTTGGGCTCTTCTTTCTTCTTGTCGTCCTTCTTCTCCTCCTTCTTGGCATCGTCCTTCTTCTTGTCCTCCTTCTTCTTGTCCTCCTTCTTCTTGTCGTCTTTCTTGTCCTCCTTCTTAGCCTCCTCCTTCTTCTCCTCCTCGGGCATCGGCTCCGTGGTGAGGATCATCTTGCCGATGTTGTTCCTCTCCTGCATCTTCCTCATGGCGTCGCCCACCTGCAGGGGGGGAGAGAGAGAGGGAGAGAGACAAGAGGAGAGATGAGAGGGGGTGACGGGTGAGGAGGATTTTAAATACTTCTGTCACTGAGAAAAAATCTCCTGCGCCGACATGTTTCCACGACGAGCTCTGATTATTACCTTCTGTCTGAACACAGCGCGCACGCCTCTGATATTACTTTAATATGCAGCATATGTGAAATTACATTTGTTTTGACGACAGGAAATGAGATCGTCTCAACACAAACAGATGCATTCAGTATTAAAATCTATCAGGTGTGAATATAAACGGAGCGTATCCCCATTATTTAAGATGGAAGAAGATGCGCGGAGGAGACACTGTGGTTCACCGGGACCCAGGTTCGACCCTTGTTCTTCCTCTGGGGTCAATTTTAGGTGCTGGATTTTTAAGGACTGACTCCAATTTGAAAGCTTATATGATGATAGTTGTTAGCTGAAGTTGCTGTGATGTTGTAAGTGAATTTGAATTGATTGAATTTTCTCTCTCGGCTGGGCAGTCTCAGTAACGAGGCCCAATGAAATGATGATTGTAATCGTATTAGCTCGTGTCCCTGGTGCTGTAGATGGATCCATCAATAAACCACAGCTGGAGGAGGAAGGAGGAGGAGGAGGAGGAGGAGGAAGAGTGTGTGTCATCACAGGTGAAGCCCCCCCACCCCCTACCCCAGATCATAATCCACAGCCACAGCTGCAGGGAAACTCTTTAAAACGAACCCAATGAACCCAGAGACCCCGCCCCCTCAGATCAAATACAGAGTGTCAATCAAACACCAACAGTCGGAGAAGCTCCACCTCCCTCTTGACCAACGGGCTCTGTCCACTGTCTGCCCCCCCACCACCACCTCCTCCCTCCATCCTCCAATCCCCCTGTTTGTTCGAGGCAGGCAGACCACCTAACGACCAGTGCCACGGCAACGAGGCCATCTCCTAGCAACGTAAAGCCTGGCTGAAACGTGGCCCTGACGACTCAGACACATGGGAAAGAGAGGAGAGGGAGGGAGGAGGGAGGGGAAGTGGAGGAGGTGGGGGTGGGAGTGATGACGACGGAGGGAGCAACTGGTGTCCTTCGGATGATCGAGGAACACGCCTCAGTGAAAGTGAAAGGGAGGGAGGAGGGGAGGGGAGGGGAGGAGGGGAGGGAGGGGTGAGTCGGGGAATTATAAGAATCATCTTCAATGTGAATGAAAGTCACAGTGAGAGCGACCGAGGCGCTTTTAAACGACTCCACCCACTCCCACCCCTCGCTCTCTAAACATCCATCAGCCTCTCTCACTCTCTCTCCGGCTGCCAGGCATCTCTGGTCCTGGGTGGAGGTGGGTGGGTGGGGGGTGGGGGGGGGGTCTATTTGCAGCTCCTGTGTTTCCTCCTGGGTGTCAGAGCAGATGTAGATAACGAAGCACAAGTGGGAGGAGACTAATATAAAATCCCAAATATGTTATTGATTATTGGAGCAAAAACAAACAAAACAAAGGCGGGGGTTGGGGTTGGGGGGGTAGGGTGGGGTGGGGGCGTGGCTTTTTGTCTCCGCTGTTACTATGAGCGTCGGTGGCGTTCTCGCCAAGTGAGATTCACCTCTGTTGTTTCTTCCTCCTTCAATGTCTCTTTTTCATACATCAGGGCCCCTCCCTGAGACACACACACACACACACACACACACACACACACACACACTGACTAAAGGATGTCACCATAGCAACAAGAGTGGAAAAAGCACAAAAAAAAGATGCACTGTGAGGAGGGAGTACAGCGAGATGGGGAGATGGAGAGAGAGAGAGAAAGAGAGAGAGAGAGAGAGAGAGAGAGAGAGAGTCAATAACCTAAAGACAGAGAGAAAGAGTGTGATATGAAGAGCGGGCAGATGGAGGGGCAGAGAAAGAGCGTCAGATGGCGGAGAAAGACAGCGGGTGATTCTCTCCGGCTGCAGACGCCTGGGCCAAAACGCTGACCAGCTCCCGACTCTGACAACAGAAGATGTCAGCCTCCTCCTCCTCCTCCTCCTTTTCTTCTTTCTCTCCTCTCTGTGTTTTTTCACACTCTCTCTATTCATATCTGCTCGCAGCCTTAATGTTGTCAGCAACAATCTGACTCTGTCTGGACCGAGTGAGTTACGATACAGAGGCGACACAGTGCAGAGCTGCTGCTGCTGCTGCTGCTGCTGCTGCTGCTGCTCTGGACAAAACTTGTGGCCCTGATGATGATGAAGAATAATGACTGGACCACACCCAGCTCTGCAGATCCAACACACACTCACACACAGAGAACTGACCTGACATTCGAAGGCATGTGGTGTAAAACGAAATAAAAATAAAAGCATGTAATTCATGTGTAAATGCCGCCGTGTCACAGTGAATCATGCGGTCGTTCAGACTAATGCGTTTGGTTCCACTAACAACCAGGAACTGAAAACACAGAGAAACTCACATTCGACCTGAAGAATGAGGAGCATGAACAGATCATGCAGATCAGAGAACATGTTGATATATGTAACCTGGAACACATGAACTGTACTCATCCAGTTGTACATACGTAATGTAATATTGCAATTATCCACATATTAGGCTGTAATTTTGTTTTGTAGATGAAATAAACAGAGGAGGGAGATTTGATTTTGTTTTAATCAAATATACTTTTATATGAGTAAAAAATACTTTTTTTTCTAAAAAATGGGATTAAAGTTATAAAGTGATATAATCTTGTCACATCCTGCCGCCCTCGTTAAAGAAATACCAAATATTATATGAAGCGAAGCGACAAACCTGATCTTTACAGTGTGTATAGAGAAGAGAATACAAAGTGCGGGACACAGACCTGCTCCAGGTGCCAGGTGGAGTCGATGCGGGGCTTGATCTTGCCCTGCTTGTACAGGTCCAGGATGGTGTTCATGGCCTCCGTGAGGAGCTCCGTCTCCCCGTCCAGGTAGCCCAGGTGGAAGCCGCACACTGACTTGTTCCCCTGGATCAGGCTGAGCGTGTGGATGGAGAACTGGTGGTACCAGTTCTTGGCCACAGCGAGCAGGTTCTTCTTCTGGCCCGCCAGCATGTTGGCCGTACCTGACGGAGGGAGGAGGAGGAGGAGGAAGAGGAAGAGGAAGAAGGGGAAGGAGTGAGGACACAGTCAATCCATTGTTGATTTATTCATTTATTACTTACTACCACTTTCTCATTCTTCTGCTCTTACCCCACCTTTTTCCCTCCTACCTGATCATCAGCTTCACCTTTTGAGATGTGAGACTCTCTTCGTTGTTTAATCAATAAATAAATAACAGAATAAAAGTTATTTTAATTGGGCTTTGTGTGACTTTTCCTGTCAGTAACAAGAGGTGCTGGTTTGACTGTGGCTGGGTTAGTGGTTTGCAGCGGAGGAATGAGCAACTGCCACTAAAATATGTTTAAACTGAAAGAAGTGGTCGCTCCACTGAGCTACTATTGGCTGCTGTCATTGTTTCAATCTACCATTTACTGCTGATTGCCTATTGAATCAATACACAGACTGATGGGACAGATGTTTATGAGCTGTTCTTTTGGGGACTAGTTGGGACTTGTACTTTAACACCTGCAGTGACTGAGTGACTTATTGTGGTGTCGCATTGTCACGCATTGGTATTTATGACATTTGTGTAGTTGGAGACTTATACTGGAAAGTGACGATAGGTTGGGGCTACTTGGTTAGCATGCAAACTTCACAAGAGTTGCTAATGCTAATGCTAATGCTAATGCTAACTATAGCAAAACATGCAAGCACCAAAAAACAAAAAAACTTGTTCCTGCATCTGAAAAGTGAGGATTTGCTGCTGTTTAGTTCATTTCATTAGTCCTGTCCAGCGTCCGGCGTCCGTCACCTGTGTCCCACCTCTGCCCCTCTGTACCTTCACTCTGTCCTGCACCTTTCACCCTGAAAACCAGTTTCACACCACCTCAGCAGCTCCGACTGTCACCACATCACCTCCCCCCCTCCCTCCCTCCCTCCCAGCCTCCTGTGCTCTCCTTGTCTCTGCCTCTCTCTCTCGGGGGAACCAGGGGACACAAAGCGAGCTCTGAGAGAAGAGAGGGACCCGGCTCGCTACATTCAGACACATTCCAGGTTTCGTGTGCATAGAACGCCCATTGTTCCACCACGCATACTTCTGATAAGCTGGAAGAGACGCGGCCAGCGGCACAGAGGGACCGGGCGGGTAGGTTGGGGTTCTGTAGGGGTGAGAGCGGGTGAATGGGAGGGGATGGACAGAGGGGGGGGGCACCATGCTGGGTAGTGGGTTTTTGTGCAACATGCAAAGGCAAAGCCCTGTTCTCCGTGGATGCCGACCCCGCCCACTGTTGCATGCACGCTGGGCTCCAGATTGGCATCGCAACAGAACGAGTGTATGGCCCTTCCCACGGATGACACACAGCACACTGAGGACACGGACCTCTGCAGGGAGGTCACGGCGCCCACCAGGAAGCTGCTGCTTCACTCTACGGCACCGTGTGCAAAACCCAGGACTGTTGTTTTATAGATGAGTAATGACTCACTCATCACATGTTGGGTTTTGTGCATTCTTCAGTTATTTTGTTTTTAAAAAATGACAGATGCTTCTCCAGATAGATCACAGATGTGCAGCGACAGACTGGACTGCATGAAGTCCACCAGCCCTCATGATGCAGAGCTGATATGTTCAGGTGAGGATTCTGTCTGTGGAGGTTTCTGTCAGTAGCTCACTGACACAGTGACCACATGCTAGCTCAGTAAACCACAGGATTTCTCATAAGCTGCGGTGGTGGTGGTGGTAAATCTGGAGAAGCTCAGCTGGACAAACACAATCAGCCTGAGGAGGAGACGTTTTCTTGTGGTCAAGGTTTGACTTTTTTTATTCGACTTCAGTTCATTAAAGTGCTTCTGAATGCGATTATGCTGCGAGCCGATCATTCTTCCAAGTTGACCGTCTCAACTTAATTTATTGGGTCTTAACTCTGGACCTTTCCTGCATCAGTGAGGATTCAAACTGTTCAAGCTGTCGAGGTAAAACCTTATTTATTATTTCCTTCTCCAGAGCAGTTGAGTCTGTTTCTGCTGCTGCTGCAAACCACCTTCTGCTGCACGATCCTGCAGCCAAACTATTGATATTTCTATCATTGCAGATAGCCCCGCCCACCCTGAGTCTGCTTCTGCTCGAGGTTTCTGCCTCTTAAAGGAAGTTTTTTATCCGCAAGAGTGAGTGAATTGTTGGGCCTGTAAATACTATAGTGATGTGAAAAGTGCATTGATGTGACAGTGTTACTCACCATAGGTGATGAGTTTGCCCATAGGCTTCAGCAGGTTGTAGGCCTTATGGGTGTCTGATCCTCCCAGAGGGTCCAGGATGATGTCCAGTCCTGCAGCAGAAGAGACAGAAACACTTATCACTGGTGTGAATTCAGAGAGCCGAGCTGCCAAGTCTCCTCAGCAACCCCCCCCCCCCCCACACACACACACACACACACACATACACCTCACCCACCCACCCCCCTTGCATGCCAGAGTTCACTAGGAGTAGTGAGAGTGGCCAAGTTGTGCCGTGTTTACATGAAGAGGAGATCTCACAGTTTTAGTGTTTTTTTTTCATTCTTGTCACTGATAAGAGTGAAAGGGATAAAACGCACCCCCCCCCCCACCCCCACCCCCCACAGCATTGTTCATTCCACTCCTGAGTGGACAGAATAACAAACCAAATCCACCTCTGAGCAGATGGTAAAAACATGGCAGCCTCGCTACCAAGGTTTCTGTGTGGCTTATTAACGCCTGGGCCCCGCGGACTCAACCTTAATGACAATCCTTTGTGCCAGAGGGGGAACTCCTCAAATTGGGCTAACCCCCTCCTCGCTCCGCTAAACCCCGGCGTCTATTGATCGTGGGAGGCTTCGCAGCAGGACGCCGCCTTGACCACAGCACAGATGAATTGACTGAGAGCCAGAGACGGAGGGAAAGGTAGCTGAGCGAGGGGGCTGCACATTGATCCAGGCCTCTAATTAGATATGTTCTGTCTCAAGTGTCAGTTCCTGCTCTCTTCTTATCCGTCTCTGTCTGTGTCTCTCCGTGCTACAAAAGAACAGAGAGACGACTATGAAATGAGCCTCCAGCATAATAACAGGAGTCTGCGACGGACGCAGCAGTAGGCAGCAGCAGCTGAACAAGAAGAAGAAGAAACAGGAACTGGACGTTGCTGCTGCTGCTGCTGCTGCTTCATTTTGCTGAAAAGCATCGTTTTCTTTTTTATTCTTTCTGTGTGTCCTCTCTGCATCTACATAAAACTGTGCAGATACGTTATTGAGGATCCAGACAGGGAGGACGACTCCCTGTGCAGCAGCCGGCTCCACTGAGGACGCTCACACACAATAAAAGAAAAAAGTGTGTTGAAATGTATCAGCTCAGTGTCTGCAGGTTGTGTAGCAGCGTTCACAGTCACAGTATTGCTCTGTGCCAGTGGGAAAACATCCGTCCTCTCTCACTGTGTGTGTGTGAGTGTGTGTGTCTGTAAATACAGACTGATACACACTTTACACTGGGGCATTCATAAAACTTAACATTACAGCAAAACAAAGGCTTGGTCTGTGCTGTTCTTCTCTTCATCACATCCACACACTGCACCACTTCTTTTCAGAATCATATTGAAAAGGTTTCGAAGAGACTGAAATTAAAGCTAAGTCGTGTTGTCGGTGCCACCTGCTCACCTCGTCTCAAACGCCTCTGCCAGCTGTATACAGATGTTAGATGCCATTTATTATAAGCGGTGGGAATCAGCAGAGGCATCATGTGTGATATCCTGAGTATTAACGTCCTGGAGCATCGTAATAATGCAACTGCACTGATATCCTGAATGGAAAACTTTATTCTGGTGCAATAAAAAGTTGTAAAACTTCTAAAACCAGACTGTTAACGTCTCATTCACTTGTCGACTGGTCGTCACGATCCATCCTCAGACTGTTACCTACACATCTAGTCCTTCAGTGCACCTACAGACTTTAGTGTTGTATTTACTAGACGACAAATCTGTGTGTCTGTAACTACCTTTTGTCTGTAATTGTATTTATAGAGACACCACCCCCCCACCCCGGGTCTCAGTGAGATCACCTCAAACAGATAGCTGCTGGTGCGTCTCACCTTTTGGGCTGATCTTGCGGACTTCCTCCACATAGTCCTTGGTGCGGTAGTCGATGGCGTGCGTGACTCCGCCCTGGCTGATGGTCTCGTGCTTGCTGGCTGACGCCGTGCCGAACACGGTCACATCCTTCACCGTCTGGCAGAGCTGGGTGGCTGCGATGCCCACACCACCTGATGGATGGACAGATGGAGGTTAGGTTAATGCACAGACACACAGGTTAGGGTGTGAATTGTGATGGATTCTGGATGAACTGTGCATGGGTCATGTGTGTGTGTGTGTGTGTGTGTGTGTGTGTGTGGGATGTTTTCTGTGGCAGGTAAATGTGATTTACATCATTTATTGTCCCAAACAACAACAACAACAGACAGACACAGCGTGGACGTGTTTTTTTTTGCTCCGGGGTATGTGAAGAGCGCAATGAACACAATCAGATTACCTCAGCTGGCTCAGGGGGAGAATAGACACCCACACACAGATGCACACACACACACACATATCAAACTCTGAAGAAAGTCACTATTGTATCGCAAATGACATATCCACTTTTGTTTTTTTGGGTTGCCTTATTCAAAACAACCTGCCTGAAATTCCACAGGATGAAAAAATGTAGCTGAGGTATCTGTTTTGTTCGCAGAGGACGTTCTCTCACAAATTACACAAACACAGCTCCTTATGACCCGTTAAACTTAATGTGCTACATTGTCCGAGGTAACTTGTAAAGAGACGACGTGCTGCAGGGCGGCCCGCGTGCCTCACTGGGTGTTTTTCAGATATCCATGTTTGTGTTCGCTGCATTTGAACGTGTGTGTACATAGCTGTGGTAAATGCCTCGGCCGGTGTGTTTGCAGAGGCAGCCAGAGCAAGAAGTAATAGGTCACTGATAAGCAGTGGCCCGTTTGACTCGAGGACTTGAAGTGAAAGGCGTCCGTAAAAAAAAAAAAAAAAAAAAAAAAGGTCACTCATGCCTGAGCAAGTAAAGAGAGAAGGTCTTATCTGATCTGATCTGAGAGCAGCACAAAGCAGAAACGTGTACATTTAAATAACAGAGGGTTTAATGCTGTGGACGAGCTGACAGACACGACGGGATCAGATGAAGAATGAAATCATGATGTGCTTCGTTTGAACCTAAACACAGAGTAAGAATAAAGCACATAGTTCCAGAGGCTCAGTGTAAATGTCTGGGATGAACAGGTGGTTGACCTGGTGGAGCGTGCCCCAGCTGCAGCAGCCATGACAGAAGGCCTCAGGACAAAAAAAAAAAAAAAAAGGATCTAGGATTTTAACATCACATTCAAAACCTTTTCACCAAACTCAAAACATGGTGGCATGGTGTTACAAGAAGGATCTGGGTTCGAACTCTGGCTGGAGTTTACATGTACGGTCTCCATGTGTCTGTCCAGAGACATGTCCACTAGGTCGACGGGCGGGTCTTAATTGTCCACAGGTGTGAACGAGAGTGTGTGAGGTTGTTTGTCAGGACGGACACAGTGATCACACCTGGACTGTTTCTTTCAGACACACACTCGACGCACGAGACGTGTGCACATAAATTTTTGCGCAAGAGCAACTAGAGAAGAATATGTTTTTTTAATGAGCCGCATTTGTTCACGTGGTTCGTTTAATTCCTGATGTTTATCGACTCAACCTCTTCATGTGACTGGTATCGTGTCTTCATATCAGCGGCTGATGACACTGATGCGCCTCTGCCGCTCACCGCACTTCTGCATATAAGTGATTCAGAGAAGTGAATAGCACAATTTCCTTAGTGACATCCTGGTTGTTGCTCCGCTGCTTTATCACAGTCAGCACTGACACAGCACCCCCCCCCCCCCCCCCCAACCCCCATTCAAAAAAAAAAAAGAAGCAGAGAGAGCTGAGATCTAATGATAAGATTGGAGCCAATTCAAATAATCATCTTTATTAATCTCTGACCGGAACGACAGCAGGTTTCAGGGCCTTTTACTGCCGTTTAAATAAAACAGAAAACTCTGTGCACTTTGTTTGGAAAAAATGACAAATGATCCTGGAGTTCAGTGCAACGGCTCAAAAATTATTTATGATTTGTATCTGGAGTCCGTGCGAGAGGGAGAACAGAGAGCTGAGAAAACAAGCCTTACAGCAGCACACCATCTCTGCTTGTCCTCACTGAGAAACCAGGTTTGCGTTGCCAAGGAAACCTCAGCCAAATTGCCGGCAATGACTGAGCAAAGGGAGCCATTTTGTTTCATTGACTGTTCCTCTTCCCCGCTCGTACAGTGTGAGAGTTTGTTGTCTAATAGTTTATGACGGTCCGAGAGCGACACGCGGCATCCTCGGGGGGTGGTGGTGGTGGGGGTCATGTGATCATGTGATGTACCTGCGTGCACGCATACTTTACAGACGTGTAAACATGACGAGCAAATACGCATCTGTTTGCCTGCGACATGTGGCGTTTAAGTACACAAGTCGGTGTTTGTGTGAGGTTTGAAGGTGGTGAGAGAACAAAGTGTGAAAACCTTGAATATGCATTGTTTGTCTATGGAGCTGCTTTTCGCCGCCACACACACACACACACGCGCACACACACGCAGTGAAACCTTGAGATACAGGTGTGAAGAAGTGTCCAACAGGATGATGCATCCATTAAACTGGCTGCTTGTGTATTAATATTTAACCAACGCTGCTGTCATAAACACAGCGACGCCGCCCCCCCCCCCCGCCTTCCTCCTCCCTCCTCCTCCCTCTCCTTCTTCTACTGTGTTTAGTCGATGAGGTCAGCAGAGATCACTCTTTGTTCTTATCATATCTTTGTTTTTCATTAGTGAAATGACAACAGAACAAAACAAAAGACCTTCATACACTCTGATGGATCTGTTTTTACTTTTTTTTGGGGTGGGGGGGGGGGTGGAGGGGTGTAAAAATGTGTTGTTGCGTCCAGACAGGAAGACGGTGCCTGATCTCGAATCCGCTAGAACAAAACTCCTGATCCCGAATCATAAGACTGTGAAAGCTGTGCCAAGAACCCCCTTACCGCACCCCACCTCGTTTCTCACACACACACACACACACACACATCCATACATACATACATAGACACAGATCACAGAAAAGAGAGAGAGAGGGAGAGGAGTGCGGCGGCTGCAGCCTTGAACAGTCCTGCATGGCCGCTGCTAATCTTCACAAATATGCAGCGAGATTACTTATGAACTTTTATCAACCCTGAGCTTCAGTTCCTGCAGTTCCTCCTCCTCCTCCTCCTCCTCCTCCTCCTCCTCCTCCTCCTCCTCCCCCCTCTCCTCAGGACTGGACTCATCTCTGTAGGTGGAGAGGCAGAGTGTGATTTAAAACCATCCACAAACACTTATCCACCATGGCTCAGGGAGGAGGAGAAAGCAGATGGAGCAAAAAAGATTCTTGCTGCTAATTGCATTTGTTCTCCTCCTTTTTTTTTTTAGACGTTTCCTTAATTGACGTGTTTACACACGTCAATTAAGGAAATGTCTAAAAAAAAAAAAAATGTCCACCTATCTATGTTGTTTCCCCTCTCTCTCTCTGTGTCTCTGCAGAAACAGGACACACAGCAGGGTTTTGTCTTCTCCCTGGATCCTTACATACTCTCTCTCTGTTTGGCACAATTTGCACTTGGCTTCCATAACATGACTGTGGAGGAATTTTCCCCCAAAACACAGAGGAATCCAGACTGACACTGAGGCCACTGTTATTGCTCCACACCCGGGTTCAACGGCAGGGGCGGGTGGGCGGGGACGTCAGACATGTTTTTTTTTTCCACAGATTTATCTAAAATAAGAGAAATAATAATAATAATGGGATGAAACGTCACATTTGCCTCGTCCTCGTCGATACGTGTCTCAATCTACAGCAGGAACCAGATGAGCTCAGGTGTTGTGAGGAGGAGGAGGAGGAGGAGGAGGAGGAGCACACCTGGTTGCCCTAGGTGACATGACTGTCCTCTCGTCTCCGAGCTCCGTGTTCTCGCTCTGATTTCCATGTTTTCCTGAAGGACTCTCGTTTTCTTTCTCACCCTGTCATTAGCCTGCGGTGTCAGCGGCCGACACAGAGAAAGAAACACAAACGTGAACCCTGAGCTTCAGCTTTTCTTTTTCTTCTTTAACGCCCCGTCTGTGGCCGAGAAACAACATCAACAAATAAACGAACGTCTTGTTGTTCGGATGTGAGCGATGGGAGCTGCTGTGGTTCGGTGTTGTGTTTGTTGAACGTGCACTCTTGAGGTTTTACTCTGCATTATGTAACCTTAGTGTTTTTCTGGGATGACAGTGGAAAAGTGTGTGTGTGTGTCTGTGTGTGTGTGAGTGTATGTGTGTGCTTTAACAGCAGTGTAATGTGCCCTCTCTCTCTCTCTGATGGTGAATTTGTCTCCGTGCAGCAAAGAGGAAACCCATTTTTAGTTCCTGAGTGAGTGAATTAAGGAAAAGAAAACATCCTTTGCTTGTGTGTGAAGGTGGTCCCTGTGATTTCCTGAGTGGGGGATTCTCTCTCTCTCACACACACACACACACACACACACTGCATGCAAAAAAAAATTCTATCATGATGAACCCACTTTGCTTTTCCTGCAGAGTGAAACATGAGCTGGTGCACACAAAGCCACAAAGACAACACACACACACACACACACACACACACACACATGAACATGAAACAGGTGTCCTGACACAGGTTTTCACATACACCTGCGACTGGTGCATGTGGTGGTGGTGTGCGTGTGTGTGGGGGGTGGGGGTTATGGTGGGGTGGATGGGGTCATTTGTCACAGCGGTGATGAGAGCGCGAGCGAGCGATGTGATTGGCGGGTGGGGGTTGGAGGTTGCCCTGGTTTCCCTCTCCTATCAGTGCAGCTGATCTGCCGCCGGCGATGCCAGGCCCGGGGAACACAGAGACGGTTCACCCACACAGCCCAGACTCCCGCTCAGTGGTCAGACTGAATTAGCATTCTCTAAACTAGGGTAAGACCTCCCGAGCAGACAGACCAGGGGTGGGGGGGTGGAGAGGAAACCGTTTTAAAGACACATCAGACTTTTATTGTGGCTCCCAGGAACAATGGATCTATAACCGTCAGAGATGTAACTACTCTTGAGCTCAGAGCTTAAATATCAAGGGGCTTTGTCAGAGCTCAATGCTGAATGAGGACAATAATCAAGGAGGAAGAAAGACGATCTTAAAGTGCAATCTTTTTTTTTTTCCCAAAATTTTCTCACAATGATGCGTCTTTTGAAATATTCTCCGGCCTCTGGTTTTTCAAGCCCATCTGCAATCAGCTGTGCAGCCGAGCGATCGTGCAGCCGAGCGCTTGTGCAGCGCCCGAGGCCCTGCCTACAGGTCTGACAGCAGCCATGAGGATCTACAGCAAACCCCAGAGATCCAGACACCTGCTCCGCTCACTTACAGCTGCAACTGTTGACGCTCATTCCTCTTATGGTTGTTTTAGACCTTCACTGTCAAACTATAAACTCAATATTAGATGATTCTGGCAACAATGACTCAGCGTTTTGTCTCCAACTGCAAGAATAAGCAGATATTAATCAATATTTATCTATATAAAGGTGGTTTCATTTCAAGTGTTGATCTATAAGAAGATCTCTTCTCTCAGCTTCTCTCTGGAGCTCTTGTAACAACAGGTCAGTGTCAGCCATTCAGAAGAGAGGAGGCCCTGAGCCTCTCTTCTGATTGGCTGATTGTTTTTTGATCCAATAAAAAACAGAGCAGATTTCAGACAGAAAAACAAATCCTTCAAAGTGCTGGATAGTGGGTTGGTGGGCGGGGCTGCTCTAATGTGACATCACAAAGTGACAGGAAGTCCTGACGGCTGGTTTTAAGGCTCAGTGTCTGAATACAGGCTGTGTGCATTTCTCTGTGGACTGAGGCTGTGATACTTCCACAGTATTAATAAAGAACCTAGAGCTGCTTTATAAAAACTTGGATGTTAAATCGTACAATCAGCAGTTTGCTGTTACTAAGAACTGGACCGGTCTCCTGCGGCTGCTGTCACTCTCACTTGCAGCAGCTGGATGCCTCACGCATCAAGTATTTCCGGAGGATCCTCAGGGTAACCTGGAGTAACTTGGTCCCACACACACTCTGACTCTCCAACATGAAGCAGCTGCACAAGTACTGAGGCCACCGTAATTGGCTGGCTGGGGGGAAATAAAAAAGGTGCGGTGACGGCCAGCATTAAACGGCGCTCCTTCCCTCCGAGGATGTGGAATCTGACACAAACCTCAAACGTACGGCTGTGGAGCTTTTACGACGGGAGATGATTGATAACATCTGACATTTAGTGGAGACCAAAGCACCTCGCGCAGATATTAACGAGCGTGTTTTTTCCTCCTCGTTTCAAATTAAACAAACAAACTCTGGTGGCAGTGGTGGCCGCGGCGTTGGTGCTGAAATGTCAAAAGGCGACTGAGGCCATGAGGGGAAACCATCAGATAAATTGATGACACAGGCTCCTGCAGCTCCACCTCATTCATATCATGCATTCCAACATCTGCAACACAATGCATGACACTTGACGCTGGCCTGCAGTCAGTCAAGATCTCATAAATAAAAACCAAGGTGGACGTCATCACTGGCAGCAGCCAAGCCCCATATGTATGCAGGAATGTGTAGTGTGGGTGTGGTGGTGGTGGGGGGGGGGGGGGGTTGGCTGGACACAGTTCATAAACATCAGGACCAGTTCAGGGAGAGGTCAGAGGAAAAGCTGTTGGCTGGGCACCGTGGACGACCCACGAGATACAGTACATCCAAATGTCACCAAACCCACCCCCCACCCCGCCTGCCCCCGGCCCTCAGGGGAAAAACAAAGAGGGAAAACGTGCGCACGTTTCCCCGATGACGAGAGGGCCTCGAGCGCGGATATGGAGAGGTCAAGCAGAGGGAGCGGAGGTCACGGTGGGCCAGAGGAGGGTGAGGAGGGGGGGAGGATGCAGATGTGCGGTGGAGAAGAGAGAGGCACGATGGGAGGAAATACAACAAGCTATTGTTTGGAGAGGGGAGGACAGGAGCGAGACCCACGAGAGAGGCAGCTGAGGACTATTCACCAGAGTTTACTTACACACACACACACACACACACACACACACACACACACATTAGAGCATGAGCAGCTGATGGAGCCTGAGCTCTTGTCAGACTTTCACCACTGGTCATCTGATCCTGAGAGGAAAGGTCACCACACTGTCGAGGAAACGAGGACGTTGTCGAGCTTCCTCTTTAAAGCAAAAACACAGATCACAGCGTCTGCGTTAGCGACACTGTCAGGATCACAACACCACACCGTCTACCTCATTACAGAGGACGATCCGTTTAGCTGCAGGTTCCAGGGACGGGGGGGGGGAAGACGAGGTAATCGAAAAGTAATTGAAAGGAGGCTGGTTATTTTCCTTATGTAATTAAATCAGCAGATTATTATGAGAACAAACAGGTCGACGGTGAGGCGGGGCGAGCCAGGATCAGCCCCCTCGAGTGTTTACAGTAAAAAAAAAGATGAAGGGATTTTAATGACGGTGGGGGGAGGGGGAGGAGGAGGAGGAGGGGAGGGGGTGTGATGCGAAGCTGTCAGGTCCAGGTCCCGTTGATCCGGTGCAGAAACTCGCTCAGGATGAAGCACAGTGAGACGAGGTGACGAGGTGATGCAGAGTTAACCACACCACTAACACTGTCTGTGTGCAGAGTGGAGCGGAGGGCGGGGCTCACGACAAACACACTGCCTGTTAATTACTGTTTCATAATCAACACACACTCAGCACTGATTCTGACACATCACGGGCAAAAAAGTAATCAGAACTCATTCCTGGACGCCGCGTGTTAGACGGCTGGTTAAGATCAATGTGAGACGTCACCACAACAACAACAACAACAACAAACTGAAAACTATTCAGACTGAGTTTGTTTCTCTGTCTGATGATTGATGTGCAGTCTGGAGAACACCTCTTCTTCATCTGAACCACGCCCCTTTGGCTGCACTTCTGCAAACGTGGTGCAACTAAGAATTATTTTCATTCTCTTCTCTGTGTTTTGTTTCAGAATAGTTTCAGTAAACTCTGACTGGAAGCGGCCTTCAGCTCGTCTGATGTGTCCGTCCAAAACAGGAAGATAATCAGCTGCAAACTGAGAAGATAAGTCAAAACGAAAACAGTGTTTGCTCAATAGAAACTTACACCCAGTCCCATTTCTGTTTTGAGTGGCCTCAAAAGGGAGGTTCCCCTTGACGATGAAGTGAGAAGTGTTAGAGGTAGAGATGTAACCCTGCGAAGTGGGACACCACTTAACGTGACCGACGTGTTCACCTACGTCACGTGTAGCGACGGCGTAGGAGCCACAACCTGCAGTGGGTTTTCAATGGGGTCTGAAAACGCCGGCTGTTCTTTTTCCTGAACTGGCTGCCATCTTTCTTCTTGACTCTCAGTCACTACTCCAGCACAAAAGGTGGTGGTAATGAGCCTGGAAAGCTGGTGCCACCTGCCCCCATCAAACGGGAAAAGAAGACGAAGAAGAATCTTCTTGCAAAGCATCCTGGGTAATTTCATCTTGCACTATGGTTGGAAGTCTGCACCTGGCCTCTCTCTGACTTCAGGGGTGGTGTCTGGGTTGAAAAGCACTTCCCCTCGCTCTTACAAGACCTGGCATTTAATGGTTCAGACCTACTGATGATCTGTGATAACTCCCATCCATCGATGCCGGGCCACAGGGGGTGGAGACAGACTCCACACAGAGAGGGGATCGAACCCAGACCCACCATCTTGCTAACCGCTGCTCCACCGTGCCGCCTGCTATCATTTGACATCGTTGGTGAAGTAAAAAAAAAAAAAAAACCTCAGTGAGGTGCAATTTCCTCTTTAATATTAAAACACATGAGACAAACAGGCCCAGGCTTGTTTCCTCTCTCTCTCTCTCTCTCTCTCTCTCTGGGCCTGTCATAGCAGACACCTTTGATCTCTCTAATCAGAGAACATCAAGAACAATTTTTGACAGACACAGGGGTGCCCCCCCCCACCACCACCTTCATCTCCATCTCCACCTCCACACACACACACTCAGCACCATGTGTGCCGTGCAGCCCAGGGAGACGCTGTGCAGAGAACAATGTGCACATCTCTCTCTCTCTCTCACTCACTCTGTGGTGGTGACACCTTTTTTTTCACGATGGCTGCTCTTAAAGCTCTCAGGTGTCATCTCGTCTCCTGCACGCCGTATCTACAGTACCATAATTACTCACACATGCTGCGACTGAACAGAGCGCAGGGGCGAGCAGACTGTGGAGCAAATGTTTTTCGTCGTAGCTTCAGTAAAATGTGCTTTTTACAATCCTGACGTCCGGACAGCTGGCGAGCTGAGACTGGCAGCCGTCCCCGGGAAACCAGAGACACACCGCCGCCGCCGCCGCCGTGGCCACCGCCTCGGCCGAACCAGCAGGGAGAAGCGTCTTACAACACACATCTGCTGCATTCCTCCTATAGCAAACACTCTGAAAACCTCTGGTGTGACATCAGCTGGATGATATTGTGTCGGCAAACATTTGGGATTCCTCTGTGACCACTGATCCCACAACTACGAGTCTCTCAGCCGCCACTCAGCCCAACGTTTGTGTTAATCTCACAAATTCTTTCATTTTTTTTTTTTTTGGGTGGATTATTGTGTCAACGCCGGGGGGACTCATCCTGCAGCGCCGGCGTCTCCTCCAGAGAAAAGAGGCTCAGGTTTCATTATGTGCTTACATCCCTTCGACATCGACACCCACACACTGTCCCCAAATGTCAGGGGGATCTCTTTGCACAGAGAGAAAAAGGATAGAGAGAGAGAGTGGGAACTGGAGGAGAAGTGAGAGCTGCACACCAGCAGATAGCGAGTGAGAAAGCAAAAGCAATTTTTCCTCCTTGTTTTTTGGCTAATGCGCTCTCACTCTCTCCAGCTGGCCTGCTTGTGTAAACACAGCAAAAATCGAACGCTCTCAGGCTCCGAGCATCACACACACACACACATACACACACACCCCAAAACAGGTGCTGCTGCTGCTGCTGCTGCTGCTCCCTCGGTCCCCGATCTTTTTTTCTCCCCCACCCACCCACTCGCGCTGACCTTTGACCTCCCAGTGCAGGTGGCAGGTGCTGCGCTATCACTGCACTCTCTCTGAGCCATATCTCACAGTCATGAACAACAGGACCTTCTCCAGAGGCCGTAATTTATATAATAGAGAGAAAAGAATAAACAGGAGGCGCGGGGAAGGAAGAGGCCTGCTGAATATTTCAGAGCGTTTCCCCAAAGTCACAACAGTTTGAGTTGGTGTCTCTTTTTTTTTTTTTCTACTGTGACTCTTCTCTGCTCTCACTCTGAGATGAAGATGATTAAATGTGGTTTTTCAGCTGCAGGGTTTCAACATGAGCTTCCACTGGATCTCTGAGCCAATGACAGTTTGTTACTGCTGCTGCAGCTGCAAACAGGAAAACAGCGTTTGATTTGGCTGACAAATTAATTATTAATCAATATATACTGAATGCATCCATCAGTGAAATTAATGACCTTTCATGTTGAGCAATGCATCTGATCCCAACCTACAGCTGAGGTAAAACAAAAGGGTTTATGTGTCCCCTGTGTGTGTGTGTGTGTGGATATGTGTTGTGTTGTGTTGGTGCACCTGCAGCAGCGTGGACGAGGACGCTCTGGTTGGGCCGCAGGTTGCCAAAGTCGAACAGCATCATGTAGGCGGTGATGTAGTTGACGGGGAGTGCCGCCGCCTCCTCGAAGCTCATGCCCTCTGGGATGAGGAAGGTGTGGCTCGCCGGCACCACGGCGACCTCCTGCCACAGCCCGAAGCGGTTCAGCACCATCACCTTGTCACCGACCTGGAGGAGGAGGAGGAGAACAAAGGATTAAAGGTGGAGCAGGACTATCAGCAGGCACTGTTCATGCTAATGCTATGTTTCATTCAGGTGGTTTGAACATAAGTTTGCTAATGCTAATGCTAATGAGTTCAGAATCACATTTGTGTCACGGATGATGGGGTGTTTGAGTTCATCTGTCCAGGACAACGAGCGCATCCATGCGCAGGTTTTTTTGGAGGGGGGGGGGCTGCAGCTCTAATGCACCAGAGCAGCAGTGAGATATTCTGTAATTATCCTCCTCTAATTTGTATGAACCACTCGGCACAGAAACCAAAGTCTCACCGACTGAAACTTTACTTTCTGTTCCTGGGGTCGACGCGGCCTCACGAGCCGCAACTCGCTAAACTAAAACCAAACTAAACTCTAGGATATCTAAATGAGTGAGTTATGAGGCGCCGCTGACAGTTGTGTCAACCCCCCCGGAGGTTTTCAGCGCTGCAGTGTCATGATGGATGTGAGCGGTGCAGCCGGAGCGACGAGAGCATGGTTTATTGTTTTGCTTGCAAACAGCAGCAGACATGCAAACATGCAGCCGGCAAAACCTCAAACTGTTTGTCCTTGAAGAGAGAAAGCAAACAAAGAGAAGAGAGAGAGGAGGAGGAGGAGGAGGAGGAGGAGGAGGAGGAGTGTGGACTGATGGTTTATTTCTCTCAGGTGACGTTTGATCAGAGTGAAAGAATCTTTTTATCAAATGCCTCTGATTCTCAACCGTCTCTTTCCAGAAGGACGAACCTCAATGTACCCCCCCCCAACACACACACACACCCCACACCACCACCACCTTCCTCACCCCACCTCGGCGCCCTTGCTAACCAATCAGGAGAGGCGACTGGCAGAGCACAGGAAGCAGAGACGACAGCAGCATTATAAGCCTCTTCCTGCCCCCCCCCCCCCATCCACCTCTCTTGACACCCCCCCCACCCCTGTTTCCATTCTCCTCACTTTTTCTCTTCCCTTCTTTCTCTTTCACTTCCTGACTCCTTTTCCTCTCACAACTTTAGAGCGTCTTCCTTCCCCTTCTCCAGTCTCATCCTGTCTGCGTCTCGTCGCTCGCTCGTTTTTTTCTCCTTCTTTACCGCGCCCTCTTTCATCATCCGAGCATCTTCACCCTACGCTGTCTCTGTCTCTTTCTGTCTTCGCCGTCCTCCCTCGCGAGGAGTGTCCCCCCGATCCCCCTCTTCTTCCTCATCAGTGAGAGACAGGACAATGGGGCCCATCTTCTCCCCTGGCTTCTCTCCACTCATCAGAGTCGCTGCCAGATTCTTCCCCATGGCTGAGCATAAGACAAGCTCTCTCCTCCTGGGAACAAACCCTCTCTACCCGGGCCTCTCTAATGGTCTGGAGGGAGCCATGCGCCTCGCTGTCTATCCACTCCAATTAGAGAGATCTCCCTCTCTCTTTCTCTTTCATACCCGCATCTTTCTGTCTGAGGTCGAGTCATTCGGTTTATTTCCAAAACTATACTTTCACTTTTCCACCGGGGGCCACTTCACTCTCTCCCTCTCTCCCTCCTTCCCTTTGTTATTCATGCTGACTCTCCCATCTCCATCCCTTCCCTCTTTGCTTTTCTTTGCTTTCTTCAAACTCATCAGCCCTGCTGCTTTAATTGGGGGCACAAATCGATAGATGGAGGAGTTTCGAGCTTCTGCAGGAAAAAAACAAAACACACACAAACATGACTCACACATCACATTCAGATGCATCTGCAGCTTTTCTTCTCGTTGCCCACGTACGATACAAAGCTCCAGAGTTACTGTCAGTCACACGGACGACGACGCTGCTGTTGCTGTTTAGGAACATTCAAGGCCGAGGAGCCTTGTGACAGCGATGTTACAACATCTTCACAGTGTGACACTCGCGTTTCCTTTCGGCAGCGTTCGAACGCAGTCAAGGTTGGGGTCATGGGTGCAGGAGAAGGAGGGGGGAGGACAAGGCAGGGAGGGAGGGAGGGAGGGAGGTAGTGCTGAACAAAGACACTTCCAGTTAGCTGCTGTATATGAATAGAATTAATCAGACGGTGATTCAGTTTTGGGGCACGAGGGGCCTCGAGTCAGCTGCTCCGTGGCTTCTGAGATTCGATGAGCTCAGCAAAAAATGATCAGGAAATAAAAAAAAAGGGGGGGGGGGGTGATGAGTAAAAACAGTGATAATGTGCTGCAGAGTCAGAGGATGGAGGTTCACATGCGAACATCTCCCCCATGCTGTTGTGTTTTATCACATCAGATAATAATAATAAAAAAGAAAAGCCACGCCCTGTTTGCTACGGCAACATCTGCAACACTGCACTCAATCCCGCAGAAGAAGAAGAAGAAGAAGAAGAAAATCTGACTTTCTTCTTCTTCTTCAACCTGCAAGAAGGCCGAGCGGACCCTGAACGCATCGATAAAAGATGAGGAGGAGGAGGAGGATGGCATGAGATGGAGGGATTCACCAATTGATGGTGGAAGAATCAAGGGATTATAAAAAAGGAAGGGGAGAGAGAGAGAGAGAGCGAGAGAGTGGGAAAGGAGGGATGGAGGAAATACCAGACTGACAATGTAGGCCAGAGGGAGGTAATTGAGAACATATGGGTCAGATCCGACCAAAACTCACAGAGGAGAGAGAGAGAGAGAGAGAGAGAGAGAGAGAGAGAGAGACAGAGAGAGAGAGAGAGATGAAAAATGAGAAGGTCTGGAGAGAAAAAAAAAATAAGAAAAAGTGCTGATGTTTGGTGTCACAGGAGCTTCGCTGTGATTTGTGATGTTTCCCGTCTTCCTTCGCTTACTCACTGTTATACTTTCCCTCCCCCTGCTCCCCCTCCTCCCCCTCCTCCCCTCCCCTCCCTCCTCTACAGGTCATCTCGGGTGAGCTCATTGTAGTAGCTGTTACTTCACTCAACTTTATTGTCCCCCTTTTTTTTTTAAAAAAAAAAAAAGGGGTGGGGGGGGGGTGGCCTGCTTGTTGGAAAAACTCGCCGCTCCAGTTTCAGGTTCAGGACTGAATCGAAATGTGGGAAAGTTAAAAAAGAAGAGGATAAGTGGTGGGGGCAGCTCGTGGTGTTTACGTTGCCTTATCGAATTAAACCTGCAGAGCTGTGAGCAAACACGCTGACACGCCCCATTGTTGTACTGCTGTCTGTCTTTGTGTGCACACATGTGGGGAGCAGAGATAGACGAGGTCGGTCGGGGGGAGGCCGACCGGGCTGCGGCAGCCAACAGAGACTTTCAGAGTCCGGTGGCATCCACCCACCAGGGTCGGCCTGGCTTGGCATGGCACGGCACGGCACATTCCCCCTGAGCGAGCTGCCAAGAGGAGCTGAAGAACTCCATCCATTAGGAAGATTGGCTCTTAATTTTATAAGCTGAGGGCTACAAGAGGGGCGTGGAAGTGTGAGGCCTGGATGACAGGTGTGTGTGTGTGTGTGTGTGTGTGTGTGTGTGTGTGTGACCTTTAAATCCAATCTACATCCCTGACAATGTGGAAAGAAGCAATAAAAGTATTTTAGAGACTGGAGTGTTTTAACCTTCTGGCTGGACCAATCACAGATCACCCTCCCATTACACTCCACATGGAGGAGCCGCACTTGACAAGACACATGTGCCACTCCCAGCCAGATGCTCGCACCACACTATAGTACATGTGAGCTGCGCGTGCACGCGTGCGTGCGTGTGCAAGTGTCTCGTAAACTACAACAAACAGCCGTGAGTCAACAGCCGGCTGATGTGTGAACATTTTGAGCTTTGGAGCTTAATTGTCTCACCGAAGGCGTTGCCTTGGTGATGCCATGCAGCCAGGAGACAGACACGCGCGCACACACTCATACACACACACTCACTCACGCGGGCTTGTGACTCATCATGCTCAATGCTCGAAAGCGACAGATAATCCTCTTCCCATCGCTCCATCACATCACTTGACTTTTTTTTTTTTTTTTAATATAGATAGATTGACTGATGTCATCATCAATCAGTGAGTGCGCGCGGGCTTTGAACTCTGCTCGCGACATATTGATGATGATATTGACATTACATTGAACACGGTCGAAGTGACTGGCTGTGTGTGTTGACAAAGAGCGCGAGTGATGCCATCTCTCTCTCTCTCTCTCTCTCTCTCTCTCTCTCTCTCTCTCTCTCTCTCTCTCGTGCCATGCTGTCGCGCCTCGCCCTTTCCGCGCGGTGCGTCTGTGCGCCACCGTCGCTCCCGGTAACAAAAGGCGGCGTTGACTCCAGACTCACCACCGGTGTCAAGTCGGCCATGTTAACAACCGGGGCTCGCCAGACTCTCCAAAATAAAAGTCCTCTAATAATTAACAGCTTTTGGACAGTAAAGCAGCGGAAGTGAGAGGACTCACACTCATCACTTCTTCTGTGCTGGTTTTCATTTTCCTCCTTTATCTCAGTGCCACAAAGGAAAAGCTCACTGATTTTTAAAGCTTTAATTTTGAAGGTGGGAGAGTCTGGTTTCCGGTTCTCTCGTCGCTGTTTCTCGCTCACTTGACGCAGCGCTGCGCGTCTTGGCGCACATCAAAGCGCACAGAGCGTAGGAGCGAGCCGGGGCGGCGGAGAGCGTCCCACGGCTTTGCATTGTGTTTATTTAACACTTTATTCTTGCAACACATACACACACACTCTCTTTCTCTCTCTCTCTCTCTCTCTCTCTCTCTCACACACACACACACACACACGTTTCACTCCTCTCCGCCGAGGTAACACCTTTTGTCTCGTGGCTTTTACACGAAGTTGCTGATCGGCGCGCGCAGGGAGCGCCGTCTGAAAACCGGGGGAGACAAGAGGGGCGACACCTGCTGCTGGGTTCATTGTGCTCAACTCCTGACACACTCCACACTTTAGTTTCCCCCTAAAGACATTAAACGCACCATGAACGCACCCTCCAACGGGCTTTATCGCGTTTCCATCCTCACGCGCACTTGGCCCGTGTGGATGGATGAGATGAGCAGCCACCACGCATCAACCATGAACTAACATGAACACAACTATAAACACACTTTTATGTCATCAGGCTGTTGGCACGTGGGCTATTGAACCAAATGAAGTTTAATTCATGTTATTCTGACACTGTAATAATGACGGTGCACGAGCAGCCTGAGCAGCGAGCAGCGCGTGACACGCCCATGTCCAGATGTAGCTTCAGCACCAAAACGCAGAAACCACCGTTCATCAGTGAAACTGTTAAACACACACACAGTAAATGTGACTTTGAGTGTGAAGAAGAAGCAGAGAGTGTGTGGTGCTTACTTTTCTGTCTGTCACTTCCTCCCCTACAGCCTCCACCAGCCCGGAGCACTCCATTCCCGGGGTGACCGGCGGGGACGGCAGCCGGTCGTACAGCCCCTGTCGGGCCATCAAGTCGGCGAAGTTGAGCCCGCATGCCTTGACCCGCACCAGGACCTCTCCGGCCTTGAGCGCCGGCTTTCCCTTCTTCACCTGCAGCTTCACTTTGTCATAGCCCCCGTAGCCGGTGAGCACCAGAGCGCGGTAGGTGAACGCCTCCTCCTCGGGGACCTTCTCGGTGGTCGCCGCGGGGGTAGCCGCTGCCTCGGCGGCTCCGGCGGGTGCGGACTCGGTCTTGGGGGACTCGGTCTTGGGCTCCTCCGCTGGTTTGGTCTCCTGCTTCTGGTCCACGGCGTTTTGCTGCTGGGCAGGTGCGTCCTCTCCAGACATTGTGCACGGAGCTGTGAGACACTGGTGGGTCTAGAAAAGACAGAAAGAAAAAAATACTCAGAGGCTTTTTCACGTCTTGTTGCTTTTGTGGCCGTGGACGTGCGCGTGGTGCGGCTGCGTCTGCTGCCTTTGCAGAAAAATAGATATATATATATAATCACAGAAAGTGCGAGAGTCAGAGCGTCTTTCTCAGCAGTCTTGCATGGAGACACAAACCCCGACAAAGTGGGCTGATCAGTGGCCAGTGGCTGTCAACGCCGCGCTCTGACACAGAGTGTGTGAGTGGGACGAGACGGAGGCAGGATGGAAAACACGGAGAGCTGATCTGATCAAGAACTCCGGGATCAGGCGCGCGTGTGATTGGGTGGGTTGGTCCCTGTGGGCTATAGGCTATACGGTGGTGGTGAGCATATGTTGCATCAAGCAGAGGGGGTGATTTGCAGAAATGTTCATTATGGCTGAAAGGCAAATAAAAAGAAGAAAGAAAAAGTTGAGAGCAGGTCTCAATTACATTATTACACTGATGAGGTTAGAGGAAATAAACGACCTGGCAAATGTAGAGAAGCTTCTGATGAAGATCACTGTAACTCAGAGCCTCAATATAAAGTCCATATTGCACATTTTTTACCTCTTGGGGCTGTTTTTTGTGAGATGCCTTCACTGACAGTAGTTATCAGCAGTTATTTCTTGCAGCAGGCCTCTTGCTTTTACTTCTGTCTGTTTACTGCTGCATGTTTCACAGCGAGGGTTGTGTTTGCTGGAACAGTGGGAGCCAGAGGAAACGTCTGTTTATGCTGCCTGTTCTGCAGAAGGCTTTGCAGGAACTTTGGGCCTGCGTACGGCTCATTGTTGTCACTTCCCTGAAAAGGCAGCTCAGAAAAATATGAGCTTGTGCTGAGGTCACGGCAGCAGTTTGATTAAACGATTACAGCCTGATCTAAAGTTGCTCAGCCCCACAGCAGCCGGATGATGATGATGATGATGATGGAGGTGGTGGTGCTCCATCATCAACAAGGGCAGGGGGAGGGCTGCAATAAAGTTCACAGGTGCAAGAAACAGATGCAACACACTGATCTGTGTCACAAAAAGGAAGCAGTGGATTCACCTTCTCCAGGTTTGAGTCTTCAGAGCTGAGAGAGAGACCAGCCCAGTGTCCATCCAGAGACCACAGGAGGAGTGGTGAGACACCTTGTGGCCGTAAAGTGCCGCTCAGCACTTCTCAGGCCAAGCGTCCCAATCGATATCCCACAGGGGGGGTGGGTGGTTCGGTGGGGTGGGGGGCCTAATGATGTGGGATGCAGCCGTTATTGATCTGCTGCTTTGACACAGGCAAAATGTTACCAGGCAGCCGGCGTGTTTCTTCCCCATGCAGCCACTCTGAATAAACATCAGTCTGCTGCTGCTGCTCCTGAGAGTGGCTCTCCTCCTCATTAGCACTGACAAGAGCCACTATGCTAATCCACCACCACCAGCGAGGAGGAGGCGCAGTCAGGAACAATGAGTTAAAGCTGCTGCAGCTTTCTGGACAGCAAGAGTAGCATAATGCAAAAGTTTTTCTTCATTAGTTTTCACTGTGAGGGCCAAGAGCAACGTTTCAGAGCATGTTCCTGCAGCTAAACTGGGTTTGAAAAAGTATCCATCATCACAGGAAATGGCTGTGGTTTAAAAAAAGGGGCACACACAGGAGGAGGAGGAGGAGGAGGAGGAGGCGGAGAACAGAGACACACTGCGTTGGACACCTGGTGGAGTCTGGAGACTTCCTCTTTTGTCTAAGTAGGTTACTGGATGCGTAATGTTGCTCGGTGGTGTAATTCAGCCTGGATGAAGCAGCAGAGTGTCAACGCTCTGCCAGGCAGCACGTCTGGACCATGTGTGTGTGTGTGTGTGTGTGACAGAGAGAGAGAGAGAGCTACAAACACACAGACATTTTCATCTCCATTAAAACTGGGCAAACACAGGGATCCACAGCAGATCTAGAGAGAATCATTAACACAGCTATTGGTATAGATCAATACAAGAGTGATCGTGCATCCCCAACACAGATATAAAGTATATGAAGACCCTCAGGTTTAGTGTCTGTGGTGACTGATCTGATGTTGTGTGTGTGTTCAGTCTCGTCTCCTTCTGAATGTAAACGATATTTATTCTGAGCTGCTTTGTGACGACGTGTTTGTCCAGACCCTCTGAGCTCCGACTTCCTCGACTGGAGGTAGAAAATTGAAGCCCATTATTTGTGCGTCTTCGCTGCATCGCATTCGTTTCCCTCAGCCCATCAAACTCGTCCCTCGTTAATGTGTTTCAGGCCTCAGGGATCCAGAACCAAACTAATCTGTTTACCCTCAAATGTTAAGCAACAGTTTTTGTTTTGTTTCTTTTCCCCTGCTGATGTTAAATCGAAGTACAGAGTCTGGGAGCCGCTCTGCGCTCGAGTCGATTGCTCATTAAAGCAAATATCTAAAAAAAAGGTTAATCCCATGGCAACAAGTCAATGTCATGACAAGACATGGTGAGAACGACCTGCCGAAGTTCAAACTGAGCATCAGAATGAGGAGGAAAGGTGATTTTGAACGTAGCTTGGCTGCAGGTCTGACTGTTTCAGAAGCTGCTGAGGTTATTCCAGCACAACCATCTCTGGGGTTTAACGGAGAAACGTGTGAGGGACGGAAAATACCCAGTGAGTCCGTTCTCTGGGTCAAAATGCCTTGTTGATGCCAGAGGTCAGAGGTCAGGAGGAGGGGTTGAGCCTCAGCTGAGCATCGTTTAAACCCCACAGCCGACCTGAGTCTTGTTGCCGAACATGTCCGTCCCCTTCATGACCACAGGGGACCATCTGCCTCCATCAGGATTGTCTCAACCTGGTCAGCATCATGATGAGTTCACTGAATTCCACATAGTCTCCAGTCCAGTTGACCTTTGACCTTCAGGATGTGGCGGAACAGGAGACTCTCATCATGGACATGCAGCCAACACATCTGCAGCAGCTGTGAGAAGCTCCACATGTCAGTCAACATGGAACACTTCCAACACCTTGTTGAGTCAACGCCACCAACACTGAAGGTGGTTGTGGAAAAAAAGCAAAAGGTCAAAGGTCAAACGCTGTTCCCAGCAGGGTTGTGTCCAGGGAGTATATAACTCATCACTTCTGCTTGGCAGGTTTACAGAAGGAGAGAGATTAGAAACCAGACATCACTGCATGCTGGCTCCTCACCAGCTCAGTCTGGTCCTTCAATTCCCTTTTTTTTTTTCCTCTGTTTCATTTTCCCTCCTGTTGAGCGACCTGGCACCGTCGTCTCAGTGTAATGAGTTTACTGGTGGAGTGCTGCGTCCACTGAAGCCTCTCTTAGCACACCACCACTGTTCAGCACAGTCATACCGCTCCACACATCATAATGCAGAACAATACACCCACCTGCTGGCAGGTGCACAAGGCTGTGTTGAGCAGTGTGAGTGTGAGAAACAAAACCACCCACTGTTTACCGTGTAAGTGATTGTGCATTAATGTGAACGCTTCGGTAAATGTGGAGTGTCCCTGACCTCGGGCTGAATGACCTCGGGGCCTTTAACAAGAGACAACAGCAGAGCAGAGGCAGGAGAGGCAGCGAATTCAGTCAGTTTGAAGCGACACAGGATGTTTCTCATGTGTTTGAAAACCAAACGATGAACTGCAGAAGTTTGGTCCAGTTCAGTTATGAAGAAACAAACATACAGTTTTTCAGCCGGCGTGTCCCAGGAGGTCTGTGTCTGGGAGGGTCCTGGGCTCAAATACACAAAAGCCTGGTGTAGTTGTGAACACATACTGCCACCTGCTGTCACACTGAGGCCAAGACAGAGAACTGACTTCAGTTCAGCTCCCTCCAAATGCAAGGCATTATGTTTCCTATAACTTGTCGGAGCTGCAGCGGAGCGGTTCAAAACACATGTGGCTTCAGTTCAAGGTTTCATATAAAGTTTTAAAAAAGCCCGATGGCTGCAGGTACAAAGGATCTTCTGTGTCTCTCTGTCCGTCAAGGTGTTATGAAGTGGATGATCTCCTGGATGAGGCCTCCACTATCTTCAGTGTGCATCTCTCCACCACATCCCCCAGTGAATCCATCAGGGAAACATGACTGAAGCCTCCTGATATCCTCAGGAGTGCCTCGGATGTTTATTCTGTATCCTAGCAACGACTTCATGGAGAACTTCACATGGAACTTCAGCAGTAGCCATGGATGAGATGTACACATACGTGTGTTTCCCATGATGCCTCACAGCAGACTGACAGTACACCTCCACTTCCAAGCCTTTAACCTTTGCACCAGCAGCAGCACAGTGTGAAAACATCTCTTCATCTCAGCTGGAGCAGGAAGGCATCCTCCAGACCTGCTCCTTCGTTTTCAATGAAAGAAGCTCCTCTCCCCACACACACACACACACACACACACACACACACACATCCATCAGCAGTCGACAAAATACAATATTATTTTTCTATTATATTTCTGAATCAAACCAACGCAGTCATGCATCGATCATGAAAACACAGCTGTAGCACAGAATCAAGTTGCTCACTCATTGAGGAGAAGAAACATCAGGTCTGTCTGGATCTCCTTTGACACGGTGGTAGGTTTCCTCAGACCACAGCAGCGTGACCTCCAGGAAGGACTGGGAGACAAGCTCACCCTCCACTGGGACCAGACAGGCTGCAGGCTGCACAGGTGACACTGGCTGACAGAGCAGGTACAGTCTTTACAGGTAGTTTGACGGCCCACTGGTGAACCATGCACTGCCTCACATCCTGGTCACTGCTCTGTGCCGTCTCACCTGCACGTGGATGGATGGCAGGTCAAGCCGAGGGGGCGTGGCTTATCTCAGGTAGCCATTACTCCATTTTGTCTTTGCATGGAGAACAGCTACCTGCCTGCTGCTTCAGCTCCGTTTAAATGTCGCGCACCGAGCAGGAGCAGACGTCGCTGCCAGACGAACGGTGTCGGTACCTCGGGATAAAAACCGAGTCAGTCAGTGAGACAAAGCCCTGCACCGACTTTAGTCCAAACTAAGTCCTGGAGGACACAGGTCGCACTCGGTCCAGTCTCTTCCTCCTGTAGATACTAAACCAAACCAAACCGCCAGGTACCCAGGGCTACGGTGGCCCGGAGAGCTCAACAAACTGCTGCATCAGAAAAACACGCGCAAACCACCAAACGCTGCACAAACCGGAAGTGTTCCCGTAGTTTTAAAAGTCACGTGAAACGATTGTCAAGACTTTTTTTTCTTTTTTTTTTTTTTTTTTTGCATAAACAGGAACTTCAGGTCCATCACTCTTTTAGTGTCCCCCGGAAACACAGTCATTTACATATTTAGCTACCACATGCTGCAAACACATTAAACCGTGTCTTATCAAACACATTTCACATTATCTATAAAGTTTTTTTCTCTTGAAACCACTTTATTAAAAACTGAAACGTGACATAAACACTCTCAGCTCATGATCATTTAACGTGTGTGTGTGTGTGTGTGTGTGTGAGAGAGTGTGAGTGTGTGTGTCCAGCAGGGGGCGCTGTCGGTCTTCACGGGCTCCGGAGATGACTCAACAGTGTAGACCTGTGCTGTGCTGGGCTGGCACGTGGTCGCGGCGTCATTCAATGATCTCATTCACAAAACCATTAACTCCGCTGCTGGCGCGTGCAGGGAGCATCATCATCATCATCATCATCATCAGTGGCAACTGAAGTGAAGGCGACGAGCCTCATAAAGACACCGGTCACCTCTAACTGCTCAGATTGATGGACTGTTTTATCTGGGCGCGCGCGCCGCATTTATTAGTCTCTCCATTAACAAGTCATGTTGGCGCTAAATCAGAGCGGCGTCAGAGTGATGCTGCTCCACAACAGAGATGAAGGGGGGGGGGGGGGGGTAGATCTTATAGTGATTATCACTCAAACAGCTGCCACTGTCAACACATAAATTATAAAATCAATATATTTTACAAGCATTTTTTTATTATCTGTAATTAGAAATTAAACGCTCTTATAATAATGTGACGATGTGAACTCCATCATAGACCTGAGCAGCAGCAGCAGCAGCAGCAGCAAACCTCCTGTTTATCATCAGCGTTCAAGACTCAGGTGATGGAAACGATCACTTGACAGAGCCTCACCCTGGTGGATGACAGAAGTGTGATGCGTTCACTGTACTATCTGTTCATAGGATGAATCATACACCTGAGCTCTGCCAAGCAGCAGCAGCTGCGCCGGTGACAGTGGCTCAACTGTTTTTGTTTTTGTGCTCCAGAAATAACACCGACAGAAAACATACAGACAAACAAGACCTCAGATGATTGATTTGCCTTATCGATAGCTTTAGCTTTATTGATCCTAAACTTATCAAACATGAACCCGTGACTTCTTTACGGGGTTATTACGTTATTATAAAGACACATTTTCCTCATATTAATGTACATATTCATCTTGTATGTCCATGCACTTGGTTTGTCCTGTTCCTCTGTGGATCAATATCTGATTCTGATCTGGAACAAGAGCCAAGACATGTCCCACTTGCTATGGCAACCGCTGTCTTAATTGATGTTACAGGAATATGATGGGATGCCATGAGAGGCAGAGAACACAAAGAGGACGTCAGGTCACCGTGTGAACACTCTCCCCTCGCAGCTGCTGTATTTCCCTTCCATCAGCCTGTGTTTAAACGTGAGTGATGTGGGGATGAGGAAGGCGTGGCCACTCATCAAACTACCGGAGTTTCCAGGGAGCGCTGCTGCTGTGCGCGTGCTGCCTCACTCACACTCAGGCTGTGAGTGAGTGAGAGAGAGAGAAAAGAGAGGGAGTGAGAGAGAGAGACGGAGCGCTGCGCGTTGGACCGGAGCTGGAGCTGGAGCTGGGGTAAAGCGCGCACCGCACCGCACCGCACCGCACCGGCTCGGCGCATGTATCTGCCCGTTTTTCTCTCCAGCTTTCGATTCCGCCGCGTCTCGTCTCGGATGCTGGATGCAACCCGTCCCCGCGTCGTCAACAACCCCCACAACCACAACCACAACAACAACAACTACAACAACAAGAGCAGCCGCCGCCGCCGACGCACACCTCCGACGGACGAGCCATGGACAGTCTAGGCAGCCGCTGTAAGATTGTGGTGGTGGGGGACACGCAGTGTGGGAAAACGGCACTGTTGCACGTTTTTGCCAAGGACTGTTACCCAGAGGTATGTGCTGCTGCTGCCGCTGCTGCTGCCGCTGCTGCAAACTAAAAGTCCCACAACTTACAGTTTCCATTCTCTGCGCGTTACAGTGATCCATAATAGATAATATCTATAATAGAAGAAGCTCAACTTCAGCACTTGTTCAGCAGGTTCTTACACCTGCCCTCAGACAGACAGACAGGCGTGTTGAAACACAGGAGGGGGGGTTGGTGGTGGTGGTGGTGGGGAGGAAACTCTAATGAAAGCCTGTGTAATCCCTATAAACGCTCCTGTAATGACCTAAACTGACTTTTACTGTGTCTGCAGAGCTGCCTGTTAAACTTGAAGGCGTCGTCTTCACTGTATCTCAGTAATAAATCTCCTGCAGCTCTTTGGCTTCTGCTGTGAAATGTCAAATGTCTTTGTGTTGACATGTTAGACAGCTGCTTTGTGTCCAATGTGATGTCCCCCCCCCCATGTGAACACAAGCCTTTTAGTTTTAACAGATTTTTTTCTTATCTCTGTTTCCAGAACTACGTCCCCACCGTGTTTGAAAACTACACCGCCAGCTTTGAGATAGACAAGCAGCGGATCGAGCTGAACATGTGGGACACGTCAGGTAAGACGACTTCACCTCTTCATGTCTGCATCAGTCCCATCAATCCACTCCCTCCATGCTGCCGTGCACGCTCGTGCTCGTGCTCGTGCTCGTGCTCGTGCCTGTGCCCGGCTGCGACCGTGGGAGGACTCGCCTCCAACTTGTCCAGCAGCAGCAGTCACCACCTCAGTGACAAACAGCTTCAGACGTCAGATGTCTTTTTTTGGTTGTCTTTAGCTACTGCTATTTATGATTGTTGTCTTTGCCTGAGACTCCGGTGCCAGTCGAGTCTCTGTGTGTGTGTCTTGTGTTTGCATTCCTGCCTCTCCTCCTCTGTCCAGTGTGTGTGTGGCTGGAGCTTCCCATGCTCTGGTCAGGGTCAGGCGACTGCAGCAGGGGTGGGTGGAGGAGGTGGAGGAGGAGGGGGGGGGGGGGGCATGGATAATTCAGACAGGATGTGTCTCTCTGCGTCTCTAACTGTTTAAGTGTTTTCATCCAAGAAAGACAAATGTGGCTCAGATCAGAGACCTTCTGTCTGCTAACGCTGCTCAGCTCCATCCAATCAGACGGCAGCGTTTACTTCCGGTCCACATTTCATTCAGTTATTAATTAAAGAATTATTAATGTAAAGTTTACACAGCTGGTCACACACACACACACACACACACACACACACACACTGACTTCACCCTGAAAGAGATTCATTCATTCAGGTCTCAGCTCAGAGTTTTCTAGACGTCACATGTGATTCGTGCAGAGAAATGACGTCAGGGTGGAAATGTGTCGAAGGAGTCTGTGCAGCGTCTGACTTTCTCTGGAAACAACCCACGCCTTTGTCTGAGTTAATGATCTTCTGTGTGTGATCGGGCTTCGAGGGCGAAAGGTGTGCGGTGTCGGCGCCGGGGACGAGCAGCAGCAGCATCAGTGAAGCTTCCTCCATCCTGCTCCACTTTCATCCCCGGCCCTGTCAGCGTCAGATGGATTTACTGCTCTGCATCCCATCCTACAGTCGTCTCAGGCTCCGGTGCCAGCTAAGGGCCCCCGTGACATGGCCTGTGGGAGGGGCCCACAGTTGGAGCCTCCCCTGGGGGAATTCCTGCTTTTACCATAAACATTCCCAAACTCTAAAACCATCTTCCGGGAGTATTTTTATATGTCGCGCAGTCAGCTGGTGCGGGAATGTTGTTTTTCCTTGGACCTTGTGTCGACCTAGAGAGTAAATCAGCTTCAGCCTGTCAGTCAGCAGGGGTCGGGGTCGGGAGGGAGGGGGGGGGGTGTCCTCAGGGGCCACAACTTAAGAAGAGTTCCTTATCTCTCTAATGATGCAGTGGGAATGTGGAGCTTCTGTCCATCTTTAAAAGCCCTGAACCACCTTTGGCTCTTTGGGACTTTAATCTCCAGCCAGGAGCTGCCCGCCATACACACGCACACAAACATGACGTTGTGTGTGTGTGAGGTCCTTGTGTGGTGTGGCATTATTCGCTGATTCACAGCAAACACAGATGTTCATATTATCTCTCAACAAGAAAAATAATTGGCTCGCACTTAAATGGAAAAAGCTTTCATCTGAAGAAAACCGCACGTCTGCCACTGTCGCTCGTTTGGAGTCTGAGTTTTTTTTTAATGCTCTCTCCGTCTCCTCTTTCAGCTGCTGCTTCTTCTTCTCCTTCTTGTAGCAGTGTGTGTGTTTTTTGTAATTTTTCTTTCATGTAGCAGCCACAGCAGCAGTTCAGCAGCCTGGGCTCTTACCGCTCATTCAAACCACCACCATTCATGAGCAGAGACGTTTTCAGACTGAAATCAATTTAATTTCAGAGGAGGGTGGTGTTGGTAGTGTGTGTGTGTGTGTGGGGGGGGGGGGTAAAGTGACAATATGTGACACAAGTTAAAACCCCGGTGAAGAAGTTCGACTCACTCCATTTGCAAAACCGTCTCGACAGCTCTGACCTTTGTGGGAACAGAGAGTCTGAACTGGAGGAAGCCGTGTGCCGGATCAGGAGCCTTGAACCTTGAACGCAGCACGACCTACAGTAGCCTCCTCCTCCTCCTCCTCCTCCTCCTCCGCCTCCTCCTCCTCATGACCTGCTGGATGTAAATTTCAAAATACTGTCGTGCCCTTTTTCTGTCGGCGCTACAGAAGCCCTGAGAGGCCAGAAGGTCACACGTTTCACCTGAGCTCACAGGATCAACAAAACTTCAGTGGCGTTATGCTGATCCGCATCTCTCTGCCCTCATCTGGTATCCATGGAGACGCCCGGGGCCACGAACCTGGTCAGTCATGTAGTTAACAACAACATTAGACTCACTAAGGTTGTACTGTAGAGAAAACTGCACCAATAAACCTGTTACATTACATCACCTGAGGCCACAGGTTGTTCAACATCAGCAGTGTTCCTTGGTGTTTGTTGCTCAACATGTGCAACGTTCTAGTTGCGCTTGAGTGTTTTTAGTGGGTTTTCCAGCCTCGTCTTTGATCCTGAAGCCTCTCCGACCTCTTCTTAGATGACGCACACTAGTGTTTATATTGTCTATGATGATGAGACATGAAGCTGTTCCAGTCTGAGTCATCAACTGATCAATATGTTCCTGCTCCTCTGACATTTCTGCACTGACTGATGTGTCCTTGTCTGTGAACACACTGTACAGACTTCATGTTTTCTTATCTTGAGATCTCGTCTTCATTATCTCAGGAATGCAGCGGATATAAAACATATGACCATATGGCAGCTCAGGGCTTCCGTACACGCACAGCCACAGTCCACTGGTTTCATCTGGACTTGACATTTGCATCAGTCAATCCTCCCATTTGTTCTTCCCTAAGCCAAAACCCAGCCCCGTCCAGATGTACAGCTGTGCACTCCCCCGACGACCGAGCTCTCAGCCTCCTCACATAAACTATTGTCTCCCTTTTTAATTGCTGGTGAAGTCTTCCTGCTGCGCTCCGGCTCCGTTCATAAAGCTTTATTGATCGCCATCCCAGGAAAGGCTGTTTAAACAGCTTGCACCTCGCGTGGCTCACTTTTTTTTTTTTTTTTTTTTTTTTGATGTGTTGTGTTCTGCCATTAAAAACGCTCCTGGCTTTCATGGAAGTCGACCATTGATTAGCCTCGCTCTCATTAATTCATGCTTCTTCCGCTGGAGTCTGGTTCTCGCAGGGTGAGACGGGTGAGGACAGAGAGAGGGAAAGAGGGAGGGAGGGGAGGGGAGCAGGGGTGGGGGTGAGGAGTTTGTCTAATTGAGGTCATTACTGAGCTGCATGTTTGTGTGTGTTTGTGTTTGTGTTGAAGGAATGAGTGTTTTAAGAAACAGGGAGGTCGAACAGCCGGAGGCCGACTCTGAGCCGTGCTTTGTATTCAGCCCGGCGTTCGTGCACGACCACGTGGAGAATTAAATCAATTAGGAAGTGAATGAATGGAATTCAGATGAGAGGAACCTGCGTCTCGTGTTTCACCTTTGAGCAGCCGTGCAGTCATCGATTCGGAAAATCACACGTATCCACATCTTAACCGACTTTTAAGTGGCCAAACTGTCAGTGTGGATCGGAGATGACTCGTGTCAGGGCCGTTAAGTATGACTGTCAACGCTCTCAGGGCCCATTGGTAGTCAGCCAGTCTGGGGTCTTTTAGCCAGCCTTGGGTATTAATGCACTCCTCCTCTCTCTCTTCCCAAAATGGCAAAACGTTGCCTGGGAAAGACTCAAAACCTTCACTAAGAGGGTTTCAGTACGTGCTGCTCCTTACAAGTCCATGTCAGGACAGTCCGGGCCGGGCCAGGCTTCCCCCAGCAGCTCTGTCACATCTCTAACGCCTGACCTGATTCTCACATGAAGACTGGGGCTCTTACGTACTGTTTAGTCATGCTAGAGTGCACTTTCAAGTGGCAATCCACAGGAATCTTGTTTTTCTTTCTTCTTCTGCTGACATCTTCGTACTAATCTCTCCTGCTGTTTTCTTCTTTACACTGTACTTCCCCCTCAGAAACCACTCAGTCAGTCGAACCACGTGCAGGCCCATCGCTTTTCATCCCCAGAGTAGTTCTGCGGATGGAGCGATGCTGGATGCTGGCTACTGGCTTCCCATTCAAACTGCTCTGTTTTCTGACTTTTTTTTATATTATTTCCAAACAAAGTGCTGTTTCCGCTGCTGGGAACATGAAACGCATCACTTGCTGTGCAGCGGAGGATTTTCTCCTCCTGCAACAGACCAGCCTGACACAAGCTGTGCACCACAACAAAGAGAAAAACACTTTCCCCGAACGGGCCAGAGGTCGAAAAGGCAGCACAGTCAGAAGAAAAAGAAACAAAATTTATTTGTTTGAAAGATGTCAGAGAGACTCTTAGATAAAATTACCATCCAGATGAGTGTCGCAGCCTGACAACCCCCCCCCCCCCCGTTTTCTGCCTCCTGTGCCAGAGACTAGACGTCTTTTAATGTTTTGTTGTGACTCATCGGCGGCAACAGAGCTGTCTTGTGTTTTCACAGGCAGAGGTGCGATTGTTTTTGACTTGGGGGGGAGGATAACAAGACACTGCGAGTGTGTTACACCACTCCCAGTTGCCGGCACTCACCCAGAAGTCACAGCTCTTCCCCTCTCTTGTCTCTCCTCTCCTCTGTCTCTGAACATTCCCGGCGTCTTTATCCTCTTTCAGCTCCACATTCTCGGTGCGCTGGACCAGCAGGGCGTCCAGAGGCCTGTAAAAACACGCTGAGTTCACTGGGCTGTATGTTCCTCAACACTTTCCGCTTGATTAATCTTTAATAGAGAATGAGGGAACTACAACCGCTGCACTGAGCAGATATAAAAATCAACAAACTCCTCCATCCATCCATCCTTTCATCCTCTCCACCCTTGAACCCCACAGCTCAGTCAGTGGAGCAGGAGGATGCTCAGAACCAGAAACAGGACCAGACTGGATCTGATCACAGGAGATGACATCATCTCCTCCTGTTTGGTCTGTTTGTACTAAAACTGTACAAAAACAACATCTTCATCCTCCAGTTTTAGACGTGTTACACTCGAGTGCTGGTTGCAACCCGGCTGCATATTTAACTTCAGACTGTAAATATTCCTTGTGTTTATTTTTGTCAGCGTCCTGAAGGCGAGGATGACGACATCCTTTCACCTGCTCTTCACAAGCCTGAACGTATACGCACCGAGCCCAGAGCCCTGAAACTCGCTCTGAGACTCTTCGTCTAACCAGCCCAGGGCGATAACCGCCTCACTGAAACCTGTTTTGATGACGCACAGCAGGCTCGAAGGCAGCCACCCACCCCCCGCACCCCCCTCCTCCTCCCTTGTCTTTCCACCCCTGTGCTGAAGGGGTTGAGAATGGGTTGGGTTGGGTTGGGTTGGGGTGGGGCACATGACAGTTTTGGGTAATGAGTAAACAGAAGAGTGAAGCTGGAAAAATAATTGGCAGTCATTAAACAAACGCTGAGGACATCAAGAACCACTTCATCCTCATGTGACACATCAGGGCTGCAACGACTGATCAGATTTATTAGTGTGATTGATTGATTGATTGATCGATTATTGTGTTGAGAAAAGATCTGAAACTGAAGAAAAATGTCCAGTTTCTCAAGAGACTATTTTCTTTTTGTTAAAGACCTCCTCCAATCAAAGTAAAGTCTTTAATAACATAAAGTGTTTTTTTATGTCTCCATGGCGACAACAGTCAGAGGCGGAGCCATGCTCTGTCTGTCTGTGCGTTCTGCTCTCGTGGACATGATGTCTCAGTTTCACTTCGACTGAACATGTTCAAATTTGGCATGATGTTCACTAGGACCGTAGGAAGACCTGAGTAGATTTTGGGGGTCAAAGGTCAAAGGGGTGTGTGGTGACTTCATAAAACATGGTTTTGGGTTTGCGAGTGCAACATCTCGGACTCAGAGATGAACTGAAGAGAGTTTGGAGGCTAAAGGTCAAAGTTCAAAGTCGCAGTGACCTTGGAAAACACTGTTTTTGCTGTAAAGTGAAGAGTTCCATGAAAACGGAAAAATTATGACAGAACTCTCGACAAACGAACCAGGATGTGACCTTTAACTAGTCTGAGTGTGGGAGGAGGACGATCACGAGGAGCTGATTCCACCTCATATAATACGAGACGTACGATGACGAGATGTTTTCACCTTTAACTGCAGTGAAACAGTGACTCGTTTGTCTCACAAACAAAATTCAGATTCAGGTTTCAGGACAGACTTCAGTCAGTGAGAACCTGAGTGCAGATGTGTTCACAGCCTCAGTTTTTACCAGCACTTATCTCAAACTGACGCGACTCTCGGTCTTGCAGAGACACGTCTGGTGCAGCGAATTGTTTGTGTGTGTGTGTGTGTGTGTGTGTGTGTGTGTGTGTGTGTGTGTAGGCTATTGTAAATTTTCCTTTTTCAATTTGATGGCTGAAGCGTAAGAGAGAACAGCTGAGCGCCAAGCACAGTCTGTTGTGCTGCGGTTCAGCTGCTGACTGCCATACTGGATTTTGTGTTTCCAATGGTTTGGAAAAGAGATAGCATCTTTTCTGCCAAATCCCCAAATCTGCAAATCTCCAAATCTCCATTCTCTGACAGCACAATCACAGAGAATATCCTCCGGCCCCCTCCATAACCCCGCACCCTCCGCCCTCCAACCCCCACCAGGGTGTCAGTTTTGGGATGAGCCTCCTGCAGCTCCTCTGGATCTCCCACTGCACCTGATAATCCCAGAGATTACAGCCTGTGGTTATAGAGCCACAAATATCCTACACATGATGTGAAATCAAATAACAGCTACTGTGCGTTGTGCAGAGTTTATATTTATACTTTATAATCAAATCGCTGCGAGTGCGCTCCCACGAGCAGATGCAAATCAATGCATTTCAAGTCTGAATGAGAAATTACTTGAAATTAGAATGTAAATGTCGTGATAATGTATTTTACTTTAACAGTGCAGAGGAGTTAAGAGCCTTAAGTGTCCACTTTAATGGACAAATGTGAATTTTCCAGTGAAACAAACACAAACGCTGCATCGTTGCACACACACACACACACACACACACACGTTAAACTGAAACGACACCTGCAGAAACACAGCTGCATTCAAATCCTTCTGCTGTAAGTAACTGTGATTATTTTGACATTACAAGAACAAACCCAGGCACTTTCATCTGTCTCCTTCCTCCTGCTCCTGCTCTAAACTTCTTGATTAATGATGTCCTCCTCCTCCTCCTCCTCGGTGGCTGCACTTGAATGCACCCTGACTCTCTGAGTGGGCTTCTGTGACATTATGGAAACTCTGGAGGGAGGGGAGCCACTGGTCCTCGCAGGCCTGGATGTCTTGCTTGGTGAGCAGGCGAGCAGCTGTGCTCCATCCCCAGAGCTCAGCTCTGCGTGAATCGTGTCCTCAGAATATCACACAAAGGGTCAACGCGCTGGAGAGGAGGAGGCGCTCTCAGCTCTAGGAGAAGGAACGAAGGAAGCTGGAAGAGGAGGATGAGGACGAGTGGACGAGTGCAGGAGAGTGTGACATCACTTCTCTGGCGGTGGCTTGTCCATTACCTTTTCCTTTTTCTTTTTTTTTCTCCCTCTGTGCTATTTATTTATCCTCCCCTCTTACTTTTCCATCTCTGATGAGCCATTAGTCGCAGTGGCTGCTGGAGCGCGGCGCTGAGGTCACTGGCAGGCAGAGGCCGCGCTAAGCAGGGGGTGGGCAGGAGTGCTGCATGAAAGCACTGACAGGAACACACAGGCTGTAATTACCACAGAGGATCTGCTTTCCTTGGTGACACAATGACACACACCCACACACACACACACACACAGACACACACACACACAGTGACACCTACGCCCAAGACACAAGCCTCTGTACTGACTCCTTTCTTTTCGCGGCGTCCCACACTTCCTCCTGTAACAAACGAGCTCGTAGGTCGTTTGAGCCACAGCTCATTATGACCCGCAGTCTTGTTTCAAAGTTAAATATGTCATTATTGTTGTAACCATGACAACAAAGATCGTCGAATGTTGGAAGGAAGTATTTATTTTCAGGGCCCGATCGATTAACGAGCCGATATTCCTCATGTTTACATAAACACACGGCTTCTGCAGCGATCAAACAAACCTGTACCAGAGGTTCAACATTTTACTGTTTAACAGTAAATAACAAAACGTCCTCAGTGCAGCGCTGCAGTAAACTCGTGGAAAATGTCAACTAGATGAAAAAAAATCAGGAGAAACAGGTGAAAGTCGTCTGATGGATAAGTGTCCACTGTGTTTTCCTGCAGTGTCGAGTGGATCAAACATAAAGAAATGAGATCAAACCACAAACTGAGTGAACAACAACACTAACGTTATGGATCAACCAATGACAGGACGTCATTCCTACATGAAACCACACAGCCTGTAATTCACCTCAAGACACAAAAAAGTCCATTAATCAGTGAAGTTCTACTTATTCTAACCTGAATCATTAGCTGTATCCCAAGTCAGGGGCTGGATCCTTCAGAGGACGCAGCCTACAACGGCTTCGGGCCACGTCAGCCGTTGGTAAATGGTGCTCTTTAACCTTCGGAGCATTTCCTGATTGTATCTGAACACAATAACCATCCTAACGTCACATATTTGCAAGTGGGGCTTTTTTAACACTTCCACCGGATCCTCAGCTTCTCGCCTCGAGCTGTGCAGCCAGCAGAGCCCCGGTCAGGAGGTAACCAGCCGCAGAGCAGGGGCTGCCATGGCTACAGGGCAGAGCCGCCTCAACATGCCAATAGCTAACATGCTAGGTGGCTATAATCAATGACGCACAAAGACTCGTGGGATACAGGAGGCCATGAAGAACAGGAGAGAGAAGGCCGGATTTGGAGGAGCCTTCGGACTGGGACAGGCCTTATGGTCATGACGCTGCGATGTAGGTTGCAGCCCCTGAACTGAGACACAGCTACTGTCCCTTCTGAAATCTAACCAAGAAACGACTCTTATTATTATAGTAACCATGGTGACAATCAGAGACACTGCTGCGGGCTGGATCCGTGGTTTGAGTCATGAATAAGTGAAGTAGTTTGTTAAATAAGTTCATGCAAATGAGTTCAAATAAGTAGATAAATAGTAATTTGTCCAAACTCAGAGGCCAATAATCATTTGGTTTAATTCACGTTGTAGTAATTAAAATAATATTCTGTGAAGGCAGCAGGGTATGAACTTTAAGAGGAATGAGGCTCTTTCTCTCTTCTGAACTTCACTTTGAATCCTCCTGTAATAAGATGCTGCAGGATGAAGATACTCGCGTTTGTCCTTTCTTGTACATCCTCAAATTAACGTGCAGCGGAGTTAAGCCGGTGCAGCGGTTCGAACCTCTTCACTCTGATGTCTTCTGGTGGACGAGGCCTGGGCTGAGAGCTGGGAGCCTCCTCCACCTCCTCCTCCACCTCCACCACCACCACCACATCTCAGCCTCTCATGCACTGTCAGCTTAATGCTGAGCGCTCTGCAAAAGTGTATAATCTGCTTAAATAGCATGTCCGCTGCTGAGGAGCACTGCACGCTGCAGATATAGGCTGTGTATGGCTTTTTACTTAGTTAATGTGCCCATTGGAATAATCAAAGTGATAAGTTATTAAGGGGGCTGAGCGCTCGCTGGACAGAATTAAAAGAAGTCTTTTGGTGCGTTGTAAAGAAAAAAGAGCACTTAAGGCTTTTGATGAGCTCGCTCTGACTCCGATTACAAGCCTCGTCTTAAGCTCTGCCATGCTGCTCCGCTAGCAGGAGAGTTTAGCTCATAATGACTGACAGAGAATAAAAGGATAAAATGAAGATTGGAAGTGTTTTGTTGGCGAGTATAAAAGCAGAGAGGGCGTCAGATATGAGGATACGTAGCAGGGAGGCACCAACCTGACTCTGTCACTGATATCTGATTTGTTTGTCTTCATTCTGACGCATTCAAACTACAGGCGACAGGTCAAAGGTCAAAATAACTGAACGTGCGTTGATCTCATGCCAAAAAGAAAAATACGATGCCGTTAAAAAAAAAAAAAAATTACATCATCAGCTCTACGTTTAATTGGTTTGAATCGACTGAGTGCAGCAGATAAACATCATGTGATAAATGTGTGTGAGTGCATGTAAACGTGTGTTGACATGTGTGTGTGTGTGTGTGTGTGTATTGAATGGGGCGGTATATGGGAATTCCAACAGCTCTGACCCTGTGACCCCCGCCCATTGTTTCTTAACTGATCAGAGGCGTAATGGAGGTGGTGGTGGTGGTGAAGGTGGAGGGGGGGGGGCAGCCTCCATAGAATGAGGCTGGAAAGCTCAGCAGCTGCCTGGACTAATAGACACAGAGACTGAGTGAGGGGTTGAAAGGAGGAGAAAGCATTTGGGGGGGGGCGCTGCTTTTAGACCATGTTATAAGAGCAGTTCATTGAAATCTGGGAACGAGGACAGAAGGAGAAGTGTACATCTGTGCTTTTTCCGACCCCCCACCCATTTCACATCCATCCATCCATCCATCCATCCACCACCACCCCACCCTCTGAGGCTTTCTTTGTGCTGTGGGGCAGGTTTGTCAGTAGCACCCTGGGACCTGACCCACTCCGGTCCTCAGGGGAGGCAGCCAACTGTGTCGCACTCTTACAGCCACTGAAGCTCTGGACTCTCATCTGCTGCTACATATGGCAACAGGAAGCAGGTTTAACGTCTGTTGTTGTAGGAGGTGGAGGGTTCACCGTCTAATCGTTCAGCCTTTCTCTTCACCGACCTGCGGTGACGTGATCCAAAGGAATCCATTCACTCTGGAGGAAGCTATCGATCCTAATGGAGTTACTGCAAGGACTCGTGTTCTTCCGTGGAATTCAATCTTTTTTGGTTCATAACGAATAAACGCTGCTGATACTGGCAGATTCACCGCCGGCCGCTCGGACAGCTCTGACCCAGGGTGGACAGACACGGCTCGATGTTCTCTTCCACGCTTCCAGTAGCTACACATCTTACAGTCAGTCATGAGCCCCGCTCTGCCAAAAGGCCTCATGTGACACCGTCCCTAATTGCACTTCCCCATCAAAGTCCGAATCCAATTCAGAGTCCTTGTGATCAGCCGCGGAGCTGCTGGAGCTTGGCGTTCCCAGCAGGCCTCACTCCCACAATGCAAACTAAAGTACGCTGCACTTTACTTCTACACCATTTTAAAACTCTTTCTCTCCTGTTGGATTAAAGCTCTGCAGACACCTTTTCTTTTTTTTAAAAAAAAAAAAGCAGCTCCAGACGTACGTGTTTAAACTTCTGTTTATTTCTCTGTGCTTTTATTGCATCTCCTCTGAAGAACTTTGTGACGTCTCTGCTCCAGAAAAATAAAGTACTCACAAACAACTTAGTGCTTCACTGACATTTAGTGAAGAAACTCTAATGCCGCAGTAGTCATAGGCCAAGAATCATTCTCCTTAATAGATAGTGAAATAGAAATGAACTTGGTTCGGTGCAGAAAGTTCACCACTATGACTTTGCACTATGATGTGGGAGTCAGTAGTGAGCAGAGGCAGCAGTGCAGGAGATTTAACTTTGCATTATAGAAGATTATATATCAACAAACCACTGATGATTTTACTCACAGTACAAATGCAGCACAGCCTCCTCCTCCTCCTCCTCCTCCTCCTCCTGCAGCCTGTCATTCTTTAAAAGCTGCTTTATACTAAACAATTTCAGACTTTACTGAAGCAGTGATGCCAGTTCTTGCACCAATGTAAAGAAGAGTTACTGACTTGGTTTGAACAAACAGAGCATTTGGGGGAGTTTGATTGTGTTTGAGTTGGCTGAGGGGAAAAGAAACCTCCTGCTCTGCTCCGCTGTGTCACTTTTTATTTTCACATTCTGCAGCTCGTTTTATTGTATTTCATAAAAAAGGTGTTTGTTCATGGAAGAAAATAACTTTCTCTTGCACTTGTGCACAGTATATGTTCTTAAAAGACCTCAGCACCATGTGAAATATGTGAAACACTCGTTCAGAAAGACAAATGATTAAACTGAGATACACATCTGTGCTTCAGATATCATTTTAGACCAAACTTCAAAGCCCAAACTCAAACAGAGGAGACTCAGTTTCCAGCCAGCTGCTCACTCTAATGTCATTATTCCCTAAAAAACTATCTGTTGTGTTTCAGGGAGCACTAATGTGATTACACTGAAGCTTTGAGTTACTCTGGCGCTGTTCGCAAAATTGACTTTAAAAGGAAGATGAGACACAAATAAATCCACCCCGACTCTCTAAACAAGACGTTTGTTCCCTGTTCAGCAGCGGTGGCAGTGAACGCCTCGGCCGTCCACGCAGACGGGAAACCCACCCACCCACCCAGGGAACGCGTGGCGCTGTGTGTGTTTTCAGCCGGTCAGCTCCCTCTGCTGAGTGCAACAGAACCTGATGCGGTGCCAGCTTTGATCAGCCCACTTCAAACAGCCACAATGACTGGTTCTGCTGCTCCCACACATACAGTCCTCAGTCCCCCCCCCCCCCCAAAAAAATCCCTCTCAGCATCCGTCTGCAGAGGCCCTCCACCCCTCCACCCCACCTGCACCTCGCTCACACTCTCTCGACAGATCTCATCATTTATGGATGACTTTATTTATAAACAAGATCCTGTGTGCTCCCCTTCTCACCACTGCTGCTGCTGCTGCTTTTGTGGAAGTGAAATTGCACTTGAAGTAGTGCCATGTCTCTCCGGTGGCTCTCTGGGGAGGGGGGGGGGTATGTGGGAGGGTTAGAGAGTGGGCTGAGGGACAGATACTGTAGCATCATGATAGGGATGAGTTTGGATGTTTATACACTGGAGGAAGTGAAGTTGCTGGAGCAGACACTGTCCCTATTTCCACTCTCAGCTTCTCCTATCGTATGGTTGTGTAGCTACCACATGAATATTCTCACTTCTTTCATATCAGACAGACGCAGTGTGGACGGGAGGAGCGGCACTCAGTGCTATTACAAGTTTTAATGAAAATCCTTGAGCGGGTGTACAAGTTTCCAAAGGAGAGAGAATGAGATTGAAAGATGAGCAGGAGTGGAAACGATGTGATCGGTGCTGTTTTACATGTGAATAGGAGTGAAGAGATGAAAAAAAAGTGAATAGTGTGAGGTGATGTGAGTCTGGCAGTCACCAGTAGCTGGTGGAGGGATCAGATCAGAGTGGGTGTGTTTAACGTTGGCAGTGAACTTCAAGCAGTTTGGCGAGTTCTCAGACGCTGATGCTGAAAACAGCGCCGTCAAACAACAACAAAGCAGCTTGAGGTGTTTTTTTTTTTTTCAATCCTTGCCAGATGGAGGCGCTGTTAACAAGCTGCTGGCTCGGAGGAACAAACTGTCACCGTTTCGCCACAGCTTTAGCCAAACACTTCACACCATCTGTTGAAAAGTTTGCCCAATTAAAAGCTGATTGAAGCAGCTATGTGAGGGATTTGAAAAAAAAGTCTTCCTCCTTTTGTCTCCACCCAGTGGTGGCTTTAGGAAGGACATTGTGGCAAAAAAACATACAGGTTGGATCTGGTCTGAGAATAATCTGCCAGGTCCTACTACTTCTATTTGATTGTCACGCAAGGCCTTTTCCGCAGATTAGCTACGTTCGATTTCCTCCGTTGGATGAACCCTTAGCAATGACACAGTGGTCTCACTGAAATGACATAAGTTTTGTCACATGGTGCTAATGTCTGTCTGAAGCAAACAGCACCAAATGGCAAAAATAAAGCCCAAACACACATAAGTGACAAAAACGACAATCCCTCAAATGTCCACCAGAGGCTGGCTCCAGTAGTGAGTCACTCTGCATAGACATATATTTACAGCAATTGGAGGTGGCGTGGTCACTTTGACTGACAGGTGGGCTACCACAAAGCAACATGCAGCAAAGTCTCAACTCCAAATTTTTGGATTAGCCATAAAGTAGGCGGAGTCAAGCGCTGCCACAGAGGAGCAGCTCACTCTGAGCGTCCATCTTTATTTACAGTCTCTGGTTTAAATGACGCTTTGTGCTTTCAGAATAGTTTGTAAGATGTGATAATCATAAAATGATCAGTTGAAGATGTTTTGTTATGTAAGCAGACCATGCAAACTGCAGGAATCTAAAGCTGAATTTGATTTGATGTGACGTGGACGTCCCCACAGAGCAGTGGCTCCTGAGAGCCTTTGTCCAGTCTGATCGACACATGAGCTTTTAAGGAGTGGAACTGTATTTTCCAACCATCCTCCTTTCTTTGAAAAAGAAAACACTCTCTCCCACTGTGGGTTCTCTCTGTTTTCACTTGTTCACGTTGAGCAACCAGACAAAAAACAAATAAAGCAAAAAAGACTCGCAGCAGTCTGTGTTGGGGATATCGGAAGCAGCTGGGGTCCTGCGCTGATTGGTTTGAGCGGTGAAATAGGTTGTGCAAAGAACAAATAATCCTCAAGTCAGCATCTGGTGTTTTTTAACTCAGCTCTCATCGACGTGTGTGTGTGTTTTTAAACTGTGTTATTTGGCGGATCTTGTCCAAACAGGCTTCCACTGCTGCTGCTGCTGCTTTGAGGCGACCCCAAGGGTTCTGGTGTGACAGACGCAGAGCTTGAGGAAACACAGAAACAGATAAAAAACAGGTTGTGCATGTGGTCCCTGCACGCCGGCAGCAGCCCCTTCACAGCTACTTCACTTCCTCACACAAACAAACGCCGGCCACTGTTTCTATTATAACATCTAAAACAATGTGAACATCTCCCGGGAATTCGTTTTCACTACCAACTGTTAGACGAGCACGGCTGAGGTGGAGTCATTTCTTAACTTAAGGAGGAGGAAGAAATCAAAACAGAGACTTGCAGAGAATATATAGATCGACAGAGGAAGTACGTGACAAAAGAAGCACAGTGAGTGTTAAGAGCAAAGCGTAGCATGAACCAGAGCCCTAGTCATACAGAGAGATCAAACAACAGGAGACGGGATGCATAGCTATTCCTCTGGTGGAATGAGAGAGTGTGTGATTATGAAAGAGACGAGGGACTGAAAGCGGACACTCTACTCCATCTCCATCCCCCTGGGGTGTAGCAGGAGACAGGGCGGTAATGCTGCCTCTGCCCACTTTCCCACAATGCCTGTGCTGTCAGCGCCCGCCTTTCAACCTGCGATTGGGGCGACAGACGCAGGGATTTGACTCGAAGGCTCAGAGCAGATCTGCAGAAGGTGCTCGACGCCCTTCAAAAGGCTGCACTTCCTTCCAGAGGGAACGTGCAGAGGCTTTGATCAATATCCCCCTGTGTGAAGGCAGCAGACACAAAAGGTTAATGGCCATTTAACCCTGTGTCACCTCCACTGTCTTGGCTCTGTGCTAATGCCTTCGAAAACTTGACACAACCATCTCTATTACAGATCAGCAGCTTTATCTGTGTGTGTGTCTGTGTGAATATATACACACACTTGCATAACCTATATGCAACCAGAGGCCCCAGTACAGAGTGCATGGTTAAATGGTTCGTGTCACTGGACTGAGCTGATTTTTCTCCAAGATTCGCCGACTTAAGCTTCTTATATGAGGTGGCGACATGCGTTGAGTACATCAGGGCTGTAAATGGTCTGTTTATGTGTCATTTGTGTAAATATGTGTGTAATCTTAAAGCTGAAATCACAACCGTGTTTAATTAGACTTTATGTCACTGGTGGAAGATTTAATGAAAGTAAATCCCAATAAGAGCGATATGTGATATATGTGCACAAAGCAGAAGATCAAGTGATGTAGGCACCAACTCCTGTTTCCCACTGTCTTTTTAGTAAAATGAGACAAGTCCCTGTTGTGTTCTACATATAGATATATTCATATGTTTGTGTTTGAGAAGCTCAGACACTCCAGATTGTTTGGTTGTGTTTATAGTGGTGCTGTATTAGATAAAAAAAAAAACATATATCAGATCTAACAGCTTCATGATTTTACCTTCCATCTGTCCCACTTGCTGAAAAGTTAGAGAGGTAGTTTCCAAAATTCAAAGTTCTGCACCAGTGGTTGTGTTTTTTCCACTGATTAAAGGGAGACTTCAATGATTCAGTGGTAAGAGGACTCGCACAAAGAAGATTTAAAAAAGAATGATCAAAATTGAAGCAGCAATGGTCGAGATATTCTGACTTTTAATCCCTGGTATGTGTCAAGCTTCAAAAATGTTGGCTCCCACATTGAGCTGTGCAATCCATCACGTCCGCATGAATATTTGTCACATTATTATAATGAGGTATTGCGAATCAATCTGCAGTTACACTGCAATACTAAGCAATGACAACGTAACAGTGACCAAAATTAATTCATGCTTTATCTTCACTGTGATGGATTACACAACTCGAACAAGTTTCAAGAGTCAGCTAATTGGTTTTTCTTATCGTGCAGAAACGAATGGAAGCCAATGGTGGCCTTACACGCTACGAAAAGTGTTGTTATTGAATTAAAACGGAAGATTTTTGCTTTTGAAAATACACATGGTCTGAAACTAACGAGTTTCTTTAATGTGTAGGTGTTAACAATTAGCTGATTGGAGCTTTGATAAGCAGGTAATGTGATGACTTAGTCTTTCCACCTTGAACTACAGTTCAACCAATGGCATACTCTAAAAGATGCTAGTTATGCTAAAGATGCTGCCCATGTTCACTTTTCTGATAAAATGCTATACACAAAGTTGACTGTGCCAACAATTCTGAAAAGATGCTAACTGTCCTTATAAATCTGCTAGTCGCTGAGATTAATCCAATAAACCGCTCACACATGAGGCTGAATCTCTCTGATGTTTCCTCCTCTAAACCTCTTGATGCTCCTTCACCTGTCAACCTGGAACAAGCCGTGGTCGGGGGGGTGGGGGGGGGGTACGATGAGGCCTGATCCTGGATGTCTCAGCCCCAAGTTTTCAGTTTAATGTGTGAAAGTCGTGTTGAACAACGTGCTAATCACAGCGGAGTGTTTGGAGAGATTTCTGCTGTGGGATTAAGGTCAGTGGCTCTCTGTGTTGTAACATGCACTGGAATCTGGTTGTGGGTCTGTAAAGGAGAGTTTTGTGCAGTTTTCACATAATAAAACACATGCAGTGTTGTTACAGCGGCGCGGTGCACTGGGTCAGAGTTACTGCACCTCCTCAACAAAAAGGGAGGAGATCGAGGAGAAGCTGTAAAAAGTTGACAACACAAACACAACCTTCAGCGATGAAAACTCTGCTGAACCCTGTAAAAGCTGGAGCGTCCTGCTTCTTTTCTGCTCTAATCATCAGCACACCGGAGTCATTAGCCTCCTCCACGACCCCCTCCCCTCCCCTCGCCTCCCCTCCTGCTCTCTTCCTCCTTTGCTACTTCCTTTCAGGGTCTCACAATGAAGCCATTTGCATCCCTCCAGGTTGCTATGATACTCGGCCACCCCAACTTGAAATGTTTTTTTGGCCTTTGCTTTGAAGGTGGATTTCAACAGGAAAACAGCTGCAGGAGAAGAAAAGAAAAGACGCAGTGTTAAACGTGTTGTTGTTGTGTTCCTAATGTTGCGTCCATCTCAATCACACTAACTGTTTTCCTTTATTTGGTCATTTGGTGACATTTAAGAGGTGTTTTTTTTAGTTACCCTGCCTTTGTGTGTGTGCACGCACGTCTATACGGCCTAATGAGGCTGTTAGGTGCTATCGACTCTCTGCCATATGTGCATGAACAAGTTGGGGAGCCTCCAGGCAGAACCCCCCCCCCCCCCCCCCCCCCACTCATAATGGTTTGCTTTTAAGCTGTGTCTGCAATGAACATGCAACAAACAGAGAGCAAGAAAATTCCTGCTGCGATGCCACAGATGACTCCACTGACGACTGGGAGGCTTTAGCTGCACACTTGATTTCACAGTTTTCCTCACGACACCGTTTGTGTTTTATTGTCAAGTTTTTTTATTTCATCTGTTTGCAAAACAAGCGAAGCAGCCAAAGGGTCTGAGCGAGCAGATAGAGAGCTGTCATGTTTCCGACAGGGCGGTCCCTACGGGGGAGTTGATGCGCCGGGGGACAGGGAAGCACAAATGAAGTCATACCACAAACCCTCAAGCCTTATTACTGTACATTAGTGCTCCACTAAGTTTCTGTCCGCCTCGGCATCCTCTGGGATATTTCTGGCCTTTGAGGAAGCTCGAGTGACGGCTGGCGAGGAGCGCTTTTCCTCCCACCTCTGTCACCTCTGCTTGGCGCAGAGCCTCCTGCACTGGCGAGGCTGCAGCGCGGCTTAGCGCTAATTAGCCCCGTGGAAATAAAGACTGAATTTTCACTTTTCACCGTGAGAGATTGCCGCTGCTAAATCAGGCTAATGTGCTCAGCGGAGGGGGGGTGGGGTGGGGGTGGGGGTTGGTGTTTTGTGAGGGGTGTTTTATGCCTGTCCTTGGCTCGGCATGGCGAGGTCCCACTCCTTGCCAGGCGCAATGGTTTTTAGTGGTTCCTGCCAGGCCTTGCTCCCTCCCTCACCTTCCTGCCCCATCCATCTCATCCTGCCTCTGTCTAAAATTCAATTGACCTTTTGTTCCACCTCGCAGTGAATGGGCCGGGCCTGCTCGACCAGTAGCCAAAGCCAGAGCTCTCATACCTCTTTATTTGATCTGTCCTGCCGAGTCCAGGGCTTTCATTACCTACCTAAACACCCACTGCACGCCTCCTCCTCCCCCTCCTCACCTCCACTCCCCCACAGATACATCCTCTTTTATCTCCAGTCGTGTCTCTTCGCCGGTAAGGGGGCGAGTGCATTTCAGACACTGAGGTGATATATTTTACAGTCAGGAGAAAACTTCTTCCCCTTCTTTTCCTCCTCCTCATGTTCTTGATTGTTATGGTGATTGGCTTTTATTTGTGCCGGCCTGCAGCACTTTCTCTCCTTTCCTTTTCCCTCAGAGGACTTTTTTTTTTTTCCTCACTTTGCAGAAGTGCTGATGTAGCTTTCACGTCGCTCAGGGCAGAGGAGCTCTGCATTGCTGTTGCTTGTGACGAGGCCCATCGTGACCGTGACCTGCCAATCACTGTGATCTCTGGGATGGACACATTGATCCCAACGGCCTCGTTCCAGCCTCTAATTACTTCTTAAGTCAAACAAGCACAATTGTTTCAACTTTCCTTCACCCGACACCCCCCCCCCTCCTTCATCTCTGTTCTCGGTTAATTCCCTGGTCGCTTCTCTCATCATCACATGCTCCTGCACCTTGCCCCCCCGCTGCAGCGTCAAAGTCATTAAATCTTTTCTGTCCCCTCTACTCCCCCACATGCTCTTTCCCTCCTCCTCCTTCTTCTTCTTCTTCTTCAGCTCTAACCTCGGTATGGGTCTGCTGCACTGTGATACATACTAAAGACTGACTTCAGCAGCTACAGCACCTCATGTGTGACCACTACCAATCAGAGCTCGCCGTCGTACAGCGTGGCCTCTGATGACTGTCGGATTTGGCATCTGTGTGATTGGGCTTGGGGGGGGGGCGGGCTAGTGTGGGTGTAGGAGTGAGAGTGTGTGTGGAGTGTGTTAGTCCTTCTAAGAGAGAACTAAAAGTGTCTGATAATGATATAATATCTAGGCAGAGACGATGCTGTCCAAAGTATTTGAATCAAAGATTTAGCAAAAATACCTACATGCAAACTATAATGGTGCAATTTCGAGCCAGAGACGCAGCGCAGTTCCTCTCCTGACCACTAGAGTGAGTCTCCAACAGTGAGTCAGTCCCCATAGACAGCCATGTTAACATGTTTACAGCCTGGTACAGAAACAGTTATGGCGTCCTCAGCTCATTTCCTCCTTCATGATGACTGTAGGGGGGTTAATGTTTATATTACAAACCTGTTTACTCTCAATTAACTCTCAAGTTTTCCACAATTTAAAGCATGGCCGATTTCAGTGCGTAGGCTTGCTACAACCCCACATCCATCAAATCCTCAGCTCTACACATACCCGTCCTCCTTTGCACATTCACATACAGGAGTTCGGTGGCAAAATGGGTCACAGTGAGCTTCAAGACTGCTCCTCAGAAACCTATGGTTGACGTCAACCAGCCTACATTTATCATTATTTACAGACATGTCTGTACTTTGTGCTCTAAATCACAAGGATGCACATGCACCAAAAAGCCCTCAGGAACACTCACTCAGGCTGTGCAGCAACTTAATGGTGGTTGCTACAGGCAGAAATTGCAGATCACATGACGCTCTGGGCCACTTCCCACAAAGCCTTTTCCCATAATGACTCAACACAGAGGGATCTGCAGTTAAAACAACGGAGAAAAGTACAGTATAATCACAGTTTTATCCATTAGGGCCTTTAAAAGTTTTTTGAGAGTGTGTGCAGAGTCAGCCAGAGGAGGTGTCTAGTGCAAACACCCTCAAGGTCCCAGAATGCAGAAGCAAGTTTCATTATGGAAAGAATTGGGTGCATTTTGCAACACAATCGAGTCCTTTTACCAAACACAAACGGGGATATACATGTCCTGAGCAAGGACACAACAGACTACATGTTTGTATTGACTGCAGATAAGTGGAGGGGGTGATGCATATTGGCACTGGTATCAATGTCACAATGCATAATTCAAAACCTTGGTATGGAAAGAAATTGGCGTGGTGCAGACACTCAAGACATTTGTTAGCCTTCAAAGGCAAAAGTGCGTTTTGATGAGAGAGTGAATGTAAACAAGACTGTTTCGCTCATGCGGAGGCACAAAAAGCATCAATCTTTAATACGCAGCCTGTGATGCAGTGACGGGCGGCGAGCAGCATTGTTCTGAGCAGAGAGGGAGCAGGTCACCACAGGACAGCCTGCTGAATGCTAAAGGCTGCGGGCCGCATGCAGCTATTGTCATGGTCTCATTCCATCATTAACAAAGAGAACATAGTGATGCTAAAACAGGCTGTAGTGCCATTGTGCAGACTCCATTTACGCTGCCACACAAAGGACCTGCAGAGCTTTAACAAGCCGAATGCTTGTCGTATCCAGTCTGGAATGAAGCATGGTAACGGCAACTACAAAGATAACATGTAATTACCATAATCAGGTGCTGTGACCTCAAGGGATTAGATGCAATATCAGAGAAGTTTCATGTGCAGAAGTTTGCAGCCTCCACCTACAGAGTGTGATTCACAGATTTATGTAAATATTTAGCATTTGCAGATGTGAAATGCAGCGATCTGTCACCGAAACTGTGACTTTTCATGGCTCCAAATTTATGCAGTCAGGTTGCTGCAGCTTTCTAAAAGGGAGTTCAGGTCCACGGCAGCAGGAGGGAGGATGCCCACAGCCGCAGCCACATTTCCCAGAGAGCCCCAGATTTTTTTTTTTTTTACAAGCTTCCTAATGAGAGCTGTAAGAGAGCAGGAGCCGTGTAACCGAAAGTACGGAGGCGCCACTCTGCCTTCAAATTTGATCAAGGTGTAGGAACGGAAAAGCGAGAGCAGGGGAGGAGTGTGCGAGCGCATGCGAGTCTCTCATAATCAAGGGAAAAAATGGAAGATTTTAAACAGGGACCATTTGAAAGGGAGAAGGATGAGTCGAGAGAATTAAAGGGTTCAACCTTTAGTTTGGCCTTTGTGCTGCCGTCCGCTGTCGTCTCAGGTTGATTATGGATCGTGTGCACTGGTCCTCTGGTCCTCGGCCCACTATAATTCACTCCTGGAGTGTGTGGGTGTGTATTTACTGAGTAACCCCTCGACATTCCTCGTGAAGCACTGTGATAAAGGGAGACTGCAGCTGCGTGGAAGGCCAGAGATGCTTAAATATGTGCACACAACTGTTAAGATCAAGATCCAGGCTCATTTGCATCTGCATAGTGCATTGAAACCACAGCATGTCCAATTACATGTCAGAGCCTCTGCGTTAATGGGCCAACCATGTATTATTGACCTTGTAGTATGTTTCTCCTTGACAGAAAGGGCCATATGGATGAGATGAGGGATCTCACGGGGTTAAATCCGGTTAAAAAACAAGCACACTTAAGAATTCCTCCGAAGACTTCATGACCTTACACCATATGTTATCATGTGTCCACAGGTTCCTCGTACTACGACAACGTGAGGCCGCTGGCGTACCCGGATTCAGACGCCGTCCTCATCTGTTTTGACATCAGCCGCCCAGAGACTTTGGACAGTGTCATAAAGAAGGTCAGTGCTTTATTATGTTATTTATTTATTTCAGAATTTCATCTCCTCCTCTGAACAGATCAGCATTTAATATCAGCTCTGACCCTGGAGAACCAACCGGAAAACATCAGCATCTTGTCTCGTCTCAGATTTCTGTGCCAGCAGCAACAGCAGCTGCAGTTTGCACTCACAGCTCAACAATAGAGCAAAACAGCAGCGAGGCTGGAGCCTCCTGCTCCTTTATCTCATCAAAATGTCCATGGATACTTGACCCACATCCCTCTGAGGGATGGGAGGTCAGGGCCAAAGAATGAGAGGAGAGGCTGGGTGGCTTGGAGAGGAATATCAGATATGCAAATCAGCCACCTCAGCCGTATCAAAGAGCCTGCAAATGAGTGGTAGAAACGGCCTTTTCTGCAGCATTTATAATTTAAAAATTATGCAGAAGAGCTGGGGAGACTTACCATGTGCAAGGTGGCCTGTGTTTCAGATGTTAAAGTTACAGGGACTATGATGGAGTGGTGGCCGGCTCAGTGTGGTGCTGCGGTCACAGACTCTGAGCCACACACTGTGAAATACCTACTGCATATGTGGAGACACCCAGCTTAATTGGTTTTGGTTGCGTGCATGTGTGCCATGTAAAACAGGCCTGTGCCTTTCAGCGGCCTCTCATCTTGAAGCCATGTGTACGCGCTCGCCTTTGAACTGGAGGACGGTTCCCACGGCTGGCGCGTTGACGTGTTTTGTGGTCTGAGGGGAGCTGCTAAACTCTCGCAGACTTTGTAGATCTAACCCGGGACACCTTTTATTTTAACCCGCAAATATCTCACAAGCCTCGGTGCACCGTGTCAACAAGGGGAAGCAGAGCTGCCGTCAAGCTTTTGGTTTTCCCATGAATCCCCTGGCAGGGGTTGCCACGACCTTTGACCTGTAGCTGTCGCCTTGGTAATCTCTGAGACCGAGGGGCACATGGAAAACCTGTTGCACAATCACAATCCCAAATTAGACTCTTGACCTGTGGAGCCCGGCAGGTCACAGAGGTTTCTGGATGACAGCTGGGGGAGGAGCGAGGGTTAAACAATCAAAGCTTTTGATTGGATATTATTGGCAGAATAGGGACGGGCGCGAAAGGTCAAAGGTTGTTTTCGTCGTGACAGAAGAATGGACAGACTGACATTCTGCACGCGGCATGTGGAGTATTTCAGGGCTGTCGGCTGCTCGCTCTCCGTGTGTGTGTGTGTGTGTGTGTGTGTGTGTGTGCGTGCGTACAGTCTGTGTTGGTTCGTATGAGTCTCAGAAGTGACATTTAATCTCAGGGTGATTTTAGCAGTAATACCACTCAACCTTTTCTATCCAGAACCAGAAATAGATTTACTGTGTGACAGACGTGTATCACACACTGTAGGTCGTACAGAGACCTAAACCAAGTTGACATATTTTTCACAGACTATAAAATAACGCTCTAATAATGATTTTACTGAGCAAATTAATAGCTCATTTGACAGAATAATTGATCATCAAGTCTTGATTTTCAATCATTTCTTTCTCCTTGTTCCAGCCCATCAGTTGTGTGGATTTTTATTTGTCTTGTCTGAGAGTAAATTCAATATATTTGTCTTCTGGAGTCGAGTTCAGAGAAATTGATGAGTCTGAAGTCGTCACCCTGCCAAATCAATGGATCTGCCTTTTCCACTGCTTTCTGTACAATATACCAGTTGCTTTGCCCTAGACAGTACAAAACGATGGACGATGTCGACTATGTAACCTCTAGTTTACTATTTTTTAAGATGCTCTAATGTGGCCATCTTGGCAGTGCTTGACTCCGCCCATTTTTGGGTTAGCAGTGAGTTAGGCAAAGACGTGGGCTGAACATTAATCTAAGACTTCGCCGCATGTCCAGTTTATAACTGTTAGCATTGCTAGCACAGCTGGGCGTCTTAGCATCTCACTCAAACTACTAGGCTACTAGGCTTACTAGGCTGTCAGCATGTTTATTTCTCATAAAGTTGGACATTTTAACATCAGAGTCTGTTAGCGACTCCCTCTAGTGGTCAGGAGAGGAACTGCAGCTTTTGTCACCTGCATTCAAAACTTTCGCTGTGAAACTTTAGTGTCTCTGTGACCATTCAGCAGAAAAATGTCTGAGCATTTATCTCCTCTAAACTCATATTTGGCACAATAACTGATGTGTCTCTGTGATTGATGTCCCCACAGTGGCAGGGGGAGACACAAGAGTTCTGTCCCAATGCCAAGGTGGTGCTGGTCGGCTGCAAACTGGACATGAGGACAGACGTCAACACTCTGAGGGAACTCTCCAAGCAGCGGCTCATCCCTGTCACCCACGAACAGGTGAGGACATAAAAACAGAGGGAGGAGGGAGAGAGGGAGGGGGGTAAATAATGGGAGCGGGACGGTGCTGAGGGAGGAAAGACAGATTGGAAACAACAACGGATGCAGAAAATAAATTAGAAAGCAATCCAGCGATAATATGTGATTTTTCCATCTTGGATCAGCAGCGGCGGCGGTGGCGTTGCCTCCGTGGTGGTGGTGGGGGGGTCCCACAGGAAGTGAGTGTGAGAGGAGGCTCTTGCAACACAATCAACCACGGCAGCATAAGAGCGGTGTGAAGCCCCCCCAGGGACATGTTGCTGGGCTTGGCATTTTGACTGAAACTTGCTGACAAGCTCAGTTAGGCTGGTTCGTCCAGGGACGCTTTCTTTTTTTTCTGCCCTGAAATGAAACTATTCTGCCCTTATAAACATTAGGGGTTAAACTAGCTGATAACTAAGCAGTCCTCCAAATGAGAGACAACTTTGACTTCCTGGTTCACGCTGCTTATTGACGTTACTGTAAATACACAGAAAGAAAGAGGATTACAACATAAAACATGTTCAATCTATCACTATGCAACCTAAAACAATGTTTAAACCACTTTCAATACAGCTAGCATTACTGCTACGATCACAGAAAACACTAAAGATAACGTCTGTTAGCTTGATGCTAACATACAATGAAAACGCCATAGACAGGCTAACAAAAATTAGCATTGCGATCGCAGTGATTTCAAACCAACAAACAAACATTTAATTCAACATCAACACGACCTGAACCACATACACAACCATGTGAACAGGTTATAATGTCTTTACTCTGTTGAAACGACCGTCAGTGCTTAAGTTTAACTGCTATAGCCTGCTGTAAACTGCCACAACGCTGCTGCCACCAGGTGAAAACATGCATGTCAGAGGAGGCAGCCACGGAAACATCAGAGCTCCAGCTTAGATTTAGGACGGTTTCAAAATGCAGGATGAAAAAAAACAAAAGACAGATGTTGATGAATGAGTGAGGCATTTTATCGCACGCTGCTATGACCTCTAAACCAAGGGGACGGGGCGGAGGGAGGGCGATGATAAACTGTTGTGTAAATCTGTGAATTTTAATCAGCTTTCAGCGTGTTCGTTCGCTCCGTGCTCTCTGCGTGTTGAACACACAAAAGGTGGAGGGGCTTTTTTCCACCAAAACACAAAAGCCCTCACAACAAAGGAGCCCTTTTCTTTTTTTTTTTTTTTTTTTTTTTTGCTGAGAGCTCGCCGCCGAGGCCGCGAGCCTCTGAAAAACAGACAGTTCATGTAAATAAGCTACATAAACAAAAGATGGAGAGAGAAAAAAACCCACAGCAGCGTTAATGTAAAATAGCCGGGGACCATTTGCGGCCAGGCCGACATTACACCCATTGTTTCTGCTCAGCGCTTTGGCCGGAGACTGTTGCAGCTTCTGTTTGTGCCTTGGACTGAATGTGTGTCACACAGCAGATGCCAAAGCTTCACATTAAACTTTGTGCAGCTCTAATCCAATAGCCCGTGTCGTTATCCTGTTGTTGATCTTAAATTGAATTCCAACACAGCTGAGGAGTTGCTGCCGTGACTGACCACCGCGTGAACTCCACACATTTCCGCACTAATCTGCCCGAGCTTTTCCTCTTGTCATGACAATCTCTACCTTTGCTCAGGTCCATCCCCCACCTCCCCCTGCCCCCTTCTTCCTCTCCTCTCCCTCACCCCCCTCCGGCCGCCAGCACTGAATCTAAATCTGTCATTCCACCTAATGAGGACCTCATTGCCTCTTATATGTGACTCAGTTCACAGCCGTGATATAAATCAAACCTCATCACAGCGAGGAATGAACAGCTCTCTGTGTGCTGCAGAGCATGGAAGAGTTCAGGGTCAGAGGTCGTCTGTGCATGTTCGGATCGTGCCGGCATGTGTGTGTTTTCACGTCAGGTCAGGGCGAGACCTTCTCTTCATCATACTCTGTTTACAGAGACGAGCAGCACTAGGTTTAGGAAAAAAAAGTCAGAACCAGACCGAGAGTGGGCGGGGCCATCTGCCTTGACCAGCTGGGTTGGTGAGGACGAGCAAGGAAGAGATTAGAGATCGAGATAGAGATAGAGATGGAAATGACTATCATGCTGTAATAATAATAATATTTATAATGGTGATTGTAGCAGCAGCAACAACAATGATGAGTTAATGAGGTAACGACAAGTCCTGTGGAAAAATAATAACAGTCATTATTATCATCACTATAATTTAGCAGCAGGTGTTAGACAGGATCATGAAGGCAGGAGGTGGTTCAGAAAACACCAAAACATGAATAAATTCAGAAGTTCGACATCACTCGACCTGCAAACAGTCACAATGTTACCTGCCCACAGGAACTACGGATGGAAATAAGCTTGTTTTGTTTTCATCAATCCAGTGTCAATACACAGACAAAATACTCAAGAAGCCGGTGCACCAACTTCCTGTTGTCACCTGTGCTACCTGCAGCGTGTTGCTGTATCTGGTTAGTCAACATTAGCAGCTCTCATGAAGAGCTTCCTTTCTTGCATCTTCTTTATTTGCATGTGTGGTTTTTGTTTTTTTAAAGCTTGCAGACGTGGTTGCACCGTGCAGTCGTGAAGAGGAAGGGCCGAGGGAGTTTTGAAATTAAATTTGCCTCCGATTTGATCTCCAGCAAATAATTTACGGTCTCAATTAAGTGTGGATATTGTTACATCGCTCAGGAGTGAGCTGTGGAGCCGGAGGAGTTCAGTGTCTTCTCTCTAAATAGCTGCATAGACCATGTCAACACTTGGCCGGCGGGCTGTGTGCTGCTCTGTTAGAGAGACAGAGGAGTCAGAGCGTCTACATTATTCATGCTCCTCAGATGGAGGAGCTTCATTTGTCTCCAGACATGTTTAGATCATTGACATTCAGTCTACAGCGAGGATCAGTATCCCTGTCTAAGGACATTCAGACAGTTCACTGCTGGAGCTTGCAGCAGCTGCTCAGGCCGAGGCACAGGGAGCAGTATCATGCTTTTTTATGTGAAGAGCTTGAAGTGAGGAGGAACCTCCTGTGTCAGTAAAAGCCTGCAGATACAAGAAGTGTGAGAGGACAGAGACATTGTTGTGCCATGGTCAGGAGCTCTAAGGAGAACCGGCAGAAAATGAAACCAGTGAAAAGAAAAATACTTTGTGTACGATGTTGATAAAACCTGCACTGGTCATCTCTCCCTCTCCTCTCTCCCACTCCCAATCTGATCTCCTTGGCTCTGTGTGTCCTTCTCCTCGTGTTTTCGCAGGGCAGCACGATAGCTCGACAGATGGGGGCCGTGGCCTACGTGGAGTGCACCTCCAAAGTTTCTGAGAACAGCGTCCGGGACGTGTTCCACATCACCACGCTGGCGTCGGTGCGGCGGCCGCACAAGCCGCAGCTAAAACGCAGCAGCTCCCGCAGAGGCCTAAAGAGAGTTTCACAGCTCCCGCTGCCGCCGCTGCCGGGTCGGACTGAGCAAATGGACCAGGCCCCGGCCATGAGGAAGGACCGGGCCAAGAGCTGTGTGCTCATGTAGAGACTTGTTATTATGAATATATATATATATATGTATATACATACACACAGAAATATATAAACAGAGGAAGTCTATTTATTGTTTTTTTGTTGTTTTTTCCTCATATTTTCATTTTTTGCACTGCACAGGAGAGAGGAAAAAAGAGCTGCGCTGTGAAAACAAATGCTTTGGACTTTTTCTTTTTGTTGCCTGTGTGCAGATCTTTTTTTTTTTTTTTTTTAAAGCAGTTTACATATTTGTGTTGTTTTTTTTCAAATGGTGGCAAATTGGACACGAGGAAGCTGGGATAGAGGAAGTGGAAGAGCTTCCTGTAGCGGCGCTCATACTGAGAGCATGATGCAAAGAGGAGGAGGAGGAGGAGTGCAGTGTGTGTGAGGAGAGGACGCCTTGTTGCCGAGAGGACGTGAGGACTAATTGACTGGACGCGCGGTCTGAAGTTGCCTTCGGAGGAAAACTCATATGTGCAGTCATGCTTGGGGAAAAAAAAAAGGGATTATAGGTGAAGAACGACGGCTCGAACCAAAACACAAGGAGCTGGAACTGAGATTCAGTGACGTCGTCCTGATTGATGATGAAAGTGTGTGTGTGTGAGTGTGAGTGAGTGTGTGTTTGAGCATTACCACCACAAGTGCATTTCAAGGAAGAGAGAGAGAGAGAGAAAAAGAGAAAAATAAAGAAGTCACAACATCTCTGATTTTATTTTTTGCTCATTTTTAACACTATTTTTCTCAGCCGTGTCAGTTTCATTCACTGAAGTTAACGCTGTTGTCAGTATTTTAAAAAGATGTTTTCTTTGTGGGAAATAAAGTGATAAAACGTTAGGGCTATTTTTGTTTTACTTTCACTAAAACTCAACTAAGAAAAAAATATATAAATAAAAAATAAAGCAGCAGCTTGACTGAACAGGGAGAAGGACGTTTTCTGGCTCGAGTTTCCTTCCTGTGATTATTATTACAGACGTGAAGCAACTGTCTCATTACACTCAGTCGGAGCAAATGAATGATTTTAATACTTTCTCTCCAGCCGCCCGTCCACGTTCTTCCCTCTTCAGAGGCCGAATCTGTAAATAAATGATAATAATAACTGCATTAACCTCTTAACACCCACTGGCCTGTGGGTCATGTTGCTTCTAATTAACCCTCCAGGGTCTATGATCCAGTCGGCAGGATCAGATCATGTGATGTAGTCAAAGCACCGTAACAAAAAAACAGACCATGTTAAACCAGAGAGATGAAAAGCAGTGCAATCAGCTGATACCGCTCTATGTGATTTTTGTGTATTTTTTGGGACCAGTGTCTTAATAAAGTAGGTTAAAGCGAAAAAGGAATTGTCATACAGATCATAAAGGTGAAGCTGTGCTGAAAAGAGACAAACCAAACATGGGTATGTCAGGCTCATTCTGGGCCTGGACGGGCCGGTGGGTGTGAAGGGGTTAACGCGTCCCTGTGTTGTCCTGCCAGTCAAACAGAGCAGAGACACGTGTGCACTGACCTCTCAGCTGGTGAAAACTGAATTGAAAAGAGAGGTGTTTTTGTGGCGGCGGACTTGAGTAGTACGACAGGTGACCTGACATGTGACCTCTTTCATCCACAGAGTCCAGTTGCCGCCCCACCTTTGTTTTTGTTTTGTTTTTTTTACCTCCAACAGCCCAGTGGTCAAACTCTGAGTCTCAGACAGCACGACTCTGTCTTTGAGTGTTTGTGCAGTTGCAAAGCTGCAGCTTCCTGACAGCATTTTTTTTTTTAAGATGGAGGTGAGAGCGGACAGGCCCCATCTACTGTAAGTCAAAACACTGTCGGCAGCTAAAAGCTTTACCTTTATCACTGCCAGTGTTGTCTGACAACTTAACTGTTGTTACATCCCAGCTGGGGGAGATGAGCGAGACAGGAGGCTACAGAGGGAGAGTGTGAGGAGGAGGAGGAAGGAGGAAGGAGGACTGAAGAAATATTACACCAAACTTAAAAAAAAAAAAAAACTCCTCACCAGGGAACCAATCATCACGTCCTGTAGGAACGACAGGGACCGTGGCTCATCCTCTCACAGAGGATGGAAACTGTCGACTGGGACTCATGGCGAAGAACGAATCAAAACGTCCAAAGAAAGGATGGATTTAAAAAAATCAATGGCAAGAAATCAGTGATAGGAATTAAATGTCTGACGAAGAAGACGGAGAAATAAAAGACTTGATCAATGACTCAACACAAGAGAAGTGTTTCCAGGGAGGCAAAAAGAGTGACAGACCTGGCTACGGCTGAGGCTAATGCTAAAGGTAACCTCATGTGGTATAGAACAAATTCACCTGTACGGTTTGTCTTCATAACTCAGGTCCGTCACTTTTATGTGTCCCCCTTGAAAACAGAATTGAGCTCCAGGAAGTGATTTCAGTGGATTAATAGTTGTAATAATGAGCTCCAACAGTGGTGACACAGGTCACAACAAGCTGCTGCAGAAACGACCTCTGAGCGCGGTCCTTTACCGTCCGTTCATCCTGACACCCACTCTCTCAGATTTGACCCTGTGCATTAACAGAGTTCATTTATCTGACTCCCTCCCTCTCCTGGTGCAGTTCTCTCCATCTCATCAACTCTGTTCAAAGGAGAAATGATATCAAAGCTCTTTTTTCTTTTTTTTTTCTCCTGCTCTTTTACAGTTTAAACACACACAGCTCTTCATCATCATCCTTCACGCTCTGCACTCGTAACGAGCCGCCATGAGTTCAGGTTCGTGTGGCCCATTCACATTGGTAACTGGTATTATAACAGCGCTCAGTGAACTGATCTGAGTTCAGCTAACCACCCGTTTCATCACCAGCCAAGAAGCAGGTCAACAGTTTGTCATCCACTGCTTCTTCTTCTTCTTCTCCTCCTCAGGTGATGTCAGCATCAGGTGATTTTTCATTTTCAGTTCAAAGGGAAATTATTATAGCAGCAGGTTTCTCACTTTGCTTTTCAGGGCAGGAGAAGATGAGTGTGAGCCAGGAGCACTGTTTCCTTTCATTTTCTTTTTGCCCTCTTCACCCGCCTCACTTCCTGTCCTCTTGTCTTTATCCTTGTTCCTTTACTCTTCATTTGCATCCGTCCATGTGTCTCCTTCCTTCTCCATATTTAAAAAGGTCACTACCTGAGACGGTTGCAGTCCGTCTCCTCTGACATCAAATCTAGCAGAGTTCGCTCTTCTTTGGGAGGAAGTGCAGTCCTCTGCAGCCTGAACACAAGGTCTCAAATATTTGCTCTGTTCCTCTAAAACACCGATTTGAAAAGAAAAAAAAAAAGCAAAAGTCTAAAAAGCAAACATCACTCTGCTTAAACTGCTCACGACTCCTGCAAGCCTGTGACATTTGTCCACAGACGAGACAACCACAAACAAGGTAACAAGGTAAACAGGTTGATCATTGCCATGGTAACAAAAGGCTAAATTAATACATCTCTGCGAGGAGGAAAAATATGAGCCGCTCTGGATCTGTTGTGTCTGTTTTCCATTGGAATCTATTATAACTGCTGCGAAGCTAAAACCCTCAGAGCTCCGAGGCCCAGGAGGAAGGAGCGCTTGATATTCAGAGGATTTTCACTGGTGCAGAAAAAGAGAAATGGGAAATTTTCCTGTCTTTTTCTTTTTTTTTTCTGTGTTGGATGGACACAGGCATCACAGAGGAGCTGGAGAAAGGTGTTGCCCAGGGCAGGAAATGAGCAGTGGAAATGAGGTCGGTACCCACAGTGGGGGCCACGAGGCCCACTGTGCCCCTACAGTTCAGACTGACACTTAAGAGGATTAGTCTTGTGGTCCCAGTGTGTGTGTTTGTTTGTTTGTGTGTGTGTGTGTGTTTGTGGGTGCAAGCACCATCTCCATGGCACTGCCCTGCACCCACCCCCCCACGACCCCCACCATCAGGCTGCATATCCATCAGATGGAGCAGTCATCCGGATGTGCATCTCACTTCCCAAGGATGGAGAGACAAATCTGCTGCTGCTTTGTTTTGTGAATTAGTCCAAGTACCTGAGTTTATCTGGACCATCCTCCTCCTCCTCCTCCTCCTCCTCCTCCTCCTCCTCCTCTTCCTTCTCCTCCTCCTCCTCCTCCTCCTCCTCTTCCTCCCACTCACAGGCAGCTTTATTATTACTGCAGGATGTCGAGCCTCGATTTCAGCAATCTGATCAGCCATTTGCCCTTTACCAGCCGAGACGCCGGGAGGATTAGAAGTACCTTTGTGGGTTCACGCTCTGTTTCTGCATTCTTGACTTTCCTCCCTCCTCCCTCCTCCCTCCCCCCCACCCGATCTCTCTTCACTGCCGTTCCAAGTGGCTCTGACAAGCAACAGAGAGCCCAGTCATCTTATCCAGATGACGTCATGTGCACAGGAAGTGCACGGTCGCAACCGTTCCTGGCTAATTACTACAATTTGCAGGGGGGGGGGGGGGCAGAGAGAGAGAAAGAGAGGGGAGAGAGAGAGAGAGGGAGGGAGATTGACAGAGACACTCAGAGGAGGAGGTGATGGAGAGCGAGGGAGACAGACAGAGATGGTGCTCAGTCTGCCCGCTGACAAAAGGCTACAGAGCAGAGGCACAAATTGCATACAGTCATGAGAGGATTTGTAATGAGAAGCAGTGTGTGCGACCACGCTGAACACACACACACACACACACACACACACACACACACACAGAGGAAGTCGACAGAGATTGTTGGCATTCCACACTCATTGTGCAGGAATTGACCATCAGCGTTCACTTGCACGACAAAACGCTCTCGACAGCATATTAATCTAAAGACCTTTCCTCACTCACTTCCGACGATTTCTAACTTTATTGTTTCCCCATTTTCTTGACAAAGTGCATGGAGACCAACCTGGGCCTCCCCCTTCCCTCCCCCTCCTCCCTCCAAGGTGTTTCAGCTGCAAAAAAAAAAAAAAAGCACAGACTGTGGAGATTAATTAGCCCACGGTTTAGTGCTTTCTGCACCAAAGTGCTGCTAATTAAAATGTGAGCGTGTGTGTTTCACAACTGTATCTCTATATGTCTGTGTGACTGACTGTACATGAGGGAGCCACTGCTTAGGATAGAGACAATGTACACTTTATGTCTTTTGACAGGGGTGGGGGAGAGGGGGGGGGTTGACTGATGGGAGAAGTTATTGATATTTCTGAAGGTTGTGTTGTGTTTTTTTTCCCGTCATGTGTTTTCAGATGGATGCACACATATTTCCCTGTGGGATTAGAGGTTGTGTATATGAGCTGCTGCCTGTGTGACTGAGCTGAGTGAGGGGAGGTCTGAGGAGATGAAAAAGATGAGAGGGTTCAGGCTGCGATAGTCAGTCTCCTCCACTACTTGAGTTTTTAAATTGCAGTCCACAGACCCGATAGACATCTTTGGAGGGAGTCCACGGAAAAGTAAACCAGCTTTTTTTTTTTTTATCTGTCATTGGAGGGGGACACATTTTGAGTATTTATCAAAAGGGGGTTTGCACGGCCGGGGTTGGATGAGATGAGCTGAGCTGAGGATTTTCTTTTGAAGACAGACAACAAAGGAAGCTGCTGTCACCTGACACCTGCTAGTTAGTTATGAGCTCTCACACCACGAGTGTGTGAGTCGTCCAGACGTTGACTGGAAATATCCAAACTAGATGGATTTTGATGCATGTTTTTCTAAACATTCATGATCCAGAGGATAATTCCTGTTGACCTTGGCTGTCCTCTGACCTGTCCTCTACTGCCACCATGAGGTCGACTTTTGAAAATCCCTCAACAACTGAATTGGATGAATTGGCAGGAAACTTGGTGGGAAAATATCCCCAAACAGTGAATCAGTGAGTCTTTGATCAAGGCTCCAGAGCTGCAAGAGTCAAAATAACCTCCTTTCTGAATCACTTCTCTTCAACCTCAAGAGAAAACATCATGGAGGTCAAGAGATGACATGAAGGAGAAGGTCCTAAGGTCTTTCATACACTGAGCTTTATTCGTAACACAGATCCTCCTTTTTCTAGCCCCCAAAACTAAACAAGCAGGACTGAAATATTGACTTGACTTCACATGACAGGAACACACAAACGGTGAAAGTGGAGCCATTAAAACAACAATTAAATAGAAATAAGGAAAAGGATCGAAATGAAGAGTTGAGTGGAGAATGGTTTTCTACAGTCAGTCCAGAAAACCTCTCTCCTTCTGCTTCCTAACTTCTCTGCAGAGCCAACATCTACAAAATGACATTCATGGTTGCCAGGCGATGGACCCTAACGACGGTGCTGATCCTCTAAAGATGAGCTCGACAGGCTCAACTCACCTCATGTCTCAACACTTATTGGATGGATTTCAGTTAAACCCAGAACAGAAATTCACAAAACCCCTTCAGTGACTCATCCAGTCTGACCCCATCATCACCATCAAAGTTTCATCTTCTCCACCACACGTTGGTTTTATGAGCACATTCCTGCAAAACTAACGAGCTTCATCAGCCTCAGCACAAGCTTCCATGCTGACGTGCTAAATTACGATTGTGAACGCGATTAACATTCAACATGTTCAACATCGGCCTGTTATGGCGTTCGCGCATTGTGAGCATAATCGTATGCTAATGTTAGTATTTAGCTCAGAGGCCCCCTGCACCTGAGAGCACCCTCTCAGAGCCACCGGAGGCTCTCCTGGTCTCGTTAGCTTGCAGCAGTTACATTATGGGCTCCACCTGCCAGCAGATAATTACCTGGTGAAAAACACACAGCAGCAAGATGCAATTGAAGCACTTTGACAGCTTGGAAACAGTCGTTCGTTCATTCATTCATTCATTAGCAGTAACACTTCATCCACTTAGGGTCATGAAGGAGGCTGGAGATGATCCCAGCTGACTTCACCACCCTGGGCAGGACGCCATGAGGGACCAACAGACATTCACGCCTATCCACTTATTCCTGCAGCACCGCCCCCCCCCCACCCCCAAGACCTTTGTGTTTTATTTTCTGTTCGATGTGTAATATGTGTTATGGGCACTTTCTGTTTTCAAGTTTTTGTGTTATGTTGATTGAATCTGTGTTGCTGTGGAAGTAGGATATGAAACGTATGCAGCACTGGAGTCCAAGACAAATTTCCCCATGGGGATAGTGAAGTGTATCGTATCGTATCGTATCGTATCGTATCGTATCGTATCGTATCGTATCATATAGAATTGCAGAGCTTCTTTCTCTCTGACAATCAACACTAATAATTTCCACTTTCAACTGTCACTTCTTTATTTGTTTTGCTCACAGTGGGTCAATAACTCCCATCATGCCCCTCTCCTTCCCTCGGTCACCGGGGCTCAGTCTGTTGGTTGCAGCTGGTTACACAGCGGTACATTGGGGAGATGACCTTTTAATTGTTCACTGTTTGACCAGGCAGCAGCTCGGCTGGAGCAGCCGGGGGTTTAGGTGCCTTAATAAAGGTCACGTCACTGTCAACTGCTGAGGGAGGGGGCGGGGGTGGGGGGTTGGGGTATTAATTATTCACCACTGTCAATAAGACAACATAATTTCACCTCTACACCTGTTACAGCCTCACCTGTTGTGGAAGCTGCTTGTGCAACCAGTGTAAGAAAAATTACATGTAAAAGTCTTATATGGTCATTTTTGTCACTATTACTTTTGATCAATATTGAGATGATTATTTATTAATAATAATTACTAAGTGACCAACACAGTGACATCATCATTGTAAATATTAACTCTTTGTATGGTGTGGTGTGACGTAGGTTTTGTAAGTTCCTGTGATTTGAAGACTTTACTGATATTGGAAAACATGAACACAGTGATGGACCTGCACCAATCACTTAAACACTTAACCTGAACTGATTCAAATCAAAAACGAGATTTCCTCTTAAACAGCGTCTGACTTAACTGGAATCTTTAAAAAAATCTTTGATGCAGTCGCTCAGCCTGATGTTGAAAATGTTAAAATACTTGTATGTGATGTTGTGCATCATGTGCATTAGAGCAGCACTTTAGAAAATTACAACCTGGCTGCATGTTTGATATGAGAAGACGCAGCCCAGACTGTCCAAACATAATGCCAGCGAGGAGGCAGACTCATCATCCGTCGCCTCTCAGGGGAGAAAGTGCCTCAGCCTCTCGCCGGCTCAGTTGACGTGATTATGGAGTAATAATATCCATGTCCACTTGTGTATTGCAGCGCATGTTTTGTCAGGCTGACAAATCTGAGGCTGAAATAAATCCTCCTCCGGCAGCTCCAACTGGGCCGGTAAAGCTCCCTGATACAATACAAGTCTTGGTCTGGACAATTAAACACACATTAGAGAGCCAGTCAGGTGCTGGGTCACCTCTCACTGCTGTTAGATTTTTTTCCTCCGCCATACGAGTGCCCTGAAGGCATCTCACACACATGCAGCACAGAACAGCAGTGCTGATTATAAATTATGGCCGAGACACACCAACAGCTATTCGACGTGTTCTCCGACCACCTGATGAGGTTTGAATAGTAACACACGAGTCTGACCCTGGTCCCTGAATGAGTTTCCACAGAGACACTGACGTCATGGCAACAGTGGTCAGTGATGCCCCAGCATGTTAATGAGCTCACTCATGTCTGAGGCACGTTGTCAGTTACCTGGCGGAGGTGAGTCGCAAATAAGCAGCAAAACAAGAAGTGGAGAACGGAGCTGCAACATGAGACGAGGAAGAGACGTGGACATGGATGGTTTACTGGTATGGAAAAAAGCCACTGAGCCGCACGTAATCAGACCTGCGTAGCCCTGAGCACACACACTCCGACATGATGTAAAGGCTGGAGTGTGTTTATAGCTGACTGCCCACAGCCTCCCCCCCCCCCGTTTCCTGCTCCGCCTGGCTCTGCATTATGAAAGGTCACTAACGTTGTCCCGACCTGTTACTGAGGACGCTGTGATGCCACGACTGTAACAGCAAAAAGGTCCACAACAACAAACTTCTACAAGTTGAAACTCAGACGGTCTCTTTGTGTGAGCTAACATTTTCCTAACAGAGTGAGGACATTCATCCCCCCACACCTCCTCCGACCCTTTGCAACAGAGTGCTAAGGGGTAGAAGTAGAAATATTCCCCTGTGAAAGGAGAACCACTACTAAAATATAACACATCATCATCTGCATAACACTGATATCGGACAGTCTCATGGCTCTGGTGAAGGTGTATTCAGCACAGCAGCTAAGTATCAATCTTTCATTAATACAATGATATCACATCATGTTGTAAGTGTTTCCAGCCCTAAACAGCACAATAGTGATTTTTTTTTTTTTTTTTTTTTTTTTTTTTTTTTTTAATACTTTGCGTCTTTGATGAAGATGGTTTCTGATTTTAAAGTGTGTGTTTGTGTGTGTCTTCTCAAGCTGCAATGTGTTGGGCTCTCAGGGCCACCGTACTTTGGTCTGTATAATATTACAAACAAAGACAGTGGCGAGAAAAAAAGACCACCATGCAGTTGTGACGGATAAGGTTAGAGTGGCTCGAGGGGCGGGGGAATGCATGCTTACTGTGTGTGTGGCTGCATGCATGTACCTACAGCTACACACACACACTTGTTTCTGTATATTATATTGAACTTTGCATTGGCTGTACAAGAACAGCTGTGTATTACTCTGTGAGTATGTGTAGTTCGGGGGGGGGGTGTAACACTGGCAGCTGTCCAGGCTAAGCTCAGCCTTTGTTGCCGTTTTTTTTGGGGGGATGGCATATCACCAAGTTGGCAGCGACTGCTTTCAGACACTGAGGCCAGAGAAAAAGACAGAATGGCAACTTTGTTATGTGGACGGCTGCTGCAGAGCCGCTTGTTGTTGTTGTTGTTGTGTGTGCAGCCTCGATCTGCAGCATGAAACTGGCTCCAGCTTACAACTGGTAATTCAGAGGAAGGACTGAAGCCCCGAGACCATGACTGCCGATTCATGCACGTTATCATGCGCTCGCATGCATAAAGGGAACATTGTTATTTTCTTTGGGTTCTGCTCCACTTTGTTATGAATGACAATTGCATCCATCAGCGTGTGTCTCTCTGATAAGATAAAGAATATAGAGCTTATTAATACCAGAAAAAACAACATATTGTGCAGGAAACAAATCTGCTGGTAAATAAAATAAACCTAATTGTTATATCTCCCTCCTGCAAGTTGCACACAGGTTTGCTGCTGGTGGGGCGTTTCTGTTTGTTTGTTTGTTTGTTTTGTGCGAGTGTGTTTGAATACGCTTATTTACTGATCCGCATTTGTTTGTGGTGCATTGCATGTGTGCGTATGTGCTAGTGTGCATGTGTGTGTCCATATTTATTTATGCTCTGTGGCAAATGCATGCATTTCTTGCCGGGCAAAGAGGAACAGATGAACAAACAGCGAGTGAAGGAAGGCCAGCCTGGAGGCTTTGTGTATGTGTGTGTGTGTGCGTGTGTGTGTGTGTGTGAGTATGAGAGAGCGAGAGGTAATAACTAAAGCTTATTTTATGTCCTGGTTTGGTCCACCTTCAGAGTTTGCATTGTGCTTTTGGGTGGACATAACTCCTGTTGATGGCTGAGTTGTGTCAGCAAGATGTGTAGCCTCGCTCCTGCACGACACATAAATCACTGCTTCCCCCGCTGAGTGACTTTACACCACACAAACCCATCACCCCAGAGCAGCTCTGCCTACAACAGCAACATCCAACAAAGTACTAACCCCCCACCCCCACCCCACCACCACCACCACCCACCCCAAAACTTTCACTTTTTACTTCCTCTGCTGGAACTGAATGGATGTTCACAGATTATGCACCGCAGCTACTCTCTGGATCAGCTCCCTGAGGACAAATGATTAATATAAACTGCCTCATTCTTCTGTTGGTTATAATGTATTTCCCCATTGACAAGTGTAACATATGAACATATGCTGAATTTCTATATCTATCACAACAGTATATACATATAAAATATAAGCACACATGCAAAAATTATACATGTGACCAATGAGAAGATGCAACTTGATGCACAAATCTCTGTGTTTATGGACATAATGTACATGTTACATAGATATATATCCATCTCAAAGCGTGTCAGTGTGTGCTGCTGTTATAAACAGTGGGCTCTGAAGACTTGAGGTAGGTATAGCAATGTTATTCTTCCTATAAGAACATATACAGTGTGTTATACAGTATGTAACGTCCTGTTTGCTCCACCTCAGACTCATCACAGTAACTCTCTCTATCTCTCTCTCTCTACCTTCCTGCAGCTGGTGCAGATTCTCTAATGAAACTTTCAGACCAGTCAGAAACCAACAGAGCTGCTTACGAGGAGCCATCCAACACCAGAATGTCATCCTGGCTTATAAATGAGTCCTCAGCCCCCGAGGGCAGGCAGGCAGGCAGGCAGGCAGGCAAGGCAGGCAGGCCGACCCGGGACCCTCGGGGAGTGGGGGCTGAGGTCAGGGTCTGGCACTGCAGCGGAGGAAAAAAAGTTAGCTTGCCGAGCGCCCTGAGCTGTCCACTGCAGCCACGCAGGCGTAAACACATCTCTCGGTGGACAGAGCTCCTGAGGCTAAAACACGTGCACGTTTTACTGTAGGTTTGTTGACTTTGCTAAAGCCAGCGGCTGCGAGGATGTGTGTGAGTTTGTGTGGTTGGGCCGAGCGGGAACGCAGCTGGTTGGCTGATGGAAATATTCATGATTTTTTAACGCTGTGGTTTATTTCTCTCTTTGCTGCTGCCTCCATTTACCACAAGTCATTTTCTCCCTGTGTGGTTTCCTTGTACAGGTCGGGGCCGTTGGTTAAATAATACTTAACACACTCGGCCAAACTGACTTGATATTCCCTAAACGCCAACAGTCATCACTTTCAGCACGAGCGCCATTTTTCTTCATAAAGTCTTTTTTTTGTTTATTTATCAATTTTGTTTTGTTGTTGTTGGAAACAAAGCAGGAAGATTAAATCAAATAGATAAAGCTTCACTTCACACTGTTGATTGATGGCGCTCATCTTTCAATATTTGCAGTGTTGTGACATCTTCATGTGCGAAGATGATGAATCGTCTGAGGAAGAGGAAAAACGACAGAGATGGGAGGATTGTATGGAAACAGCTGATCACATGTGAATCTAAATCTGAGAATATAAAAAGTCAGAGCGAGGAAAAGAGGAACGGTTTGTCTTCAGGTGTCGGCCTCAACGGAAAGGTTTAAAACTGGCAGGTTAAAGTTAGACAGATTATAGATGTATACTACACTCTCTCTTTCTCTCTCATCCCTCCATCCTCCCTCTTTTTCTGCGCTGTAATTCAGTTTTTATCTCTTTCGCTCTGATTACTTCTTTTTCTAAGACAATAACAGAGCCTCACTCTAAACGACCAGTTATGAGGAGAGATGTGTGCACCGTGCCATCGCCATGGAAATTAGCCTCTGTTTGTGATTTAATTTCAGATTTTCAGACTTAATTACTTGTGTGTGTGTGTGTGTGTGTGTGTGTGTGTGAAATGTTTTTCTCTGACCTGGTGCTTGTAAACATTTGAAACAAAGAGTTTTATCTCGACTGGCTGTGGTTACAGCGCACACAAACACACACAGGGGGCGCCGGTGATGAGGACGAAGATGATGATGATGATGATGATGATGAAGTGAAAGTAATCATGAAAGTTGAAGCAGCTGGAGTCCGTCTCCTGGAAACAGAGAAGGAGGAAGAAACTTTGTGTTTCTAGAATAAGTGTGTTGCTCAGAGAAGCAGAGATGTTGTAGTCGGCGCAGAATGAAGAGAAGATGAGTGGAATTACAGATCGTGTCCGTCCATGAATTGTCCACACGTCCATCCATGAGTGTCAGATTTTCTTTAGGAACCAAAAAAGTTCCTGTGCCACATTATTGTCTGCATCTTCACTGCAGCCTATGGGGGAAGATGCAAGAAGAAGATAAAAGGTGCAAATCAGGCTGACGAACAAAGGAGATGTAAATGGAGGTGAATGTCCAATAGGCTGCAGTCAGAAGGAGACAAAGCCTTCTGAGCGACGACATCATCCATCTCAAAACACGCTGAGAAAAAAAAAGTCGGCTTTAAAGATGTCAGGTGGAATAAAATGCTGCGAGCACTCAACCAATCGGAAATCCTCAGCACTGCAGACCACACCCCCTGTTTCAGTTCATTAGTACAGTTGACCTATCACATCACAGACCAAACAACTGACAAACAAGTGAGCTACCAGTAAGCTGTTAGCATGTTAAGCAAAAACACGTAGGCTACACTTTGTTACCGGCTTCTCCTGCTAATGCTAACATCAGCTAAGTAGCAATAGCAAGTACACTTTGTCAGCTGTCTTTTAGATCACAACCATCTTCGTTAGCAGTCCCTAAAACACACCACAAGTACATTGTTCTTGTCTCCTCATGACCTCATGACCTCATGACATCGGTGAGATTAGCATGACTTGCAATTTCCATATGAGTCTGATCTGAACAGTTCTCCACATGTGTCTCAATGTTCACAAACAAAATGAGAAAAACCACCTTTACATTAGAAATGTCTGAATCTACCGTAGCCTGTGTGTCAGTTAGTAACTTCCTGTTTACACAGTTGATCGCTCCTGATTGGTCGATGCTGCAGATGGTTTCTAAGGCAAACCACTCACTCATAGGTCAATTCAAGTCTTTACTTCTCTCGGTCATAAACTCTGTGTTGTTAACTTTACTTTATTTTCAGTCTGGTGTTAAGTTGCTTCTTTAATAATGTATTGCTATAAAAGGTCAGAGTGAGGCCGAGGTGTTGTTTACGCAGCACAGGTCGTTTTAACAAACTGACCTGAACCGTCTCCTGCAGAATATCGCAGCGTTGGAGGACAGTGTGGGTTTGATACTCGTTGAATTACCGAGCACAAAGTGAAAGAAAAAAAACAAAAAGAAGAAAACGCACCCGAGGAGAAGCTCCCAGTGCAACTGGAGGCGTCCTGTAAAGTGCCAGTGGTGCAAACATCTGGTTCTGCAGCTTCACAAACCCACTTCCTGTGTCCTCACGACCGTCTCCCTGGAGATGCGAGCTGTGAATTCTGGGAAAGAAAAAAAAAACCCACGAGAGGCCAAGACTCAATCCTGAAACACGAAGTTGAGACAAAGTTTTTAAAAATGTTGGAGGATTTTTTTTTATATACCTATAATAAAACATTATATTACACCATTACACTTTTACACTCCACCATTACACACTTTGATTTTTAACCTCTTTTTATTCGTTCTTTTTCTCCTCCGTCGCTGTAGATTCAGTTTTTATTGTTTTTAAGCTCCATTAAATGTTTTAATGACGTGAGACACTTGACATTATTGTCGTTAGTAGTTTTACTTCTCTTGTATTGGAGCCCAGGAGGAGGAGTCCGTTTCCACCCTGGTGGTGATTCAAGTGAATCAATCAGTCAATAAATGTAGTTATCAATACTTTAACGGTTTTTCCAGAGTGCAGCGCCACATGATTTCAGAACATTTTTTATTAATATTAAGCAACATGTTGAGTTTTGGTGCTTTAATAAAGTAACTTCATGACTAAATCGTGAATTACATCATAAATAAGTGTTTATAAAATATTCTCACTGACCATCAGTTCGTGTCTAAAACCTTGTTTATACAAGTGCAGCATTAATGTTGTTTATTTGTCCTGACACTTAAATTAGAAGTCAGTGGTTTATAAGATCATTTATTAACTGGTTTGCCCTTGGTGTAATTAAACACTTTATAAATGAGCTTATTAATCCAGAGTCAAACATTTTTGAGTGTGTTTGTAAAGTACAGACTAACTGGTACTAATTTGAGTATTAACACACACACACACACACACACACACAGAGTCTCTCACACACATACACACAAACATATAACAAAACACAGCCACGCAGCTGCACACACTTTCAGAAATCCCAACGACAGAGAGATGACGACGCAGCAGCAGCAGCAACGATACGAGTGAGTCTTCAGCTCCACATCAATATCTCCCATTGATTTCCCTTTTGTCCCCCCCTAACAATTTCACAACAAAAGACTGATGGATTGTCCTTTTTCCCGTCTTCTGTTCTCTCCTCCATTCTTATCACTCTTCATTTTTCCTCCACAGGCTTTTTTTTTTTTTTTTTTTGCTGTGGCTGGAATATAATGACATAATAGCAGCAGTTTTTCTTTTCGGAAGCTGTAAATGAGGGTTTGGGTAAAGGGCAAAGAGAGGAGGAGGAGGAGGTAGAGAGAGGAAGAGGAGGAGGTAGAGAGAGGAGAAGGAGGAAGAAGTAATGTCATCTTCCTGTGTCATGGCCCTCCAGAGTCAGAGGTCATTCAGGGCCAAGAGGGATGTGGTGGTGAACATGAGCAGCGTCTGTGTGAAGATGATCAGAGACCTGGGACATGAGGAGGCACTGCACCATCATCATCATCATCATCATCATCACCACTGTGCACGTGGCTGCTCCTTCAAAACTAATGTCATTAAATAAAAGCAGAAATGCTCTGGTTTTCTAGTCAAACCTGGACCAGCTGTAGTGTTTTCACACTGTGTTTGAAACATGAGTGGAGTCTGTGGACGACAGCGACAGCAGCAGTGGAAACAGCAGCAGCAGCAGCAGCAGCAGTGGAAACAGCAGCAGCAGCAGCAGCAGACGCCTCATCACTGTGGGTCCAGATGGTTTCAGTGGTTGAACATGAACACACTCGAAAGACACGAGATGAGGAGGTGGACGCTCTTGGCTCAGAGTCTGAGTGTTTGTTTTTGAGCTGGACGGGGTTTTTATTGGTATTCTAACAGCATCGACACTGACACACACACACACACACACACACACACACACACCCTGGAGAGATGAGGTGTGTGAATAAAACCAAATTAGCTGAGAAACAAAGAGCCGTCCGCTGAATAGCAGCCACATCTACAAACACACACGGCCCCTCCCACTCTAACCCTCTCCTGAGAGGAAGAGCCTTCCCTCCCCATGCGGCCGCAGCACAAACAAGCCAGAACCACGGACTTCAAAGCGGCCACACAAACGCCACACACAGGGCCTGTCTCAGACATCTCCGGTCATGTGACTCGGCGCCAGGTGCACTCAGACCGGGCCCTTGGCAGAGCGGCGGCGAGGTCGCTGGCCCTGTCAGTTTTGATCAGCAGCCAATCAGGGGCTCTCCCTCCTTTGAGGTGGCCGTTTTTCGAGGGGAGGGGGGTGTTTCGGGCCACCTCCCAGATTTGGCCGAGCACCTGCTGCTCTCCAATATGCCCACCCGCTCCCCACAGTGTCACAACAGTCTCCTCATTCACACTCCTTCAGGACCACCACCTCCCCCTCCCCCTGTCTACCGCCCCCCCCCCCCTGCCAGGTGGGGCCAAACACATGCCTGCTGTCTAATAAACACCCAGACGTGCCAGCGTTGCCCAGTTCGCTGCGAGGAGTCCTGGGAGACGTCAGACTATCACAGCAACTTGTGACACAGCCAAACGGGTTCGGGGGGGGGGGGGCACAGCAACGATAAACACAACCCCCCCCCCAAAAAAAATTTAAAAAACCACACATGCAGCCAGTCGCACAACAACAGCTGTCAGATGACAGGAAAGAACAAGAAGGAAAGTGGTCAACACATCCGCCAGCAAAGCAAAGGCCTCTAATAAAAGATTTTCAGCATGAATAAACACAATATAGAAAATCCCCACGCCGTCTTTAAAGGAGCGAGGGATGGGACAGAGGGAGGGCTAAATGAGAAATTGCTTTTTTTCCCCTTTTTGTTTGTTCATTTCCTGCTAAGAGGCGATGATGGCCAATACGTCTGACCATCAACACAAAATCACTGTGTGGTGTCGAGGAGCTGCAGCTCCGCTCCAGGCTGATGGAGCCAGACCTGCTCCCCAAATGATGACAGACACACTGGGGAAATCAAGCCAATCACCACCCCCCTCCTCCCACCACCACCATCACCACCATCACACCTCCACAGGCCTCACTCCTCCTCCTCTATTTACCTCCAAATAACCAAACTCCTGCTCGTTTTTTTCTCCCCCTCCTCCTCCACCATCGATCTATGAACCCGTCCCTCTCGGCAGAGCCGGGCCAATCTCAACCGGGCAAAACCAATTCAACACACAGTGTAATGCTCTCCACTTCAGCTAAGCTCCAATTGCAGCTCTTGAACTGGAAATTACATTTTCACAGCTTGCTAACGCTGAATTAATGCCAATTATAATGGCTGCTTGGATGCAGTGGAAACAGCAGCAGCTACACTTTGGGGCCAAAGCTGCATATTTGCATGAGCCAAATGTTAATATCAGTCCAGTTTGGTTTTTGACAGCTGTGATTTGTATTCACAGCAGTGGACAAGAGGTTTTTTTTTTCCTTAATCTTCTCTTTACTGCTCTCACCTTTCCTCCTCTCTCTCTCTCTCTCTCTGTCTTCTCATCCAAGTGAAGTGTTTTTGAGCAGAGCGAGGAGGACGGCCTGCAGAAATGGAGACGATGGCGACGGCATCATCAGCTGCATGGTGCACAAATCAGGAGCTTAAACAGAGAGGGGAGGGATGAGGAGGAAGACAGAGGAGCGGGCGCCTCAAAGTGCCTTCGTGTCGAGAAGAGAGGAGAAGAAAGGGGGGGATAAATGGAGAGAAAATGATGGCACTTGGGGAGGGAAGTTAATAGTGATAAAGTACTCTGCTGGAACAAAGTCCCCACAAATCCATACAGCAGTAGCTGCCTCCGCTGCCACAGACGGAGAGAGAAAGGGGGTGGGGGGGGTCTAAGTTTGCTGGAGTTGACCACAGAGTTTCTGAAATAAAGTGAGACAGAAAATACACAGAGTCACGTTCACAGTGTGTTTTACCTTCACTGTCAGATGTACGACGACCTGCAGCAGAGTCTCACTGTCACCACAGTTTATCATTACAGCTACAGTGTTATTGTCCTGTCTGTGTGTGTGTGTGTGTGTGTCAAATAAAATTGATGATCAGCCCACTACTTGCATTGCATTTTGGGTATGTCATTGAAGTTTGCAACACTGCATCCAAACTCACGCTCGTTCCACACACACACCAAGACGAACCCCCCCCCCTCCCACACACACACACACACAAATACACAGAAAAAGAAACAGAATTTGGTGAAGTTGGGTCAATAAGACCCGTGAAATGTTTGAATACCACTAGTAACACTAACTAGTAATAATATGGTGACAACAAAAACAATGACAGTAACTGATGATCCTGAAAAAGACTGATTTCTGCAATGAAAATCATTTCTCATGATCATTTACATTGGAACAACTTCCTCCCAGACCTCAGAGACGATAAATTCAAGTTGTGTAAAAAAAAGTAAAGTAAATTTGAGTTTGTATTTTCATGCAAATTACAAACTCATTTCACATTAGATCTTTTAATCCTGACCGCCTTGATCTCAAGTTTGCAGCCGTCGATACGTTATAATGAAGTGATTCAACTTTAATGTTGTGAAGTTGATTCGTATTTTTTTTTTTTTTTTTTACAAAATCAAATTTGCAAACCCGTCCATTTCATGATTTAAGGGGCTGGTTTGTTTGAATCACATTGTTTTGCAGCCGTCTGCTCCATTTTTATTGCTGCTGTTTGATTCAATGTTCAAGCTGCTTTTTCCTTGTGAGGTGTGAAGATGTGTGGCTGAAATTAGAGCTGAAATCTCACACACTGTGCAGTCGGAGTATCACAAGCGTAGTGTAATTCCCAATGACGATCACACCTGTCACTGACACCATCTGGATGTAGCTCGCTCTCATCCCTCTCTCCCTGCTCCTCTCTCCCTCTCTGTCTACAGCTCTTACCTCGACTACTTGTACTGTGCTTTTGATAAATCATTTATCATCCGAGTCAAGCAGGTCATGCATCACAGCCCCCTCTGATGATGGAGACGCTGCATATTTCGCCTGCAAACTATCCAGCCGGTGTGCACTGATTGAATGTCGATGGAGCAGATATGGAGATTCTGTTCAGTGCTGAGGTTCATATTTGTAATAAAAAGCCAATAGCGACTAACTGTGTAGCATTAATTGTAATGCCCCCCCCTCCCCAAAACAAAACAAACAATATATTGTTTTATTTGAACCCATTAACGTGGCATCAGAGAGTGGTGCAGGAAACCTTGTGTGATGGCTCATCTCTGGAGGCCGAGCTGTGGATGTACACAGCTCATTAAAATGAGCAGCGATAATGGGAACAAGCTTGATTATCTTGCTAATGACATGTTGTCTCATAAAGTAACTGGGAAAGCCAGTGCACGGGGATTAACTATAGTGCACAGCAGCACGACACAGCCCACAATATTTCAACGGAATTTCTGCACCATTATGTGCAGTAATGTATGGAAAACAAAAGCCAGGGTCCGAGTTTGGTAAATGAAAACAAGCTGCAGTTCCTCGACTGACCACTAGAGTGTGTCTCCAACAATGAGTCCAGGGATTCATTAGATCACTCGCTTTAAACTCTGCATAACTGAGGGCGTGACCACTTTGAGTGACAGGTGGGTGAGCAAATCCTTGCCACAGGCTAGCAAACACTTAAGTCTATGCTCCGCCTCTTTGCCTATTATGGATAAGCTGTGAGTTGGGGGCGGAGTCAAGATGGCGACAGTGGCGCAGCTCACTGCCCTTCAGAGCAGCGTCCATCTTTATTGACACTCTATCGAGCTAAAAAGCAAATAATGATGATGCTAACAGGCTAATGTTAATCATGTTTTCCATGGCAACCAGCTTAGTTTAGCTTGTCAGCATGCTAACATTTGCTAATCTGCACAAATGCTCTACTCTGAAGTAAAAGTAAAGCAGAATTTGATTTAAAAGAAACCTTTCTATTTTACAATTCAAGCCATTTTTTATTTATATTCATATATTCAGAACAGAAGTGATCCATCTCGAGGCTCTTCTCAAATATAGCAGCTCTAGACCTTCTCTTCATTATAGTATTTACAGAGAGCCAACAATTCCCCGTCAAGAGCAGCACTCGGCCACAGTGGCAGGAAAACCTTGAACAGAACCAGACTCGAATCGACACGAAGACCAGGAACTATAATTTCCAGACAATCCGTCCAATAGTTGTTGAGATTCACACAACAACAAAAATGTCAACATGCTGACTAAGGTCAGAGTGATTAATCCTCTTGAGACCATGAATGTCTCCACAGAGGTTCACAGTGACCGGCCGTCCGTCCGTCCACCAGCTGCTGACTCAGCAGCACGACGTCGTGTTACTTGTGCTGACGGAGAGAGGATTTAAAGAAAAATGTATTTGGTGTTTGTTTTGACACACAGCAGCACAGCTCCGTCTCCTCAAGCCTTTAGCTAATTGTTGAACTCCGCTCTGGCCTGCACACGGCGCAGCAGTAACAGGTTTGTGCAGCAGGTTCCTGTTGGAGGAAGCACAATACACGTCTATTGAGTGAGAGGCTGCACAGGGCCGGTGGCTGCCTGCCCGGGAGCAGGATGTTTTTGTGTGTGCGTGCACCCATTTGCTCTTTTCCAGAGCACAGAACCTCTATTGTGATGTTTCTGGCACTCTGCGCTAACATTTGACTGGAGGCTTCTGCCAGCCCCCGCCGCCCCCACTCCTCCCCCTCCTATACCCGCCGCTGACCCCTCGCTTGGGACTTAGAGAAGAAAGACAGGTGAAGAATCACATCCACACATTTTTTTTTCCCCCCAAGAGTTTAAATCAGAGTGGCATCCTGTGGAAAAGGCAAAGCATCAAATAAAATGTTTAATAAATAAATCCACCATAAATCAGATTTTTTTCTTCCTGCTACTTGCACAGCTTACAAGCAGCATCACTCGCTGGTCATCTCTGATGTGACTGTGTGGCGCCTTATCTGAAAGTCTCCAGGTGTCTCTTTAAATATCAGATGCTTTTGAAGTGCAGCAGCAGCAGGTCTCATTATCATCATCACATCTCTGCTGCGATAGAGCTGTTGACATTTGGGATGTTTCACCCATCAGACTTTTATTTTTTTATTTTATTTTCGGGGGGCAGAGTGTGTGTGTGTGTGGGGGGGTTGGACCTCAGAGCTGTGAGAGCAAGTGTCAGCCCAGGTGACTGCCTTAAATTCATCCGTCTCCTGCCCTGATGCCGGAGCCAAAGCCGGAGCCCTCCTCACCCGTCAGTCATCCTGCTTCCTGCTGAGTGACAGCCCTGTCAGCTAGTGGGGGCAGAGAGAAAGAGGGGGTGGGGGGGCTGTGGGGGTCCAGTCACATCTGTTGTTTTACAGGCAGCCTGTGTTCAGCCCCAGGGATCTCATTATAACCCAGCCTGTCGAGAGGATCGCTCATGAAGCACTCAGCCTCACAATGATACCGACAGCCCAAACAAGACAGCGAGCTTGCAGACAAACACACGGGCATATGTTGATCATGTTCACTCAACACTGACATGCAAGTCGAACCAACCAGCCTAGTCTTAGAGAGAGCGACATCTATATATATATGTGTGTGTACATAAAGAGAAGTGTGGATGATGACGATGCAGAGGAAAAAGTGCCGCCTCAGTGCAGCACACGCCAAGCAAAACAAGAAGTGACACCACTCAGTATTCACTGCTTGTGTTCTGCTGTGCAGCTGTCGATCTGGGATTAAACTTTGCCTGCAAACAGACACTAAAGGTGAGCAAAAAAAAAAAGAAGCAGCAGCCTTCAAAGTCAGACAGGCAGCAGCAGCAGCAGCAGCAGCAGCAGTGAGGAGGCAGCAGGCTGCCCACACCGCCTCAGTGTCGCTGCTCCATGAAACAAAGTGGGATGATTCGTGTCACTTTACTAATTCTCACGGGTGCAACGGGCACGGTGCTCCATGCAAATGGTGTGGTTTGTTTGAGAGCGAGGGAGGAAGGAGGTCGGGTGAGGGCGGTAAAGGGAGGAGTGAAGAGTAGCATGGGTGAAAAAAAAAAGCAGCAGCAGCAGCAGCAGAGTGCATGCTGGGATATGTATGTTGATGTAAGTCATGGTGTCACTGTGGCTCTCTGTGAAGGAGGAAGGCTGCCCATTCATTCCCCACTGGACAGTGGACACACACACACACACACACACACACACACACACACACACACATACATACACACACACTCACACTGTCCTGTCTGCAGCTGTGTCCTTTAGTCAAACTTCTGGCTCTGGTGCTTTTTCTCTTTAACACAACGACAGTAATAAATCTGACGATGATCCTGATGCTGGGTTTAGGTTTAATTTCTGTTGCTTATGAAAAGCTGCAGTCACCATAGTAACGACTCAAACACCTGAGCATGGCGGCAGCAGCAGCAGGAGGATTTTTACTATAGGGTGACACAGGGCAGGAAATACGAGCCGTGACATGATTGGACAGCTTGTAAACACTGTGACATTGTGTCCTGATTATCTCACACTTTATGTAAAAAGTCACCTTTGTCTTTTCCCTCAGTAATAATCCTTCACCACATCAACACTGCGTGAGCTCAACAACACAACAACAGGTCCTGAAGTGAAACATGAATGTATTTTCTACTCGTCCTTCGTTTCCCAGAGGTAACATCATCTTTTTTTGGAAGATCTCAAAAAAATGAGACGTTGTTTCCCAGAGATAACAACGTAATCAATAAGCAGTCCACAGATCCTGCTCAGTGAAAGAAACATCGATAAACGGAGCAGTGTCTATATTGATCAGTCTTTCAAATGATCTCTGACAGAGACTGAAACAACTGCTTCATAAATAATACACACACAAGTGTGCATCATTTGAGAAGAGGTTGGTTGGGGGGGCTACTCAGGTTTATCAGCGTCTCCATGGATACTGGATGATGATGATGATGATGATGTCGATCAGCACAGGGCAAGAAAACAAAGTTTCTAAATCATCTCAGGGAAATGACCTGACACTCTTAACACACATGGAGTGTGTAGACGTGTGTGTATTATCTGATATACAACAAACTGCCATCTGTGAGCGCTGGTTCCCTCTTTATTCACCGCTCGGCCTCTCGTGTCGATTAAATAATTCAGCTCGCTCCTCGCTCTCAGTGAACGCCACCGACCTGTGCTCCCATGTGTCTGTTTTGTTAGGACTCTGCGCACATCATTGGGAAAAAAAAAAGTATAAGTTTGTGTTTTATAGCGTTTGAGATTTTCAATCTAGTCGGTGGGTCAAGATCAGGAGTGGACATTAAAATTCATAAAGGGAGGAGACGGGTGGGAGGGGAGGGGGGGGTGCTTTCAAACCAAAGGCATGTCAGGAGAGCAGAGACGAGACGAGACAATAACAGCCGAAGCCTCAGGTCGACATGCACAAGACAACACCACCTCAGGCCAACGCAAGGCCACCGGCGCCGCCGTTGACTCCTCGGTCAGCTCTTCCCTGACCTCAGAGAAAACTCACAGACATTCGCTCTCGCTGTATTTAGAAAGATTCCTGCATATTCAGGACCACACCATAAGCCTGGTGTGGATATTTTCTATCGTCCTCCTTCACATCCGGCTCCAGCTGCAGCAGATTAACCTGCTCGTCCAGTTGGAGAGGAGGAGAAACTTAGGACTAAAAACTAGTTTTTAATCCGTAAACTTAAAACCTTAATAGTGTACAAGCTGAAGCTGTCCTTGATCTGATGCATGGCTGCGAGGCAAGCTCCACCGCACTTCCCTATTTATGATATAATCTCTTGCCAACGGCTACACACCAGCTTAGACAATCCCTTTTAACCAGCGTCTTATCCAGCCTCTTGTCCACCCTGCAAAAAGTCATTTAAATGCTCCTTTACTCCTCTCAGCAGAAATGTGCAGCTTTTTTATATTTGGGCTTATCATTTTTCTTAAGGGACAATAATATTACTTTCATAATAGGAACACTTTACATATACACACACACACACAGCACTGTGTGTGTGTGTGTGTGTGTGTGTGCATGCACAATGCAGAGCGTCCGTCTGGACAAATAAATGGATTAAGATGAAACTTTAATGATGATGCCTGTGAGAGAACAGAGCTGAGACGAGTCTCAACAACACGGTGGAAATATTGAATATATATATAAATGTGAAGAAAATTGGACTGAAACTTATAAAAAAAAGTGTCTGAGTCTGTTTTCACCACTGTGTCTCAGCTCTTTTTCTACGGTGGCCCTGAGCGCTCAACACACTGACGACAAACACATGCAAAGACTGTAATTTCAGCAAACAACTTAGTCAATTTGTCTCTTTTCCATGTCTCTACAAACTCTTCCTTTGTGCAGCGCCTGCGTTCCCAAAATTGAAATTGAAAGTAGTTTTCTATTTGTGTTTTTTTTTGCAATATGGTGTGTTCTCTCAAGGCCACCGTACTTTCCTTTGAAACTACACTTTGGCAACTGCTATTAATAAATAATGCTGCGTTCGAGACAGAATAAACATATACTGCTGCTGGATATAATGTTCGTGTTCAACAATCAGCCACAATACGACAAACTTCTTTCAGTCATCCATGTTTCTTCTCCTCTGAGTTAACCTGTAGCATGAACGCTAAGATGCCGACTTGTCTTGAACGCAGCATAAATGAAATGTAAATGTACACGTGCAGCTCTGTTAAGCTGAGACACTGTAGTTTCTACAATAATATTCAAAATAAAGCAACACAACCACTCATCAAACAACACAAACTGCATGCAAAAGAATGAATGAATGAATGAATGAACACATTAAATAAACAGAGTTTATGGACAAAAAAGTCAAAGTGAGTGTTTCCTAATCCACAGTAGCATTGGTTCATATGGATATAGATATTCACACAATGATCTGTATGTATGTAAATATGAGCCCACGTAGATCAACACATTCTGGTATGTACATGAGTCTATATTTGGATGCGTGTGGTGCTGGGTGTTCACTTTATGTAAATCTGACTCCCCCATCTGGAGTTTATATATATATATATAAACTGAGTGTGTGCATTGATGTGTGTGTGTGTGTGTGTGAGTGTGTGTCGTTATCTCATGAGCAAGAGGACGACAGAGCGACAAATATAACATCAAGCCTACATACAGTGATGCAGTGTTGTTTATGCACTAATCAGTCAAATATACAGTCCAGGCACGAAGTGTATACTCAGTGAAGAGTGAGGAGACGATGCACGGAGACAGTTCTCATTTCCTTTAAATAAGACCCCCCCCCCTCCTCCTCCTGTTGCAGATACTGTACAGAGACAGTGCTAGTGCTGCTGCTGCTGCTGCTGCAGAGACGACTGTGAAATGCCTGATCACTCCGATTCATATTCACTTTCAAATTCGAACATTTTTCAAATAAAAAATGAAAAAGGAGGCAGGAGGCAGAAAAAAGAAATATCCTATTCACTGAACAAAAAAACAAGCCATTCGATTGAAAAGTTCTGCTGCATTCAAATCCTAAAATAAAGCTTTCACCCGTCTCTCTCACAATCTGCTTTTGAAAGTTTTAATGGCTCATGAATCAATTCGTCCAAACTGAAGCATAGAAGGATTAAAAAGTCCAAGAAGTAAGGAGCTGGTCCTTCGGAGGCAGCAGGGCCGCGGAGAAATTACCTTTATTAAGTCTACAACGACCCTATTGATTTCCTGTTGTGTGTCTACCATAATAATGAAGACGGCTGATGTCAGCGGGGCCACGGTGTAATCAGTGTGTGCTCCAGCAGCCTTCCTCTGAGTGATGAAGAGGAGAGAGGCCGAGTCGAAACATGTAGCCGCCGCAAGATTACAGCTGATTTGACCACTTAGAGAAGCAAATGGGTTTTTAATGTGGAAATACAGATCAAGTTGTTGCCAGGCTTTAAAGAGCACGTACACACACTTTTGTGTGTGTGTGTGTGTGTGTGTGGGTCAGTGCTGTTCAAGCTTAAAGGCTAAATCCTCATTTTGTTTTAGCAGTCGCATATTTAGCTTCTGTATCGATTCAGGTCCTTCTGTTTTATTCCTTCGACTCAAAGAGGCTGTTTATGTTTCCTCTGCTGCCCTGTGTGTTTCTCTAGAGGTGACGGTGGCGGTGATGGCTGTTGTTGTTGTTGTTGTTGTTAATGCTAATGCTAATTATGTAGCTTCCTCTGTGTGAAAAATGAAACACAGCACTGACAGGTTCAATGTTTGTATGTTTTTGTTGCTATAACTTACATTCATGGTCATTTAGGTAACTAATGCTGCGCTGGATGGATGGATGGATGGATGGATGGATGGATGGATGGATGGATGGATTTGTGGGCATTTCTTCAAGCCAGCCTCTCATCCCTTGAAAGTTACTGACAGAAGTACATTCTCATGCAAGGCATCATGGGAACTTGGACTGACATGGATATTTTCTGTCTGAGACCAAAAAGACCTCTGATAAAATGTGATGCCGAGAGAAAAGTAGTCATGAGATTGACTTCAACAATCCCTCCTGAGTCTTTCTCTCTCTCTCTCACACACACACACACACACGCACACACTCAGAGGTGCAGACACTGATACATCCCCACACAATCCCAAACTCTGATTTGATTCCTTACACATTCATATTGAGAGCCATTTCTATGTAAATGCGAGCTCTTCTGCATCCCTTGACATTGTCATTCACTGCTCCGGCAACACGCGCCACAGGACACACTGTGAAGCAGCCGAGGAGACTTTGATCCTGCTGAATACAAATGATGACACGGCTCGACAAAGAGGCCTTTCACGCGGACCGCGCTGTCATGCTAGGACGTTGCCTTGAAGGCACGTGGTGGTCAGCTTAGCTGCACTTGGACCTGCCGCACCACGAAGAGATGCTCGACCATGCAGAGGTATAAGCTACACGCAGCAATGTTTTGAGTCTCCTGCCTACAGTTAGGAGCCAATCAGTCCGATCACTTCAATGACCTGTTTATCAAACTTAACACAACAACAGCAGCTTGTCTCTTTGTCTTTTTGCTTTTGATCAGAGCAAATGAGCAAATTGCAAATAACCTTGTTGTCTGGGGAAACTGTGAGAGCTGTTTGTGTACGGTGGCCCTGAGAGCTCAATACACTGCAACTGAGGAAAACACACGCAAAGACAAACAACTGACAAAACACACTTCACAACACAAACAGAAGTGTTTCTGTGGGATGCACAAAAAAGTGAATCGTGTGATACTGACTGCTACCAAAACTAAAAACTAAAGCGCCCCAGCCTGGTCCGTCACCTTATTGTGTCCCCAGAAACACTTCCTGTTGTGCTGTGAGGTTTGCATCTTATGTGTGTTGTCAGACTGATGAAGTTGTCTTTGCATGTAGTTTTCACTTGCAGTGTTGTGAGCTCTCAGGGCCACCGTAGTTTCATACTCATTAGTTTACATTTAACCGCCACCGGATGAACTGTCAGAGGTTTAGATTAGATTAGATACACATAATATAAATAATAAAGATCTGGAGGTATACACATGGTGTATACAGTGCTCAACTACAACTCTACAACAAAGCTGAGAGAAAGAAAGAAATTAAGAAAGAAAGAAAGAAAGAAAGAAAGAAAAGAGGGGAGAAAGTTCTCGTCCATCATGTTTTAAGGTAATAGACAGTAGTGCACTCGCTGCTTCTGTCTCGCAGTTCCTTGAGGATAAGGGATGAGAAGAAGAGGCGCAGACATATGGAGGCCTGTTGGACACGGCAAGCTGGAGGTTCAGAGAGGAGCCATATTTATTCACAGAGATGTTGGCTCTGTGTGACTTATTGCTCCTCTAAAGCCTTTTTATGAAGTGAGAAATCTTCATGTCTTCCACCTTGATGTGCAGAGTGCCGGCTCTCTGAGCGATGATGGACAGTCGTTCTGTGAACTACAGGCAGTCCTGTCTGTTCTGTCTCAGCGTCTCAGTTTTGCAATTCGTCTCTTCGGCTGTCTGGTGTCTGCAAGAGGAGGGGGTGGGGTGGGGGGCAAGATTGCCTTTCATTGTTGCCTCCCCGGCCTCATCTCTCTTCCAGCTGAGCATGCACTACACTTTTTCTTTCCCTCTGCTCTGTTCTCCGAGTGTTCTGGGATTGAACGTCTAGAAATTATGTATATGCACCTGCTTTGAACCTGTGCACTACCTTCACGTCAGCCCAGTGTTTATGGAGCGTGAGTGCATTAATGCTGCTGAGGCTGTGGCAGGTGGTCGCTCTGCTGCGTGACCACAGCTGCTGAGACGCTGCAGAAATGCAAAGACTAACATGTTTATGGTTAAAGTGAAATCAGGTAAATGAGCAGCAACACTGCAGAAAACTGAGAGAGAGAGAGAGAGAGAGAGCTGCTCCAGGCTCTGGTGAGATGATTAAATAAAAATGCAGGAAGAGTAATAAATATTTATGAATATAAATTTAATTGCTTATGACTTTAATTTACACTGCAAAAGAGTTTATAATAGTTTTACAAGTGGAGAGAAAGTGACAGCGGTTTTATCTTTGGTCACTGAGTGTCTGCAGGGATGTGAAGACATTTCTGTTCATTGTTTATGTGTCGGGTCAAAATCAAACCTTTTACTGCAGGTTCATTTTCATGTGGTGGGTTTTATGTTATTTATGATATTTTATAAACTTAATGACAGATTTTAAAAAGTTCTTCAAAAGGTAAATGGCTTTTTTTTTTTTTTTGGATGGATCCTGATGTAGCTTCCAGTATCCCATCATGCAATGCAACAGAGCGTGGGATACCCGAGGAGTTCACCTTATGAATCTGCTGTCAGATCAGAGCTCCGTCTTCCTTAATCGGCAACAACACCGACCACAGTATCCTCCTCCTCCTCCTCCTCCTCCTCCTCCTCCTCCTCCTCCTCCGCTCACTCGCCTCTCCACTTCGTGGCCCGGCCCACCCCCTCGCTCTCAGACAGAGAAACTCATTATAGCTAAGGATTAGATCGATCAGTATGAGGTGGGAGGGGGAGGAAGGGGAGGAGGAGGAGGAGATGCCCAGTGGAGAGGCAGCATGCCTGGGCCAAGCAATTTATGCCAACAATGGAGCTCATCTCTGCATATCCTGACTGCTTCACTGAGGAAAACACTGAGCATCAAAACACTGGGCAGACACACACACACACACACACACACACGTACACACACACACATGGTTGTCTGACTATAGGAAGAGACTTATTAGCACAAACTGCACCTACAGAGATAAACAGTATCCAAGATGTGACACTTCTTTGTCAACGGTGGGTCAATAATTAAGCAAAAAACCTTATTACACACACACACACACACACACACACACACACACACACACACACACACACACAAGGGGCATTGTCACAGCCAGAAATGTCTGCCGCACAAATAAATAGAAAATGGTCCTTATAATGAAGCATTTCCCCATGCATACACACACACACACACACACACACAAAAACACGGACGGACAGCAGTTTTATTCTAAGGCCGAAATGTTCTGCTCTAAGTGGGTTCGCCTCCACAGGAAAAGACAGAGCCTCCTGCCATCACCCTGGAAACCGGTGAGAGAGTAAACACAAGTGGGATTGGGTTGTCTTCACTGTGGCCTCATCTCACTCCTCGGCCTATCTTTATTTCCCAGAGGGGTTATATTGGCTTCAGTACCTGGTTCACCCTGACTCAGGAATCCTCAGCTCCACAAGGTGTGTGAGTATGTGTGTGTGTGCATGAAGCTGTGTGTATACCTGTATGTTCATGTGTGTGTGTGTGTGTGTGTGTGTGAGAGTGGGGCAGTTAATAACGGATTAAGCATCAAAGCAGTGAGCACAGGAGCAGCCAAGCTTTCCATAAATTAACTTCACCTTTTGTCTCTATTTCTTCCTTATTATTATTTTGGGGTGGAAATCCATGCAAATGAAGACGTGTCTAATCCCTTCTCCCTGGTCCAGGACGATAATGGCGCCTTTTGTTGTTTACAGTAAAAAAAAAAAAAAAAAAGGAGTCATCATCAGGCGACGGTGGAGGAGTGGGCACCGACAGTGAAGTGATCCCGTCACTTTCACCTCAGGCTGACACAACAGTTCAGGTATCATCTTAAAGTGTTTGGGACGAAACATGGGTTGTTATCCCATCATCATCATCATCATCATCATCATCTCTACATGAAGGGGGTTTCCTTTTGAAACCAATGCAAACTGTGCTGGAATCTAATTAGGCCCCATTAAGGATGCTAATTACATAGCCCGGAAAATGGCCAACAAACAAGACAACCAAGTGCAGACCCCCCCCCCCCCCCCCCCCCCCAAAAAAAAGGCAGAGACTGGGAACGGCATGCCCATAATCCCTTTCACCACATGGATGCTGTCCTTGGCCTGAGAAAGAGCAGCATCCCGCAGGCAAAAACATGTTCTCATCTGCACAGAGGAGATAACCACACCACACCCAGGCTTCTCTCCTACACACACACACACACACACACACACTCACATCTATCCCCCCCGCCGCTGCCGCCACCAACCTGCCTCTGCACACCATCCATCCTCCTGGCCCTCTAAGTTTTCTCTCTTATGGCTGTCCATCACACACACACACACACACACACACACACACACACACACACTCAAAGAGAAGCACAATGCTGCTGCAAACTTGCTGGAAAGACGAGGAGGAGGGGAGAAGAAAAGCTGGAGTTAAAATGAGTTTGGACAGCAAAGCCTTTTCTTTTTTCTTGCTCCTGCTCTGGTGTTGGCGCTCTCTGTGTATCTCTGCTGATTCAGTCACTTTGAAGTGTACAGCCTTTGATTTGGACAAAGATTAGGGAATTTGATCCCCCTGCTCTAAAGGAGCTGGCACACACAGGGGTTGTTTTCACGGCCATAAAAACACACAGACACAAAGAAAAAATCATTCTGACTACAAATCAATGGCTGATTCCAGATAGGACCTTCTCAGCTGGGAGTGAAGTGCATCATCTTCTGCCTGCGACGTGTTTATCGGGCGACCCACTGGCCAGACAGATTATTACATTGACTCCACGCTCGCAGATTGAGAGGAGTTTGGCAGTGCTGAGTGTCTAGTGGGTGACAACAGGTGGACAGACAGAGCCGCCGTCCTGCTGGATGATGACACACCAGAAGCAATCAGAGCCAAGAGCTCTCACCTCTGCAGACAACAGGGATGCCGCATCATCATCATCATCATCATCATCATCATCTCTGTGCTGCCTTCACAGAAAATAAGACAGAGCTCTGCTGTCACTTAAAAACCATAACATTAGAACTGCTCAGAGTCTCAGCGCTCTGATAGATCAGAGGTTCAGCTCACACAAATCACACACAAACCCCCTTCCCTTCCCCCTCACGCTTTGGTCTGACTGTCTCTCTGTTTGATAAGAACATACATGGAAAAACTAACTTTCTTAGAAGAAGACACATTGCTTTAATGTTTCAAACACCAGGAAAAGAAAAACTGAAATCAGCAAACTCCAAGGCTGAGAAACAAAGGTGTCATGGAGGCTCCAAAAGTTCCCGCAGTTCCTCTCATGACCACTAGAGTGAGTCTCCACCAGGGAGTCAGTCTCCATAGACTCCCATGTTAAAATGTCCAATCCCTGCACATACAGGTGACACCTGAAGAAGATCACATCAAAGGTCACAAAGGTCACATCTACGTCCGACTGCATCACAGTTATTAAAATCACACTCTTCACTTTAATCAGTGCATATTGTTTGGTCAAAGGGAACTCACGCAGTCGTGTCATGTGGTTATTGAGACGAGCTGTTTTCTGATAATCTCCATGTTCATTCTGCCATTTTGGATGAGAGACACTAAAAGCGATTGATTATAGACGCTGATATTCTGAGTGCAGAGATCTTATTTGGCAGCTTCTTCTTTTCAGAGGGAAAAGCGCACGATCCTGTTCCTTTCAAACCTCCCTCCCTCCCTCTTGCTTTCTCTCCATCTCTCTCTCTCTTTCCCCCCCATTGCCAACCCAACAGCTGCTTCTCCTTTGGCCAGCCTCCAAATGGATGACTGAGGAGAGTGAATGGGTTTTTAATTTCACTTATCGCCGCTTTCTCTCTGGTCCCCCCCCCCTCCCTCAACCTGCAGTGCCAACACTGTCAGATAGGAGGAAAACTTGGAGTGGGAGGAAGAGAAATAAACAGAAGTTTGTGAGCAGCATGAGGAAGAGAAAAAAAGACGATCTGAGCATCAAACCTTCAAATTAAGAGGACATTGATTAGGCATGAGCCGAGGAGTTTGAAGGAGTTTCATTCTCCATCCTCTCCTGTTTTGTCGGTTAATTAATCATGATGGGTTTTAGTCAAGCACTTCAGAGGAGGCAAGAGGGAGTGAAGCAGTGATATTGTTCTGTTACTCCCGCAGCAGAGAGCTCAGGCGTCACTGTCTGTCTTTAAACTCCAGACAAGTGCGCTCAAGCCGCCTCCGGCAAGATGGCTGCTTCCCTACATGAGCAAACAGAAGCCTGCACAGGCCGCCATGACATCCTCCTCATGGCTCGACCCACTCCACCTCACATCGCCACCTCTGTGTTACCCCCCCCCCCCCCCCCCCCACACCCATGTCACATCTCAGCGATGCGTTGCCGCAGCATCGAATGAGGAAGAGGAGAAAAAGACCAAAAGCAGCAGATGAAACGTTATAAATCAAAGTAATTAAAATGATAAGTTGTAGCTGTAAAGCTTGATAGGTCAGATTCTCTCACACACACACACACACACACACACAACACTTCAGCTTTCCTTCAGCTGTTGCCAGGGAAACATTTCCATTAAATGTTTTTCTCAGCCGCTGAGATACTTTGAAACACACCTGATACCTCACAGAGGACGAGGAGGGTGCAGCGATAAATACAACACGAGCATCATATCTAACAACAGTTTACAGCTGCATGCAAATCAGGCCCTGACATTCAGCAGACAGACACTGTAACGTGTAAAGAGCAAGCAGAAAAAAAACAACAGCCGAAAACCAAAACTCCTCCAGGATAGCTCCCTTACACCACAGAGACACATTAAAAACGACAGGCGGTGGGGGCTGTGCAACTTATAAACAAGCAGTGGGGAAAAAAAACAACAACTGGATGCTTTAAACTGAGTGCCTGCAGCGTGCAGTCGGCGTTTTGACACCCGTCCTAAGTGAGACGGATTACACAGAGCCAGTTTGATTTGAATAACAAGCAATTTACCAGCTCAGATGTGATGCTGCAGAGGTGGAGGTCTCTGGAAGAAAGAGGAGGACGACGACACCCGCTCCCATCGCAGCAGGTGTTAGGGCACTTGTCTCTGTGTCGGTGGCCGACCCAGTCCACCTGTGGTCCGTCCAGCTGGGGTGGGGGGGTGGCTGGGTAGAGGACCAGTGTCTCTGAGTGTCTCCCAGCTCAGGTCAAGAGTCTCTGTGGTGGACTGGAGCACTAAACGGAGGACAAACAGCAGAATTAACCGGAGCCACCGCAGTAAAACAACATTGATGACTTTCACATTTATAACTGATATTTAATCAATAAAACAAACTTCACAGAAGTAGGATTTACTGCCTGGTCACTGGCACTTGTTTGGGAGGGAGCTATGGCAGCTCCACGATGACACCAGTCACACACTTTGTTTGGTTTCCCTCGTGTGCTGTGTCACCACACGCCGTGTGTTGTGTGTTATTGTTGTTATTAAACACTTGGTTCACGTTGTCGTGTCTTTATCTGTCTGGATACGTGGAATTAATCAAGTTCTGTCTGTGTTTCTGAGTTACCTGTCCTCTGCTGGCTCACTTCCTACTTCCTGGTTTGGCCAAAGGTGAAGTGAGGTGAGTGAGGGCGGAGCCTGGATAAATACAAGAGGCCCAGGATTTGGACTGGACCAAGAGCTGTTGGGTGGGTGGGGGGGGGATTGTTTGTATTGATCACAGTGAATGGTATTGTCTTTATATTTCTAATATATTTCTATATATATTTCTAATATATTTCTAATTTTCATTCATTCATTGCTGGGTGAAACCAAAGCCACTTTTGAAAAGCAAACCTGTTCTTTCACTGCCTTTTCTCTGACATGTTCATTTGTGTCTGATTGGTTTCAGGCTTCATTTAAAACACTGTTACCATGGTTGTTGCAGACAAGACGTGTGTGTGTCTGAACACGATCTTTGTTTTCAGGTCAGTGCTGACAAGGACGTCTTTATTCTAATGAAGCCACCTCATTAAGGAGAAATAAGCAGCAGAAGGAGCTGAGCTGCAGAGGCTAACATCTCAACATGAGGCTGACAGGTGGAGGCTGGCTGTGTAGCTGTGAGCAGGAGCAGTGATCTGACAGAGCAGGCGAGGTGTGCCCTCTTGTGGACATACATCAACATCACAGTTGATGTTTTACACATTAATTCACTTCCTCCAAAGTCTCAACAGGTAAAACTTAAACCATCTTCACATCAGAGTGTCATGTCAGTGTGTGAGTAACAAACTACAAAAGCAGAACTTCTGAGAACATCGACTTTATTCATTTCATATAAAAATGACACAAAAACTTAAAAACAAAACAAGACAAAACAAAACAAAACAAGTTGAACAGGTGCTTCAGGTAACTTCACAGGGACGTGAGCCAGCCTGCAGCGCAGACGTGATCTCACCAGGGTCTCACACATCCGTCGAGTTCACATCTCCTGCACACGGAGGCCGACCTGTACGGTGAACCACCAGCAGAGGCCGGGGTAAGCCTGCTGGGACAGCTCTCCTCCTCCTTCTCCTCCTCCTACTGCTGCTTTTCCTCTCTTTCTACATCCATGACTCCTCCTTACACTCCCTCTTCACCCCCCCCCCCCCTTACTTTTCTCCTTCATATGTTTTTTTTTCTTTTTTTTCCACCCCAATCTTCACTCTGACCCTTCATGTCCCTGAGCCCTCCTCCTCTGATTGGTTCCAGACGTGCCACTGAGCTCTTCTTGCCGACTCAACATTCCACAGCTGGAGACTGCACACACACACACACACACACACACACACACTCCTATTTACTCCCTCTCCTCCTACCTTCCCCCTCTATCTTAGTCCAACTCAAGGAGCAAAAAAAAAAAGCTGTTTTTTTTCACAGCCGCTCAGTGAAACACCAAAAGCCTCAGACTGAAACGGCTCCAAAGCATTCCTCTCTGAGCAGGACAGAAATGCACTCAAGAGGCAAGAGAGGAAAAAAAAAAAAAAAGAGAGAAAAATGTTAGCAGGCAAATGGTCATAATGTACAAGTGTGAGAAAAAAAAACAACAACAACGACAGGAGGTTTTCGTCGTCTTCTTCTTCTTCTTCTTACGAAAGAGTGAATTCAGTTTTAAAACATTTTTTGGCTCTCGTATGTGCAACACTGTCGCTCACATGAGGGATGTTTTCCTTAGTGGGGCAACAAGAAGTTCAAGTGTTGGCAATTATCCCAAGTAAAAAAAAAAAAAGAGTAAAAGCAAGGAAACTTTCCAAATGTTCTTTACCTAGTTGTTCTGGAGTGAAAGACATCATGAAACCTGCGTCGTTGAAAAAAAAAAAAAAAAAGACAGAAATAAGAGTAAAATACCCGGCGATTAAAAAAAAAAAGAAAGAAACTTACAGGAAAGTTAATTGTGGTCCATAAAAATGATGAATCAGACAAATATCAAATTGCCATCACGGCGCATACAAAGAAAATTACTGTCCTTAAAAAAAATGCTGAATCAGCTCCAGATGGAGGCACAAGGAACCAAAAGAAACAAAAGTCAGGAATCACAGAGCAGCAGCTGAATCTTAAGGATAATGACTAAAGGCAAGCGCACGGCGGAAGACTGATTTAGAACAAGATAATAGTAGAAAGTGCCAGAACGTACACAGAGCCATAGAAGCTCATTTGATGACAAACCTCAAGTCCTGCTGTACCGTAAAAAAAACAACAAACCCAAAAGACAATGGAGTCTATTTAAAGACCAGCTTTCAACACCAGGTTCTACTTATGTGCACAGTTTTTAGTGTACTGCCCTCAGACGGTTTGAGGTCACTGGTCCCTGTCACCTTCCACACATTTCACATTTGGACTCCCCCCCGCCTCCCCGCCCCCCCCCCCAAACAAACCCGCCTCCGCTCGTCCCACAGCTGGTGCTGACGTGTCGGATCAGACAGGAGGAGAGAGAGAGAGGCAGGCTCACAAAAAGCACACATGCATCATCAGTAACAGTTCTCTGCAGCTGCACGGATAACGACAGACGAAAACCAACGGGAAGGACACGAACGCAGTAAAAACAAAAACAAACATCAGAAACACACCTCAAGGTTAATACTGTCACGGCAAGGAAAATTACAAAACTTGAAAAATGAATTTGGTCCTGAAGAAGACTGACTGTGTGTTTAGAGGACAGAGACAAATGGGGCTTTGTTTCGTTAAGAGCCAATAATCTGTGGCTGTGATTGTCCCTTTTTTTTCTTGCTTTATAAGTCTTTCAATCAAAATGGGAGCAAGAAAAGAAATATACACCAAGCACAAAGACAAAAGTTAACTTTGGCACCAGGGTAGGACAGCGAGGAGTCATTTCATAAAACCCTTTTCATGCTGAACTTTTCCAGCTGCTATAAAACTAAAACTCCCAGAGGATCCATCTGTGGCCTTCACGGATGCTGAGACGCTGTTTCATATGGAGTGGTCCAATTCGGTCTGGAGAGAAATTTGTAGAACTGTTAAGTCTTTGCAAAAAGGAGGATTGAAAAATGTCGGGTGTTCAATTTCTAAAGTAAATACATCTGCTGCGCTCTACACAGCCCTTCAGCACTTTTTGGTTTCAAAAGAGGCAACAAGGGGGGAGAAAAAACAAACACATAAATGCCACAATTGTGTTTCTGAGTCAGCACAATGAAATCAGCCTCTCTCCTGCGTCCGGTCGGCTCCAGTCTTGGGTCTTAGGGTCAAAGCGTCGGCCCAGAGGCGGTCCTGCTACTCGGGCTGCTCGTTCAGCTCCATGTCTGACACCAGGATGTTCTTCTCCGTCTGCTCGGCCAGGCTGGAGTTGGTGCGGCTGTAGCGGGCTCCTTCATAGGACCCCCGCGACCCGACGGCTCGCCTACGGTACAAGTAGATCACGACGACGATCAGGACCACCAGCACCAGGCCTGTCAGTATGATGACAATCAGGGTGGGCAGATGGTCTCCATCCACTGGGCATAGACAGAAGGTGGAAGTCTGGATTAGCATACAGCTGAACACAACACATGTTTCAGGTGCAAATATGGACAGGTGGTAATCATACTTACTTGTTACAACTGAAGGCTCAGCACCTGCAAATGGAAGAAGGGATTGTGAATTAATTACTATTATTTGCATTTAAGTTTAACTTACACAATCCAATCTAATGCACAGCAGTAGGCCAATATTGATCTTCTGTACTGGATTGAAATGAGAGATCCTGCATCCTTGTATGTGTGTGTGTGTGTGTGCTTACTCCGTGGCCGCTTGCAGATGACTCCGTGTGTGCGGTTCCTGCAGGATCCCGGCTTCCACAGGCCACTGTTGCTCTGGATCCAGAAGCAGGAGTTTGGAGACAGAACAGAGAAGGCGAGGTCGTGTGCCTCCCAGTTGGTGTATGACATCTCAGTGTCCTCACTCCACACCAAACCTCTACCTGCAGCAGGGACACCACACACACACACACACAACACACTCAGAAAGGTAAACACTATCAAACAGGGTGAGAATTTAAGGTGGGATTGGGAAAAGTCTGACCCTCCCTCCTGTGGCTGAAGTAGCAGTAGCTTGCAGCTTGTTTTATACACTTAACTCAAATCTTAGCTTCAGTGTCTCTGTACGAATGCTAATGTTAACTCGTCCCTAGCTGAAGTCTTGATTCCCTATTTAGCTAAATAACCGGTAGCTAACCTGTTCAACTAACGTATGTTAGCTAAAATGAATTTAGCTCATATATGCTAGTTTAGCCGAACTTTTAAAAAAGGAGTTTATCTAACTCAATTTAGTTTCCTAATGAAACTGTGGTAATTATCTACTAATGAATCTGAATATTAGCTACCTTCTGACTTTAGCCCTAGGTTACAGTTTCGCTTTTTAACTGGTAGCTAACTTGTGAAGCTAACCAGTGTCTGATAAAGTGCAGTTAGCTAACTTTTTTGGCTAATTATTACAAAGTGTTTTTCTTTAAACATTAAGTTACAATTCAGCTAACAAATGTTAGCTGTAGTGAATTTAGCTAACTGAACTTATCTTCTTAATTAGGTTGTAAGTATTTAAGGTCAATGGCCTATGGCTACTTAAACTTAATTATCGAACAGCTAGCTTAATGTATTAATCTATAACAGCTACTTTGTCTTTCAAAAAAAGGGAAAGACTTTCATTGTGTCAAGTTTCTGTAGATTAGCGCTAATGTTTGCTAATGTTTGCTAAACCTAAAGTTTAGCTAACTAGCTGTAGCTACTTGTTTAGCTAACTCATGTTTGCTAAACTGAAATACCTAGCTAATGATAGCTAACACCAGTGTTTACTAACAAAATATATTGTTAGTAAACACCGGTGTTGGGTCACGGTCTTGACGTGATACTGACGTTAATACACAGTTTATCCATATATCATAGTTTCTTCACCGTTGAGTCTCATTTTCTATTGTAAGATTGAGCTGGTCTCTTTAGCTTCCCATGTCTCAGGGCACTTCCCTCTGATTATCTAATAGTGTGATAATAATGCTGTTTAAATAAATTAACTTACCGCACCTGCTTTATCACATTTGTTTGACATGAGCGAAACAATCTTAATCAGGTTTCTTCTACTTAATTAATTCTTTCATGATCACTTCTATTAAAAAAATTCATAATCAATCAGGTTAAATATATTAAATTAGGGAAATTATCTGCAAGCAGAGGAAGATAATTTGTCTAAAAATAGCTTCAAATTAATAAGCTTGGATTTAAAACTTTTGAAAAGTTGAAGGTTAAAAGTGTGCTGCTGTGCATGTGTGTGTGTGTGTGTGTGTGTGTGTGTGTGGCTGGACCTTTCACACTAATGCCCAGCCAAGCTCCATGTGCCTGCTCTGCATAGCTCTGGATGTGCTCCGACACAAATCCGTTCTCCGTCTCATCCAAGATAGAGAGAAGTTCTGCTCCCACTAGAGGAGGGGAAAGAGAGAGAGAGAGAGAGAGAGAGAGAGATGGAACAAAACAGAATTGATCGTGGAGAGAGAGAGAGGGAGAGATTCAGCGATGGCCCATGAGGCTCGATGTAACACTTCTAAATTTAGACATATTGATGAATTGGGTCAATCATGTTTGCAGTTACAGGAGGTCAGACGTGTGTTAATTGGGTTTCAATTGAGTGTCATGAGCCTGTGGGGGCAGCACGACAGCACGACTGTGAGCTCGGTCTGCAGCTCTTCCTCCTACCTTTTTTACAGGACATGCGTGCATCCTGCTGCAGTTTAAGACTTTGAAGGTTGAAGGCGTAACAGTGGTTTCTGAAAGGCACCCACGCCCACTCTCCCAGAGAGTGGGGGCAGATGCCAGGGTAGGTCCACTGGTGACTCACAGGCACATCTGGCCGAGAGAAAAACAACAGGGATGATGGATTTACTTAACTGACATTATTCCAATGACCAGTGACCCCCCCCCCTCCAGTGCATGTTACTTCACATACTCATACCACTAATTTGACAGATGGCTGCATCCAGTTTCGCATCACATGGTGTCATAGTCCACTGCCCAGTAGTTGTCATGTGACCACATCCCGCCATCTGATTGGGCTCCCCGTCTTTCCAGTTTGAATATGACACTTCCTCCTCACCTGTCCAGGTGAAACTCCGTCCCTGACAACATTAAATCAAATAAAAAATTAACCGACCTTTTTTGCTGCGTAACCGAAAAAAGACATGGACTTCTGAAGCTAACAGGCTCACTCCGTAGTTGTAGAGAGCGATCCAGGCCGGCCGGCGCAGGCTGTTGATCAGCAGCGTGAGGTAAGCCTGCTGGTAGGGAGTCTTCACTGTGGCCAGAGTCCCATTCAGAGATTCGCACAGATGCAGAGCACCGGTCCAGTCCAGGCGCTTCTCCACCACCCGGTATGTCACTCCACCGAGCTCTACGGGCTTTGACAGCGTGGCGGGAATCAGGGCAGGTGCTGGGAGTATGTCTTGAACTGATGACACACAACAATAGGTGTCAACACATTTCTGTTTGTGCTGCAGGTGATCACTTTTAAAGCGCACAATTTTATGGTTATGATCAAACATCGCACCTTGATGCCTTTGACAGATGAAGCCATTATTCTCCATCTCACAGGCTCGGGAGGCCCACATGCCCGTGTTCTTCAGCGGGTTCCCATGAATCATCACCACACAGTTTCCCTAAGAGATGACAGTGACATCATCAGAGCGGTAACAACATGGAAGGATAACATGACACGAGCTGGGAACTGGGAGTGTGGTGAGTACCCGTGTTTTGTTGTGGTGTGGTCCGCTGTTATCAAGCGGCTCCCCAGGGCCCCAGTTGGTGTAGCTGAGCAGGCTCGTCTTGGCCCACTGGAAATGACCTTTGGAGTCTGAGGTCAACCCCACCCAAAGGTCAACACTGGCGTTGGTCAGCAGGGTGGTGACAAAGGCTGTGGGCAGACAGTGTGCATGTCGGTGCGTAAAGAACAGGTAAGTGCAGATATGAAGCTCTGACCCACCTTTTCATTGGTGGTAAACAGGAAATCAGTCAAACAACAATTTGATTCTGCCCACAAAGATATGTAACACAACTTCTAAATATAACAAGAAGAAATATCTACATCCAAGTGGAAAAATTTGACTAGAGAAACTTAAACTGGGTCAGCCCTCCACTCTCCACCCTCCACCACCACTCCTCTGTGTGTGGGTGTATGCCAGCTGTAATCTGCTGTAATTACCTTGCTCCAGAAGATTGGACACCATTGCCAGTACACCTCCCTCTGTCTCACATTTCAACTTAGATGCAGACCATGTGACCCGGTATGACTGATCACTGAACACCTTGAAACACTGCAGAAACAGCAGCACAGCTCAGGTTAGGTTTGATCAGGGTGAGTTGGGACAGCAGGAAAAAACATCTTAGGTACTTCCTGTTCTGTTCATCACTCGCTGCCGAACTGGAACAGTGTGATTATTTATATATTTACAGGGAAATGAAATCCTGGTGCGTTGTAGCTCTACCTTATGCTGGTAGGAAGCCCATCCATCAGGACAGCCTGCAGGCGGGTGGGGGGATGATGGAGTTGGAGGAATGGTCCCAGTGATGTTCACTCTCTTGCAGATGTAGGGCAGGTCAGACTGGCACTTCTGATCCGCCCAGTCCGCTGTTAGGAAGTGAAAACCATAACCTCGTGTTAGTGCACCACCTCTGATTTAGTCATATTGCGTTGTCTTACGCTGGCTGTGTTTACCTTTGCTGGCGGACAAGTGGACGCACTTGCGATCCCGGCTGAGGGGGTGTGGCCTCCCAAGAGCCCACGACACATAATTAAGCACAGAGCCATCGGACCAGTGGAAACGGCCATCGTTGTCGTAGGTGTGAAGCCCCAGCCACCAGTTGTCGCCCTCCACCTTCACCATCTGAACATCAGAGAGAGACTGTGAAAAAGCTGGTGCCTGTGGAGGCCACAGTGTCCTTTAACGTAGAGAAAATAGATTTACACCACAGTGTTACTGTAAATACACGGTCAGACAAACCTTAAGTGCGGTGTGTGGTTACCATACAGAATACACACGCCATAATTAGTGGTAACTTTCACAGTATATCTCATGGTTTTCCCCAGATTAAGTTACACTGTTAGTTAAAACCACCGTAATCAATATCATTTCATGAATCTAATCAATTTGATAAAGTGTCGAGTGCCTTGCGTAACGTGTTGGCCAGGAAGGCCTCCTCCTCAGCTGAGTGGACAGAGGCCAGCGAGGAATCAAACCAGGAGCAAATCCTCTGGGCCTGGTCCCAAGTGGTGCGGTGGTCGAAAAATTTATACTCAGCTTCCTGGAAGGCAATCCACTCCGGTGAACTGGCGTCTGACCAACCACGGAGAGACATGAAAGGAAGGTTTGAATAAACACTCACGAGATAATTCAACATGTTGAGAGAGGTGAAGCTAAAAGATGAGAAAAAGACTGACTTTCAGAGGCTTCTGGATCCTTCTCAGCGCTACCTGAAAACATGGGCGCAACGAAGGGTGTGTCAATGACATGTGTCCAGAACTGATGCACTCATTCAACCCACAGAACTGTACAATATTAAACCCAAAGCAAAGGTCCAGTGCGGTTGTACCTCTGGGAATCTTGCAGATCCAGTCCAACTCAGTGTCGCAGTGCATGGCCAGCCATGTCATAGTGCCCAGGTCAGCTGCGGCACACTGACGGATGTTGTAATAGTAGCGGCCAAAGTTCTGGTATGTGAACTGAGACACAAAGACAGATGAAGAGATTCAATATTTTTTTTTTTAACTGTCAATCAATCATGAGGTGTCGTTGTCTCTACTCACAGCCAGTCCATCACTCCACTTCCAGCTGCCGTTGTCCATCGGGTTCCTACGGTTCAGTCCAATCCAAAACCAATGCTGCTCATGGTCCTCAGATTCCCTGTGGAGTACATCATCATGATAATCATCATCATCATCATCATGATCATCATCATCATCATCATCACCATCACCTGGTCAGAGGTGCCCACCTACCCGAAGGCCTCGTGGAGGACCTGCAGGACAAAGTGCTCCTCATCTGGGCCACTGATGCTCAGCAGGTTAGCTCCGTGTCTCTGGCAGTACAGGTGAGCCTGCAGCCAGCTCAGCTTCTGCTCCAGGTGGGAGGAGTGAAACACCTGTGCACAGTTTACATCCCTGGTTATATAACATCTCTTAAAATATTTACTGTTTGTGTGAAAAGTCATGAACTGTTGTGTGAAATCTCATCAGTTTGTCCCCGAATCCTGGTGCTAAGGAAGTTCCTTCAAGGCCTTAGTGAGAGACCAGGTTCTCAAGGCTAAGCCTGTGCTGTGTCACCACAAACTTGACCTTTGATCCTTGACCACCAACATGTAATCAGTTCATGCTTGAATCCTAATGGAGGTTTATTCCAAATTTGAAGAAGTTACTGAAGTACTGTGTCCATGAGAATGTGACGAACAGATGGACCACCTGAACAAACCAAACCAAACAAACAAAAAGCTCTGGAGGACTAAAGTCTGGGTCCGAAAATTCTCCAACTGTTTCAGCTGAATAAAACAAAGACACACTGACTGATTATCTGAGAGATGCATCGCAACAAGGCTGGAAACAAGAGTGTGGAGTCATGAAAAGAGTGAAGTAAAGGGTGTCTGAAGTTTGAAGAAGCTCCTCCGGCAGTGGGATGATGGTGTGACATGTCGCTGGGACAAACCTTGTAGCAGTAGCGCAGGTTACTGTTGCTCTTCCAGCCACTGGGACAGGAGCCACTGAGACTCGGGGTGGGCTGAGGGACGGGGGGCTCGGGGCTCAGAGACGTGTCCTGGTTCTGTCGGCAGATGAATTTCGCCTTGGATGACGCACACTCCCTCACCTCCCACAGACCTGTTGCGATGCCCGTTGCCATGGAAACACAGCCGCGGCCGACATTGACTGAAATAGACATAGGGTGAAACGTAGGTGAGCAGAGAGAGGGAGAGAGGCTGCATGGAGGAAAACATGAGGAAGGAAGAGGATGATGATGCAGAGGAGGAGGATTCTGCCTCATAGCTTCATTAATGGTGTGTACATCAGTAGAAACTGGATGTCATCATGTCAATATTTTCAAAAATGTCAGGACGAGATCTATAAAAAAAAAGAAACTTCAGCTCCCTCTGTACGTAGTTTCTCTTCTCTTCCCCCCAGAGGCCTCAAAGCAAGACTGAATCTTTCTACTACAACTCAGCCGAAGGTGCAACCTCAGGTGGATTAGCAGGATTATGAACAATCATTACAACAAATCCTGTCACGTGACAAAAACCTTGAGACAAAGATAAAAAAAAAAAATTGTCAGCTTTAACCAGTCAACCCACTGTAGGACTGCAATCTGTTCAGAGGTCATGCAGTCCATATCTTTGGATCTATCAGTGACTCTGAGACTAGAGGGAAATGTCTGAAGGTCTGGTTTATAAATTATAGCTAATCTGAATCCAAAAACCACAATGGGATGAAGTTTTAAAAAGGAGAATCCTCCTGTACTTCTGCCTCCCTCCTGAGCTGCTGCCGTGACAGTTTGTTGGAAGACAAAACCACCACGATTCCAGTTACAGTTTCCTCAACATGCCCGTCTAGATTTGATTCATTAAGTTGACATCAGAGCATACGCCCACTGTCTTCTCAGAGGGGCAAACCGTCAGCGAGTCAAAGCTGCCACAGACGCCAAATCAGGAAACACAGGATGAGGCTCTGGATCTGAATCCTGGCAAAAGAAGAAACACCTGGGAACAATCCAGCTTCTTCTTTGCAGATTAATTCCAGCTCTGGCTCTGGTTCAGAATGTAACTCATGATTTGAGCAATTGGAAATCTCCAGCTATAGATTACATGAGACTTTCATAATCCCCCCAGGGAACTAAACGCATCACAACAAAGATAAAGAAGCAGTGTGGAGAGAAGATAGTGTCACTACCAATGAATAGAGCATAATGGAAACAATGCAGGAGATGTAAAGGGCATATGAGGTCAACATGGTGTTAAAACTGATCAGACACGAACATCTGAATTTTCCACTGGAGTGGATTTTTCACCATGATGTGCTGAGGCCTACCTGGCTGGTCTCGGTTCCAGTTGGTGTAGGACACCTCATCCCCACTGAGCCAGCGGTAAGAGCCGGGGCTGGTCTGGTCGTGGAGGCCGATCCAGAAGAAATCTCCAGTGCGACCGAACAACAGGCTGTTGATGTAAGCTTGCTCGAACCTTTGAGGTTTTAAAGTGGGTTTTAGGGATCACCAGTGACCAAACAGACTGAGACGTGAAGGTACAGTATGTGTGTGTTGCTGCGTATTACCTGTTGTTGATGGTAACGAGGGCGGCTCCGTGGTCTTCACAGGACATCTTGGCCTCATCAAAGGACAGGAGATCTTCTCCCACCCAGTAACAAGCTGGACTGTGCCATTTCCAGCCCTGAAAGGAAGGGAAGAGGAAGTTTGGAAACTTCTACCATCACTGTGATTTTCAGATAATGTTTTGTATATGGAGGGCGCTAAATTTCAAGTGAGTCAGACTCCTGCCCACTGAGTTCAGGGTATTTAAACCGATCATGTTTCAGAAACACCACTTACCCCAGCCAGCAACAAACTGGAACCGTTCAAGGAAAACACAGCATCAAATAACACAGAGAAGGGAAATATTTGTTCCACTTCAAACTATAATCACTTTATTCTTTTGCCTTGAAAGCTTCCACTAAATTTCACTCACATCTGTGAAGTGGGAGCAACAGATCCTACCACCACGGAGATACCTCTGTGAAGGAGGTATCTCCGAAAACAATTTATTTTATCACTCAAAACAAAAGAAAATCCGACTTTATCCCGGAGGCAGAATAAAACAGAACACGTCTCTGCTCGCAGAAATAACTTTCCTTGGCCTCGCTCCCTCCTGCCAGCTCAAGTAGTGCAGCTGTGGACGTGTACAGACGTAGAGAGCGGCCAACTTGCAGAGGGTCACGAGGGGGGAGATATTGCACAAGCAGTGACAGCTTTGTGTGCATATGCTCAACCTCCGGGTTTTTGTGCAATCACGCCGACATCACAAAGCTCAGCCGCCAAGCCCGCTGCAGATACTCGATCTGTTGAAACTCATTTCTCTATTCCCTGTCGTACAGTCAAAACATCAGGCGTCGAATCACTGGCAGCTCATTCCCATAACCTTGTGTGTGGTAATGTTACACCTAATATCACTGATACGACTGCTGCATATCTAGTCTTCATAAATCATGCATGACTCAACCACACGCCCTCGATTTGCTTTGTCATTTGGTGGAAATACAGCAGACACCTGAAGACCCTGAAGACAGAGGACACTCTTCTCCTTCTTCTAGAAAGTGCCAACATTTGACATTTCCTATCCAGCAACATCTGGCCCATTATTCAGGCACTGTATCTTCAAACAGTTAAATATTCACAAAAATGAAGACAGGATCCCAGAGAGTTCACATTTTCAATTATTTCAGCCCCCCCCATGGCTGAGGGGCCTCAGCAGCTGCTTCCACCCGAGGCTGTGTCTGACATTAGCAATCAGTGCTTTCTCATCTCGCTGTTTAATCACACATGAAGCCACTGATCACCATCTTTGGAAACAGAAAGGAGAGAGAAGGAGCAGTGTGAGTGTGAGTCGGTGCTGCAGCGAGAGGGTGAAATGGCAGCGTTACAGTAATGAGCGATCCACGGCGTTGTTTGAGAGATGAGCTCAGCGCTGGATGTGGTAAATGGTTCAGGGGGATCGTGTGGTGCAGCGTTCACCGCAGCTTTCTGTTGCTGTTGTTTCACATGTTGCGTGAGAATGAGATCATCTGTTGGAAAACAAAGCGGCGCTGCCGCAGGGCCCTGCAGCGGGTGCCACGCCAAATGACCCCTGTCACATTACCACCCATAATGCCTCCCTCCCATGGAGAGGGGTAAAGATTCATTACGCCAAACAAATGGTCCGTCCACACAGAGACGTAACAGCTGAGGAGCAGCACGACGCTCGGCAGCACATCATCTGCACTGTAAATCAACTCACACAAAAACACGACACTGCCGAAGGGCACAGGGACAGAAGGACACACTCTGTGGTTTCTCTGATAAGCTCCAGTATCACACTCAGGGGTGGACAGTGATGAAGTACTGACTCTTACTCTGTTTAAAGACAAATAATCTGCTTTTCACTATGTTTCTGTGAAGGATTCTCACTTTGACTGTGAACACAGGAGGAAAAAAGATTCAGCCTTCTCCTCATGGTCATTCTTGTCTGAACCTGTCAGTGTCCCAACGATGCTTCGTTAGATAAAGATGAGACAGACGATGCTTCTCCAGAGACCCAGATCTGATCTGAGGTCTGTGTTTGAAACTTTCCAAACAAACAACGGTTCATTTAGTTTTAATGTTGGCCATGTTTAACACAACAAAACATTATCACTGACTAAAACATTCATGATGTGGAGTTATGAATCATTTATCTAATCGCAGACACAGCAGCTTGTAGTAGTTAATGTTTTCATGCTGCGATTGGTCGAATGGCTTCTGTCCATTCCCATACTCTATAGGCTTTTTATTCCATTAAAGTCATTAGGTTCTGTAAATATGGAAGAACACAGCAATGTGTTGATACTTCTGATCAAGACCTCGGTGCTTTAACTCAGATACAACTTTTGACCTGGAGGATTTGAGGTGGAGCTGTGAACCGTGTCCACCTCTGGTCGCACATCACTCAGACACTAATCACAGCACTTGAACAGCGAATATTATGGGCCGTTGCTCAGGTAGGGACGAGTCAGGTATGTTGAGTCTCATATGGAGAGAATTATGTAGCGTGAAATCACTGAGCTGTTGATGGATCTTCCAGATGTGGCTCAATTCACCATGTAGGTACAAAGAGTGGGAACATCAATGTGGTATGGACTATTTACACTTGTTGAATGAAGACACAAACACTGGCTCCCTTTACAAAATGTGATGTCTTTTGCATTTGGCTGGAAAAACGTGTTAAGCCGAAGAAGTGTGTGTGATTGTGCGTGTTGGTCTGGTGTAGCCTGTTCAGCCTCCATTTCTTCAGGGAGTGATTTATATTACAGTTACAGACTGGGGGCGGACTGGTGGACCAGTGGAGGGGTGAGCGATGAAGGGGAGCTCTGGGAAAAAGGGGGCAGAGATGAAGGAATGGCTGAAATATTTAGAATAATAATTGTGCTCGGTGTGACACTGCAGACTGTCAGCAGCTGGAATAAGAGCCCTGAAATATTGCAGGAGATCTGAATAGACTCTTTATGGCGCAAAAAGGTCAAGGGGAAAAATGAAGCGTTGAATGCAGAGAGGAAAAGAGTAATACTTGTTTGCAGTCTTGGTGCTGTGGCTTCCCGTCACTCTTTGTTCCTGGTTTCTTGCAGATGGAGGGCAGGGTCATGTTGCAGGGGCTGTCGTCCCAGCGGCCCTCCTGCACATGTAAAGCAGAGGCACCAACAGACAGGGAGAGGACAGCTGTTAGATATATACAAACAGAGGAGACTGGTGGACAGTGAGAGTCCTTTGCTGTGAGATGAATGAGGCCCCGGGGCCTCGGGGGTCAGCGCAAAGGGTGCGTGCAGAGGTCACTCACAGCTCCCCAGATGGAGACGCAGTCTTCTTGGGTGTTGCGGAAGTTGTTGGGTTCAAACGGGTGCCAGTAGGTGAAGATGACGGGCGTGTGGTCGGTCCACTGGAAGTCCATCTGCATGTCGGTGTCGTGGAGGCCGATCCACAGCTGATCGACGTCTGAGAGGAGACACAGATACAGTCGGGTTAGTGGGACCATGGTGGAGGAGAGAGAAGTGGGATCCAACTATGACCTTAATGTGAAATTCTCACATTTTCCATGAGGTTGGATAATTAAGCCGGAGCTGGATCCATGACCTAAAAATCTGATTCCTCACTTCACGAGCTGTTTTTCAGCTCAGGAAAGAAAGAGAGGAAAAAGATCTGGTTCTCACTGCTGTTAAGGTTGATGTGAGGATATGACTAAGTAGCGTGATGTAGGAAAACAGCTGGAAGCCATCACCAGTGACTGTTAAGATATTTTTTGTCTATATTGTTGAAAAACATCCAAATCTTTCAATTTGTATTTTAATTCCATTTCTTAGAGATTTCACATCTGACACCAGGACGTGTTTGTTCCACTGAGATTCAAACAGAAAGAGAAAAATAGAGAAAGAGTGCTGTGATAGGTTTGAGCGTGTGAACTCTTTATGAACCTGCTGCACTTCAAAAACAGTTACACACACTCCTGTTGTTTCTTTTTGTTCTTGCTTGAGCGTGATGTTTTTTTAATTCCTCTCCACTTTTACATAAAAACATTAAAGACCCTGTCAAGGGTAAAATCTGTGAAAATGCACATTATATTCCTTTGATTTGACGACTGGTGGGAGCTCTGCAACACAGGCGCAGACAGCAGGTTAATGCAGGGCCCAGTTTGACGTGTCAGAAAGAGATTAAACAAAGACAAAGTGAAGGATGAAAATGATTTGTGAGGGATCTGTTTCATTTTTTGGCTCATGACAGCAGAGCAACTCAGAGGGAAAGTTACAGGATCATAAAAACAGAGAAATTAACAAATCACCTTTCTTCAAGTTGCGCAGGATGAACTCCAGCTCAGGCAGAGTGTGGATGCTGACCAGGTTGGCCTCCATCTTCTGGCAGGTTTTTTGCGCTGTATCCCAGTCCGTCTTCTCTGAGGTGAGCTTGTAACAGCCGGCCTGGAAGGCCTGCCAGCCCACATCACACTCATACTTCTCATCATCTGCCCACGAATCTGCAAGAGAAGTGAGATTAAACCCTTTGAATCCTGCAACGTGGCTCTTTGACACGACTCTATCCGCTCTGCTTCACTTGGACAGACTTAATGCGTCCAGGCTGACCTGTAGTGAAGGGGTCCAGGGTGGCGTTGGGCCTCTTCTTACAGACGTATGGCTGAGCAACAGAACAATCACGGTTCTGCCAACGACCCGATGACTCAGTGCGGATCACAGCACAGTTCTCCTCCTCAGCGTGGTTTGGCTGGTCTGAGGACGACAGGGAGAAATGTAAACCTCGACAGAACATCACTGATGTCAAGATGCACTCGTTCAATGCACTTAACCCCAAATACTGTGGTGACCAACAGACTGTGGCTGCGCTGGAAGGCTGCCAAGCGAGCGCTTGAACTCAGAGCACAGCGCTGCTAAAAATGAAAGCAGCATGCTCATTCAGGCGTCGCTGGGAAATAAAAAATATCATGCTTCGAGCTTAGAAAGGGGCAGAAAGGGTTGACTTGGTTTTACACGCTAACCTGGCTCCCAGTTGAGATATTTAAGAGGTGAGGAGTCGGCCCACTGCCAGCCGCCGTTGATATCCAGGTCGTTGAGGCCGATCCACAAAGAGGCACTGTAGCCAGTCAGCAAACCTACAACAGCAGCACAACAACTTTCTCAGCTGCTGTAAAATATGACATGAGCAAACTCAGTCTGCTTTCTCTTTGCACGTCTGTGACAGCAGAAAAGGAAACACTCGATATTCAGCCTCCACTCGGGCCTCGCGACCTCTCCACTCAGCCATGATTTTAACTGTCAGCACAGCACTGGGTAAGTGACAGAACCGTTGTGTATGAATTGCCTCAGCGTGGCTTGATATCAGCAGCAGGGTCACAACACCCTCAAAAAATCAATTACTCCTATTGGGAGAGTGAAGGAGCAAATCAAACAGCCTGTGTTTGCCAGTGAGGCTTCACACTGCACGGCACATTTCACTGCTATTGATTCCTGTTGTTAAGTTTTAGACAAAGGCTCAAATTGAATCTATGAGACAAAAGTGTTTAAGCAGCAGAAGCCTGAAAAATGAAGTCGACACTGAAGCTGCAGTTCCTCTTCTGACCACTAGAGTGAGTCTCCAACAGTGAGTCACGTCCCCATAGACTCCTATGATAAAATGTCCAACTTGACAGCAGAAATAAACATGTTTTCAGCCTGGTACAGAGACTGTTTTGGTCTCTACAGCTTACTTCCTCCTTCGTGACGACTCTGCACGCGATGAATTATGAATAATTACTCACTCATTTAGATTTAATCGAGGTTTTAAGCTCTGAATAATTAAGGGAGTGGCCATACATTTGAATGTGCCAAAGCAAAGATATCTTTGCCCATTTTTGGATTATCCAAAAAGTAGGTGGAGTCAGGGGCTGCCAAGATGGTGGCAGCTCAGCAGCTCACTCTGAGCTTTAAAAATGCTCTACAGAAACCTGTGGGTGGCGTCACTGAGCCTATATTTGTTTTTATTTACTATCTATGGCCAAATGAGCCGATGTATTGTCTGTTAATTAACAGTCAATCAATTTGCTGAGCACTGATTGATTTGTATTTCCTTTGTAATTTCTCAGGATATTATTTGCTGAGATAATGTGGAGGACCAGTAAACAGGAAATAACAACTAGAGCAAATGATTTCATGAAGCAGGTTCACACTGAAGCACAACAGGTTTATCACGGTCTATTTCAGACGAGCAGCTTCAGAACCTGTCGTCGCATCAGTGTTTGCTGACTTTACCGTTGATGTAGGTCTGCTCGTGCAGCTTGGTGATGCTCAGCAGGTCTGCCCCCTGCTGCTGGCAACTGATCCGAGCCTCGCTCCATGACAGTGTAGCCTGGAAGTTGAACTGGTAACAGCTGTCTGTCAGCGGGTCAGTATCCCAGAACGTCTCACAGCCGCTGCCTGACAGCGGAAAAAAAAAAAGAGAGGAAAGGACAAGGAGCCAGTTAGACCAGAGGAGAGAACAGGAGGAAACTGTGGGGGAGCTCATCGAGCTCCTGACAAACTTTCCAGTGAAACAACTCAGTGCTGAAACTTGCAGTGCGATGACTCACTCTTGACTGGGCAGAACCCCCATCGTTCGTCCTTGCCATAGTCATAGGTGGTAGCGCACCAGAGGTGACCGTCCTCACGCCCGATGCTGGTGCAGCTGTGGAACCACTGGCCGTCGTACAGGAAGGGCAGGTAGCAGGGGCGGCCGTGAGAGTTGCCCTGGATCGTATAGATCTCTGCCAGAGAGCAGAGAGAGGATGAGGGTATGGTGTGTGTGTGGGGGGGGGGGGGGGGGGGGGGGGGGCTGGGGGTTTAAAACCCTGCATGTGGCCGCAGAGATGCTCTTTGCGTGTGTTGTCTAAAGTCGTGATGCACACTGTGCTGAACTCAAATACCTTATCTGTTTTCACAGAGACTTGTATAATCAAACAGAGGGTGGAAATAGAGGATGAAGTTCCAGTCAAAACAGCAAAGTCAAACCGTGGTCAGCAGAGGGAAGAGTAAACAAATACAAACAGGCCTGTTCGAAGGAACACCGTGGATCTTTTGCGATGAACTTCATGTGAAAACAGAAACAGCAGCTACAGACTCAGAAAAAAGAGCAGAGCAGGATTTTTCAAAGATCTCACACAGGTTTTTAACTAATTATCTGTATCAGATTTCTGCAGTTTGACAAAATACCCTGAGGTTGTTGCTCTACGGGAGCTTCAGCTTTCCACCAGTGTAGTGTGGTGTGAAGAAAAGGGCAACAGAGAGAGGGAGAGGGAGAGGCTGGATCTGTGGTGTTACCAAAACATGTTGGGCCAATGGAAAGTAGGGCAGACATGTTAAACGAGGGAGGAAAAGATTTCTGAAGCTCCCTCCCTGACTTCCCTCTTCTCTGCTCCACCGCTGTCTGGAGCTGCTTCTCTGGCTGACTAATGTCAGAGGTATTCTTCTCTCAGCAGCGAGTCGACTTCACAAAGAAACTTTGTGAAGATCGACACTTGAAAGTTAAAAATGTCAATGCACCCAATTCCCTTGAGACTAGAAAAGAGAAGACTTAGGAAGAGGAAGAAAGTGGAGAAGAGATTTTCTGGTCTTACATTCACGTCAGATCTGGTTTTAATTGCAATCGAGGAGAGCCTGTTAACTACAGACAGAGCGGCACAGTGCAGTCTGTCAACCAGCAGCCACCAGTGACATCTGATACTGGTAAGAATGGCACTGACGCCGGAAATGAGGCTTAGCTGCAAACCACCATGGTCGGGTTTAATCTGGACCGAAAACTATATATAAATACAAATATACTTGAGGGCCAGGACGAGTCTGCGTGTTTACTGCAGTTTACAAACACCAGCTATGTTTTCCTTGGCTCTCCGGCTGGCACACGGCCACTTGTCCTAGAAGATTCCCTCATTTGATCAGATACAGCTGTGGCATCTACAACAGTGGCTCTGCCAGCAACGTACAGTGAAGCAGCAAGTGGGTCAGCACATCTGGAGATGAATCAGACCAACATCTCTGATCTCTCTCTTTATTACTCTATTCATTACTTCTTTCTAAATGGTTTTATATTTATATCCCTCTACACTTACAGACTTGGTCAGCCAGGCAGGCGATCTTAAGGCTGGATTGCACCAATGAGATTCAGTTTTTAAACCAGATTTAATCTTGGATTAAGCTGAAATTCTGTCGCATCAACACTTTAGACTCCCATTTAACTGTGACCTCTGCTTAGCATTAGATCACGAGTTGAGGTTTAACTTTAACAACGGCTGCGTTTTTGAGATGGATCGACTGAAATCCAGCTCCTCAAAGAAACCTGGAAGACAGACTCAACCCACTGGAGTTTTATGATGAAGAAGATTCCAGGCCAAAAGGAAATGTGCAGTGACAGCTGTCCCGCCCATGCTCCAGCTCCTGTCTTTACTAAACTGGCTTCATTTTAAACCTGGATTAACTCATTTTAAACCCAGGTTTACTAAACTGACCTGATCTGACCTCTACCTCAGCGGGGCTGACCATGCATCAATCTGAAAAGGCCTTCTCATGCACACTGGAGCTGCTGCGATTGCACTCACCACGATATGTCTTGGCACACAGGTCCTGCACGCCGCCATGCACGGTCCATTTCAGCTTGGAAGGGGACGGGGTTGCGGAGGAGTTCCACACCGAGGGCGAAGGAAGGTAGTTGTTGAGGTTTTCCAGCACCTGGCCACAGCTCCAGGTCCAACGCACTCTGGGCGGCTCGCGGTCGCAGGTGTACACTGCCAGAGGAGACCTGTCCGACCTGGAGGTGACGTTGCCCGTGGTCACGCCCAGGCAGAGCGAGGAGCCCAAGTTGAAGAGGCGCCCACGGGTCACCCACTTCCAACGCTGGTTGATTTCCCCACAGGAAGGGGACAGGATGAGGGAGTGGTCCCGCACCCCCAGGCACCCTCGGCTGCCCTCGTGGAAGAAAGCAAAGTCGTCAGAGTCCAGCGGCGCTGTGCAGAGAGAGGGGGGGGGGGGACAATGGCATCAGTCGATCATGTTGGCAGCTAGTGAGGCAAGAGATGAGGTCAGGCACTGGATCGATATCTCCAATAATAGCTGTGGTGCTGGGTTATAACAACCACTGTGTGACACACGTCAGTGGTATGAATCTTCTAATCATCCCACAATAATCCTTAAACCGTGCACACACGTTATATGACAGGGGTCTCAGCAGGAACTAATTGAAATGACATGCAATAAAATGAGAAAAGTGCTTGCACATGTTTTTAACGCAAGGTTCGCAATTACAGCTGAAAGCATTTCACCAGGTCTGAAGTTTCACCCTGTTTAACCTCGTGCAGTCGGAGCTGCGGGTTTCTGCTGGTGGGTCTACTTATCATGGGAAACTGTGGAGTGACTCACACATGTAAGTGAACGTGTTAACACCGAGTTTGATTCATTTACACAGAGCTGTAATGATCATCGGAGGTGAGAGGTGGGGAAGCGTTTCCAGTCCTACTCCTCACTACTGTACACTGATGTCTGTTACAGGCTTCTCCTGGTCCTGATCCTCGGAGGAGCTGTATCTGCGTGAAAGGTGTTACAGTTTTCTCATAAACAACCACGCTCTCCAAAACAAACTGAGTAAAAGAGCCACTAAATGTGTTGAAGCTGACACCTCCGGAGCGCCGGCTGGACGCCAGACGCAGTGACTCCGAGTTTCGGGAACAAAACCTGACACCGTTTCTTCTCCCTTAAAAAATATGTGGTTTAGCTTTAACTCTTGTTTTTCTTCTCTTTCTCGGAAGAAAGATTTAAGAGACGAATCCAGGACTGTGAGTGTGCTGGTGAACGTGTGCGAAGGTGGGAGAAAGAAGAAAAGACAAAGAAACTCATGTCAGGAGTGTGGGAGTGACGCTAAATTAAAACTGTGTTAGAAAAACACATTCCCCCAAAATAAACTGAAATCTGCTCCGTCAGAGCTGAGATTCAGAGTCAGAGTCAGAGTCAGAGGAGGGACGGCAGAGCCTCAGCATTCCTCCTCGACGGGCTCCTGTGAGGGGCCAGGAAGTGGGGAAGAAGGTGGGAAAGATCACTGGGCTTTTGGGTTGAAAAGGACGACCCTCACATGTGGGTAAAGCTATTTGAGCCCTGCCTGGCTTCCCCGGCCTCTCAGGCTCCTAAACTCTCCTGGTGGTGCTGCAGCTCTTATGGACACAGAGACAATGGCGTCTCATGAAGAGCCTCATAAAGATCCCTGTAATCTAGAGGAGACGATGGACACGCCCCCTTTTCTCTGGCTGTGGTCGAGCTTCTCAGAAGCAGCGTTAACTCGGTGGCAAACAGAGCGGCTCAGCTGTGAGTTTGAAAGTGCTCTGTGTGTAATCAGATATAATCACCAGCCTGCTCCTTTTATAAAACCATCCATCTCTCAGTGACTAACACCCAGCTGCTAAACATGGAGGGACGTGTCAATAGAGGAAGCTGAAAGTTTCCCATCTAAATTTACATGGTTTTATTTTCTATGAACATAAATGTTATATATGTCAATTCAATATATGAACCTATGTTGATTTGCATTGAGGCAGAGCTTAAAGAAAAACACTCACACTGTGTCTTATTAACATGAAACATGACAGAACAATGTTTCCCATGAGGCCGTTCGTCTGGATCATTAATCCAGAGCAGGATGAGATATTAATGAAAACAAGCAACGATCTGAAAGGCAACAACATCAGCGATCCACCAGATCAATACGATAATCAGATAATCAGGAAAGAGTGGAAACTCATCGTACCTCTAACTCCTGTCACCTTGTTGACCCGCAGACAAACCAAAACTGATGCATAATACAGAAGTGAAAGAGGAACCAGGTCGATTGATCAACGGATTAATTCCCAGAGTGAGCAACGCTGATACACACTCACGTCAACAAATCCCGCACAACGGGAACTAAACTTCTAGAAACACACCACAGGACTAACCAGGACGTAAAACCCCAATATAGGAAAGAAATGAAATGAGTGTCAGTGCGTGTGTGTGTGTGTGTGTGTGTGTTGACAATATGAGAAGTCCCAGGCAAAAAAGCTACAGAAGCAGTGAGACGACCTGAGGCCGAGGCTGCAAACAGAGAAGAAGGCGACTTTAAAAAAAAAAGCAGCAGTTTTAATTCCAGTCTGGGGGGGGGACGCGACGCGACGGGATGTTTGATGTGAGAAGAACTGCGGGGCAATCAGAGAGAGTGCAGAATTCCAGATTAACTTTAAGCCATTGAGCCCTGTGAAAAGCTAAGCCACAACAGCTCTCCTGCTGTGATCTCATCCTCCTCTTTACCCTGTCACCCCCCCCCCCCCCCCCCCGTCTTTCTCCAAACGCTGGAGACTGTTTCCTGCCAGAGAAGAAGAAGAGGATGAAGAAGGAACAGAGAAAACAGAGAGAGAGAGAGAGAGAGAGAGGCTGAAAAACCCTCGGCCAAGAACAACCCGGCGCCACAACGCTCGCCAACACAGGCCAATATTCCCAGAATCCTCCACCTCCACAATACGGTCATCTGCTGGAGCTGGTTCGAGGACAATGCTCAGGAATGTGACCGACTAATCAATAACAAGTTTTTGCCTGAGTGTGTTGGTGGATGATGATGATGATGATGATGAGCGTGACTCACTGCTGCTGCCAGGTAATTAAGACTAAATGGATTGTGTTTTTTTTTTCCATTTGTTAGGTTTCACATTCACATCTAAAGATTTGAACTCTGGAGAGACCCCCCCCCACACACACACACACACACACAAACACAACCACAAAAGTCAGAGGATAAAAAGTTTAAAAAAACAGTTTGGACTGGTCAGTGTGATAAAATGGCAACAGACAAACAGGCAGGAAATTCCAGCCTGCTGTGTTTGTTTCTTTGGTGTTTTATGGTGGTCCGGCCTCTGAGGCTGGGATAGGTTTTTACCTCATCCAAGAAGCACGGGAGAGGAAAGAGAGGAGGAGGAGGAGGAGGAGGACTGGGCTTATTTGCATTTTGCAGCCACACTCAGAAACGGAACTGGAACATTTGGGGAAAGTGCATCTCAAATTTAGAAACCAGAGGGAGAAAAAAAAAAAGAAAGAAAGAAAGTGCAACAGTTGAGAAACTTTTCCATCTCAGCGAGCTCTCCACCACTGAGCACAGAGCAGGTAAATCCACAGACCATCCAGCTGTGCTCAGCCTGGGCAACTCAACTGTCCACAGCAGCTGGAGCTGCTTAACTTTAACCCTCACACTCCAACTCTCTGTCTCTGTCTCATCTCTGCTCCTCTGGTTCCCGCATCAGTCCGAGAAGAAGAAGAAGAAGAAGAAGACGAGACAAACCTCAGCTCTTTCTTTAACGTCTCACAGTGCGACAGAGAGATCAGGACAACACAGATCAAACCACACTTTTCGCTCTTAAACTCCGACGAGAGGGAGAACATGAAAAATGAAAAACAATCCACAGAGACAACATTTCATAAAACAAATCAACACAACCCGTCGCGTCTCGAAGCGACAGGGGAACAGTGACTGGCAGATGGGTGCGAGTCATTATGAAGCGACTCCTCACAATGATTCAGGACGTGTGTGAAGCCGTTGGAGTATAAACACACACACAGTGCAAAAACAAACGCATAGTGAAATGGACGTGAGGAAAACGAACCAAGGTGAAAACAGGTGGTCGGTTGTTTTCCACATGATGCTGCTGACAGTAAAACCACGACACTGACTCATGATGTAGAGCGAAAGACTCAATCCAAGTATGAAGCATTAAGTCTCTGGACAAATGACTGACATGACAACATCTGCAAAGACAATCCTGACAGGGTTTGTTCTGCATGTTGTGCAGCTCAATAAAAACAAACTACACAACCAGGAGAGTGACGTCTGTGACCTCTGACCTCTGAACTAAAAACACCACCATGGTGGTGATAAAACTGAAGGTGAATTGACCTGCTGGTTGTTGTGGGTCAGAACCTGTGAGTGTGACGTGCTTCGTGTTGTGGCAGCTCGGCTCGGCTCTGCTCGGCTCGGCTCGGCACTGGACGTGTTAATTGCAGCCTGTAACAGGATGTAAAGGTCACATCTGCCCTCAGGACACAACACGTCGCTCTGTGCAACACTTTGTCCAAAAACAAAAACCATCCGCTACAAGAAAACGGAACAAAAACTCTGGATCAACTTTACGCACAAACAAAAATAAGACAAACTAAAGCTTGCAGCCCCCCCTCCCCTCTCCTCCCCTCCCTCACCCCTCCTCCCCCACTTTCTCTCCACATCTGTTTCCACTCACTGCTGCTCGGACTTCTGGTTCGTGGCATACCAGTGCACCGAGTCCACGGCAGGCTGCACACAAACAGCTCACAACCGATCACTTTTCTGACGACGACTCGGTGCCAAAGACGAAGAAACACCAACCAACCAACCAACCAACCCTTGCACCGACACTTCACCGTCTGCACCGGGAAGGGGGGGGGGGGGGTGGGGGGGGGTTATGTCTCCTCTCTCTCTCTTTTCTTCGACTTTTACCGTGAATGAAATGAAGTGAGTGGAGGCTGTTGCTCACCAGACGCGCTCCTCTTCAGTTCCAGACTAAAGATGAATAAATATAAAGTGCATCTGTAAAGTACAAGTGGCCGGTTTGTCCATGTTCCCCTCGATTCCTTGTGTCGGTGACGCTCGTTGCCTTGCATGCTCACAACTAGACTACAACACACGCACACATGCACACACACACACACACGCAAAATTAAAAAAAAAAAAAAAAAAAAAAATCCAGAAGGAGCTGAAAAGTGGAGCCGGAGAAGCGCCGAGTGTTGTAGTGTGAGGCCGGAGATGCTGCAGAGTTGGGGGAGAGTTTGGCCGCTAGAGCTCCGTCTGCCTCCGTCAGATGAGACTGAAATGAATGGAGCAGCGTCAACAGTGTGTGTGTGTGAGTGTGTGTGTGTGTGTGTGCATGTGTGACTATGTGTGTCAGTGTTTGTGTGGTTCCCAACATGAGGTCCGCGGACCTCCGGATGCCCACGGTGAAGTTTCAGTTGTGTCTCCGGGTCACCTGCAGGACCTGAGACCTGATTTACACACATACGTTTGCCTGGATGTCAACATATGATATCAACACATAGAAACCGATCACTTTTATTGTATTTTTTTAAAAATGAAATTCTGTAAAGAAAAAGAAAAGAAAGAAAGAAACAGTAGGAGAAGTGCCTGTTGTATGTGTATGTACGTCTCAAAGCTTGGCGGCCATATTGGAAATCTGTGTCAGTGCTTGATCGCTCATATGAAAAAGTCCAACAACAACAACAACAACAGTGAGTCTGTCATTAAAAATCTCTGACTGGTTTAAAAACCAGATGAACAGTGCTCAGGATAAAAGCCAGAAGTGTTGTTGCAGTGTTTTTGGGCTCTCAGGGCCACCGTAACAAACCTGTTGATGGAGGAAGCAGCAAAGATGAGACACATTCACGTGAGACGATGATGTCACACGACGTAACAGCTCGTCCTCCTCTGGACCGTGAAGACAGAGACAGAGGACATTTGTTTTTTTTGTTAAATCTGCACCATGAATTCAAGTTGGTTCCTGCGGTGAAAAATTAAAGTGTGATTTCCTGTCAGGGAGCAACAGCAGCGGTTACCATGGTGATATAAGATCCAAAGTTAGATAAGGCCAAACAACTCAAATTGATGAAGTCAGTTTTTCTTCTTTCTTTCTTCTTCTTTTTTCTTCTTCCTTTCTCTGCAGCTTCACTCTACACTTCCTGTTTTTGTTATTTTGGCCACAGATGGAGTGAGACGCGTCCAACGTGTCCAAAATCTCAAAGTCAAAGTTTTTACTTCTGTTTCTCCAAACTCTTCTTAATCATAACTTGTACGACTGTGTGTGTGTGTGTGTGTGTGTGTGTGTGTGTGTGTGTTTTTAAACATCTGCTCACATCATATTCATGAACTCGGTGTGGTCGACCAGTGAGAATCCTGGGATGGTGAAGACGAAGATGATTCAGTCCCGGAAAAAAAAAAAAAAACAGGCCATAATTATGCTGAAATATTCCAGCTGAGATTCAGACAGTAAACATCACCGTCATAATTTCTCCTTAATGGTTTTAAATCCTGTGAAGAGGAGGAAACTTGGCGAGTTTCTCCACATTTCTCATGAGGAAAATATAGTTTGACAAAAATAAAAGTCCACAGTTTATGTCTGTGTGTATACGCTCTTATTTTGGCAGATGGTGGAGATTCACAAGCCAGTGTGTTTTCACTTTCAAATATTATGAATATTGGATTTTGTTTTTTGTTTTTTTTGTTTGTTCTAAAAGCAGATTTCAACAGGTTTTTACAGATTTGACCTCTGCTCTGTACAAATGTCAATATTCATCCATAAAACCTACAGACTCCGACTCCTCAGGCGTTTTACTCACCAGAAAACAAACTGAACTCTGAGACAAACACATCCGGGAACATTTCACACTCATGTGGCGAAGCTGAAGTTTTCTCATGAGTTTAAGTTAGTTGCTTCTAAAAACCAAAATAAGAACAGAGACCACACACACACACACACAGAAACAGACGTGATGTCACTGAACACATCGTCAGTGGTCAGAGAGATGCCCAGAACAACAAACACATTTTAACCAATAGTATTTAATGGTTTATGCAACTGTCTGCTAAGGCCCAATCTCCCCCACAGTACTATAAGGTAAACCAGTCCCTTGCATTTTATTGGCCCAAAAAAATAAATTCAAAACATACCTAAATAAATATGTGTGTTTATGGTCGGGGATCAATCAAAAAGAAACAGTAACAGTTCTAATTAAAGGCAACTTGAAAAACACAACAGTTTCTCCATTAAACTGGTTAAATTGAAAAGTGTTTCCTTAAAAAAAAAAAAAAAAAAAAAGGTAAAAAAAAAAAAAAAGTAAAAGGGGTCGTTCGTCACCAGCTTCCACTCCATCATCACGTAACACGACTCTAAAACCATTCATTATAAAAACTGAGGTGGAACACTGCCACCAGCTGGAAGTTATAAGCTTTGGTCACAGGAGTTTGACGAGGAGGTGGGAGGAGGAGGTGGAGGAGGTGGAGGGAGGGCGTCTGTCCCTCCTCGTCACAAACTATCTGGGTGTGGAATTTAAGCAGGTGGGGTCAGGGTGGAGTTGGGGGGCGGGGGGCAGGGGGGTTGGAGGATCCCAGAACAGCGAGTTGGATGACGTAGTGCTGTAGATATTTGGGGTTCGATACAATAACAGGCCGGAGCCGGTTGGTTCTGTCAGTTCGGGTCAGGGAGGTGGGAACCAACCAAACGGTGGAGCTTGCAGAGTTCAGACTACCTCAGACCAGAATGGCTCATGCAGGGGTGTGTGTGTGTGTGTGTGTGTGTGTGAGAGGCCTTCCACAGTCCTTCTCGTCCGGCCAAGCTGTAGCAGTTCTATACTTCTTATTATTTTCTTTTTTTTTGTTTGTTTTTTGTTTTTTAGCAGAAAAGAAATAAATCCCAAACGCTGAGCCCGGACCGACGCGGGGCCAAACCTCGCCCCCTCGCTGTGTGTGCCGTCCAGGGCTTTGACCCCCGGAGCAGTGCCGCCCCTTCAGAGGAGGGGATGGGATTGGAGGAGGGGGGGTGGGGGCACAGGGAGGCTGGGGTGTGTGGACATGAGAGGGGTGAAGGGGCGGGGCGCGGTGGGGAGGGTGGGGGAGGGGTGGCGGTGACGCAGGTCTCCCTTCCCAACCCATCCGTAAAGTCTCACGCACCCCCTCTGCCGTCGTCTGACCGGCTTTGCTCGGACTCTTCATGGCAAGGTGGGATGCTGTTGGGAGGAGGGGTGGGGGGCACGGTGCGGCGGCGGCGCCCTCCCCACCCCGCCCCACCCCACCTGGTCGACTCTCTCATGGTTCAGTCAGTCAGTTAATGGGCGTGGGCTCAGTTTGAGGCGCTGCTGTTGGAGGAGCTGGATGTGGAGGCGACGGCCATGCCCAGCGTGCCCGAGGACGCCACTGACTTGCGAATGTGGGGCATGAGGAAGGGGTCACTGGCCAGCTGGTGCACGTCGATGCGGTCCTCCTTACGGTAGACTAGACAGCGCCTTATAAAGGCCTGGGGGGGGCAGAGTAGGATGAGTGGGTTAGTGAGTGAGCACAGATTCTGTTTGTCTTCATGCTGTTTAGAAATGAAAGATACAAATCCTGAATATTTTCATCTGAAACTGAAATTACCGCCCTGACTCCAGGTGAACGTTTTTTGACCTTGACCTTTGACCTGTAACCACTAAACTTTATATCAGTATCTCTGCGTCTTCGTTGATGTTTGTGACAAATTAGAAGATGTTCCTTCCAGGTGTGGCTGAGACATCGTGTCCACATAGAGACGTATTTTAACAACATGCCTCCGACTCTGAGGAATAACCCCCCCCCCTCCTCAAGAGCAAAAACATGATGTAAACGCATGAAAGAGAAAAACAGTGAGTGCGTCCGGTACCTTAGCTTCAGGTGTGACTACTGGTTTAGGAGGAAACTGCACGTCTGTTGCCTTCAGGATGGTGTTCTCCTGCAGGATGTCCTGCTGAGACTGGTTGTGGCCGAAGGGCTGAGAGACAAGAGACGGACAGGAGTTATTAGAAAAACAAAAAATATGCACAAGACACAGACTCAGTAAATAAGAAACAGGAACACAGGAGTGGGCTGTTAATGGAAAAATAATCTAATCTAATCTCAGTTTCCCCCTTTAATTTTCTCCCAACTGATGCACCACCCTCGGAAAACACACTACTGACGGTGAGGTCATGTGACACCACAATAATCTCCACCGGACGTTGTTCGTTTTTTTTTTGTTTTTCACTTTACTACAGTCATATAACTTTAGAGTTCTTCTTACCTTTCGGCCGTACAAACACTGGTAGAAAATAACCCCCACTGACCACACGTCCACCTTGTTGGAGATTTTGGGAGGTTCCTTTCCAACAACAAAACACTCAGGGGGCAGGTACCTGCAGGAGGAAAGGGGGGGGGGGGGGGGGGGGCATGTTAACAAGAATAACTTTAAACAAATTCAATTTCACTGCTCAGTTTTAGGGAGCACGTCGTTATCATGACGTGTTCATCGGCACTTTCCATGTGGTCGACATGTCTCTGTTCGGTGGATGAGTATTAACCACAGCCGATCAATGATTAGAGGCATTAAACTGATTGACCAATTATACGTTTTAAATGAAAAATGGCTGACAATGACTTGATTAGTATCTGATCAATCACAGCATCCCTCACTGGTACAATCCCATCAGATCAGTATAGATTCACTGATTTATTGTATCTGCTACAATGAGCTCCTCCTCCCTCCACTCCCATGTCTGAGCCGTGAACCTGGACAGCTGCTTCTGGCAGAACCACACTCGCTCCAGTCTCCTGTCAGACGTAGCGCTCACATAGGACGAAGGAAGCTGCTGTAGGTGTGTGATCGCAGGGTGATTTATGACTGAGGTTAAAATGTTGGTTTGGCTGAAGGAGCTCAGCTACGTCCATATAACTCTGGCGTAAACTACCTCCACACAGAAAAACGACCCGCTCCGTGACACACTGTGATGTGGGGAAGCACTCGAGCGAAGACAAATATGTCAGCTCTGACTATCGGGCATAAATTTGACCTTAAGAACTGAGGCGGCGAAAGAAAAAAAAAATTAAAAAGCAGGATTTATGGCACCACACATGACGACGCCTTCTGCGATCTTACCAGTAGGTCCCGGCGCCCTGTGACGTCAGCTCCATCCCGTCCACTGAGTTGTAGCTGTCGTCGTCCATGATCTTCGACAGGCCGAAGTCTGTGATCTTGATCTCCCCGCAGGCGGTGCCGTTCACCAGGAGGATGTTGCCTGAGCGGAGAGAGGCAGGAAAATTACACATCAGATTCATTTTCACATTTAAAGTTAAAGAAAAAAAAAAAAAAATCACATTTATACTGTGGATGATTCAACTCTGCTCAACACAGGAGGATCATCTGTTGTACGATGTAATAACTGACTGTGTTCAAATCTTAATGGAATAATAGCGACTAGATTAGAGGCCACATTATGTAATTGTTCACATGTGAGACACTGTGTGATTTCACCCTTCACTGGCCACTCTGTAATAGACTAAGCACAGCTTGGTCCAATCAGTCTCGACAACTAAATCATATCTATTAACAGAAAAATAAACGTCCTGCGAGTCCGTCCCTCCGGTTGCTTGTTAATGATGATGTTGTTTCAACATGTGAACCAGAACCAAAACTCTACTTCAGCACTGAAGTAGCTGCAGCAGCATGACTTAAACTGCCAGTTCAATCTGTTGTAATGTTGTTCAAGCTCCTTGAGTTGCAGCAGTTAGCGCGGCGTGCGGGACGTACCGGGTTTAAGGTCGTAGTGGATGATGGGCGGTCTGATCTCGTTGAGGTACTTGAGGGCGTTGACGATCTGCATGATGATGGAGCGGCCCTCCTTCTCTGACATGAGCTTGTGCTGCTTCAGGTAGAAGTCCAAGTCGTTGCCCTCACAGTACTCCAGCACTGTGCAGAACCTGCAGCATCACGACAACAGACGGGTGAGAAACCACCGAAACCACTGTTTAACTTCTGCTGTACACAGTCTGCACAGACGTGAGAGTAACCTTTGGATGGCTCCGTTCAAAGTCTAATGTAAAACAAAATGACTTACGAGTCAGTGTCGAGCGAAAAGTAGTCGTAGAGTTTAACTATTCGTGGGTGGTCCAGCTCTTTATGGATTCTATATTCTCTGCATGCATGTCTGCAACAGAAAGAGTGAGCGTTTTAATATTTACACCAGTTGTTTTAAAAGCAGCAGTGAACTGGGAGAACTGGAAGGCGAACACTCACTTGTGATAGTTTTCCTTCTTCTCATCCCTCCAGTTCTTGTTTAACTGGTGGATTTTGACGGCGACGTATCTTTGCTCCGTGAGGTCGAAGGCCTGGGAAATACATTCCTCCCGTTAGTCGTGACCTGTGTTTGGCTCGACTCCGTCTCAGCCGCAGTGAGACTCTCACTTCACATTTAACAGCTTCAGTTCATTCATCATTTTTAACTGAGGTGACAACAACACAGTGTCGGAACAACTCTCACATGCTGCTGCATCATTTTACTTTGAAATGTCGATGATGTCAGCTCAGTGTAATGTAATGAAACACACATCCTCAACTGTGTTCACAGCGTTCACAGCTCAGTCACTACAGACACTTTCAGAGGTAAACAAGCTCATATTCAACAGTGCAATAAACTGTGTATGTCAAACCCAGGTTTCAATCAACATCTGACACCAAGCAGCAGAAAACTGTTGTTTTGAATCAACACACGATCGACTCTGACCTCATACTGTGTCTCATTGTCAAGTCTGTAAAACAGCTTCGACTAAAGTGACTGTATTGGTTCCAACGTGCTGCCATAGTTGTGGAAATCAACGATCATTAAGCAACAATGGCTCCTTCACTTTTCAGGAAACCAAGGCTATTCTAACATTGTTAAAACACTGTCGCTTTAGAGACATTTCGATATAGAATCAAATCTGTCTGTTGCTTCAGCACCGTCAACATCATGTTATAAATATCGCAGAGGACGACAGGTCGACAACAGTTTGTGATGAGATGTCTATGAATAAACTGGACAATCTGTGAAATCATCAGGTCTTTACCAGGTATACGCTTCATCAGGAAAGCCACTAATTATCTAAATGAAACCACCGTGTTACACAGGACGCTTTGACCGAAGAATCAACATCAGCCATCACTGCTTTAAGTCTGAGAGAAACTGAGCTCTGATGCTAAAGCATGTTTTGCCAAAGCTCTACATCCACAACATCGAAACAACAAACAAAACAAGGAACACGGGATAAAAAACACAGACTGACTGAGCTCTTACAATATCTCATTCCTCTCACCTTGTAAACTTCACTGAAACCTCCTCGTCCAAGTAAATGGAGTAGCAGGTATCTGTCATTTAGCGTAGGGTGATCTTTAAATCTGCACGGGGTTTGGAAAAAAAAACAATACAAGTTCAGGAATTAGACAGCAGGGACACAACAGTATGGACTGACGAGGAAAGGACCACAGAAGAAGAAGATGTCATACTGGGAATTATCCTCATTGTGGATCCTTTTCAGCTCACGAATGTGCAGGTTCCTCACTCGCTCCAACCTCTCCAGCTCCGCCTGGATCTCAGCTTCCTCCTGCAACGGACAAGATCAATATCAAACAGGTGCAAATGTAATAAAACAAGGGGAAAAAAACAAAGCAAGTCCTGTTTGTTGAAACCAAAAACTTCACAATCAAACATAACAGCATTACCTTCTTGAGATGGCCTAGCCTCAGCTTAAAGATTTCCTCCTGCTCGTGGTACTCTGCCTGTGATAACCTGTGAGAACACAGAGGGAACCTCAGTGCAACTTGAAGCAGGAACGCAGAAGGAAAACAGCCGGTTTAAAAAAAGAGAGGATAAATAATCAAAAGCATCGTACGCTTCGCTTTCTGTTCCATTGGCCTTGCTTTTACGTTTGTTTTGCTCCAGGCTTGGAGGCGGAGTCTGGGCCATGGAGGGCGGTTTGCGTTTGGCCAGCAGCTTCCTCTGCCGTTCGATGTCCTCTCGCTGGGAGTTGATCCTTTCTTGTTGTCTGGAAACAGCCGGTGCATTAGTGTCACATTAAGAGCCGATTCATTGCTCTGCTTTGTCTGTGTATGATCTGCTCTGAGCTCTTTGGCTCCCTGGCTCTGTATCAGTCTTTACCTCCTCTATAACAATGCCGTGCACTCATGTGAAACCATCTGTCTTCATAATTTAAGATAACAAGTGATATCTAATGAAAACAGAGGAATATGTTGTCCTCTGTCTGGTCTGGTTTCTCCTACTGAAGATAAAGTTTGAAGCTAAAGCACGGGGACTCTCACTTGATGAGGTTTTGGAAGGCGTATCCATCCGTCCACTGCTCAGTGAAAGACGCTCCATGTCTCACTGTGGTGAAGTGACCCAGCCGCAGCCTGTCCTGCATGCTTTTGTCCCTGCATGCCATCTTCTCCTGTTTCGACTGAGAGGAGAGCAGATAAACACAGACATCAAACCAGCGCTGTCGACTCCGCGAGGTTAAAATTAGGACTTCTAAAATTAGCTCATGTCACAGCCCCTGAACGACCCAATCACTCTGATATCATATATACCAATAATAATGCACAGGGAACGTACTTTTTCAATCAGCAGCTTCTTGGACATGGTCACACACTTATTTAAGCGCTCCTTGTATCGCTCCAGCATCCTCTGCTGCTCGTCGATCTGCCTCCTCAGGTCACAGTTCGCCTGGAGCACAACACACAAACAAGCAGACGAGAAGAATTAACACCATCTTACAGTTAAACACACGTTACACAGATAAAGAATGTGTCAACTAACATGCCACGTGTGAAAAATCAGGACCACACAATATTCATTGAAACCATTGAACATGGCGACAAAGCAGAGCAACAGCGATGAAACGTTACGAGATTAGTACCCGGAGTAAATCGTCTATTCGTCCCTCCTTCTTCTCCAGGTCGGAGTTCTTGTTGTTCTCCATCGCTGTTAGTTTCTCTATAGTAAGGTCAGACTACAGGACACAGTCAGGACAGAACAGTGGTTAACATCGACGACGCATCATTCAGTATCAGTGACTAATGCATTGAAACAACTAGACCCATCTAACCACATCTCCCACTTGATGATGATTACAGTCATCTGCTGGTTTCTATGCAACAATGATAGTGCGGTTAAATCAGCGTCCAGCAGACCCGCGTGCTGTGCGAGGTACCTGTGTGGCTTTGTGGAGCATGTGCAGAGAAACAGGCTTCAGTGAACACGTTGAGTGCTCGGTGTTGGCCGAGCTGACGGAGGAGGGGCTTCCCTGCTGCACCTGGAAGACGAAACACATTCATCCAATGAAAAGCCTACACACACACACACACACACAGGCTGTGTCCAAACTCACTCACTACTCTCTATATTGTGACTATGCCATTCTGTCATGTTGTCCTAATGTATAGTGAGAATTAACAGACCCTATATAGTGGAATCACAGTATCCCACAATGCAGCGCTGCAACCGATGATCACTAACCAAGCAATATGTACCATAATGCATTGCGGTTGAGATTGGAGCATTTTAGTAACATAATTAACCGCGTGGCAGAGCGGTGTGGTTTTTCTTTTTACCAGTGTGCTCCCTATATAGAACTTCCTATACAGTGAGCAGGGAGTAGTGAATGAGTGAGTGATTTCAGACGACACTGTAGAGACGGCGCCTTAATGTGTGACTTCCATCACACAGAAGTCCGTTTCAATTCTCAACACCTGGAGCTGCCACTCATCATGAAGCACGAGCCCATGCTGCATAAAAATAATGAGCAGAAACTGAAATGAGCCGAGCGCCTGTTAAAGCCTCGCCGCAAAGGCACGTTACAACTCTCCGACAAGGCTTTTGAACTATTAATCATTTTTGAAAAGACGTGGCACCACCAGTTTACAAAAGCCATGAGCAACAGGTTCATCTGGACTCCTCCCCCTTATCATTTAACTGCCTGTTTCCAGGTGTGTGTCTCTGTGTGTGTGTGTTTGCACTGCAGGTATTTGCATTTCTATCAGTATATTCCATTTCTACCAAACGCTGCTCCTCACGATTGCTTTCTTTGTTTTCAGCTTTTGTAAGAACTTGAAAGACTTGAAACACACAGTAAGTGAACGTTAGTCCACAGACCACGTCGAATTCTTCCTCTCTTCTGTAATTGGTGTTAATAACAAGCAAAGAAGAGAAAAAAATGGCAGGAAAGAGAGTCAAGAGGAGCATGAGACAGACCATAGAGCAAACATGCTCACCGTGACAGGGGGGTTGGAGAGGGAGTGTTGTGGGGAAGAGCGGACCACTGGTGGAATTCCCCTGGCAGGGCTGGTACCAGGACCGCTACCTCCCGCAAACTGACACACATGTAAAGAGAGACGGACAGTAAAGCAGTTCAATGGAAAGACCAAGATGTTTAAAAAAAGGAGAAGTGTGTTAGAAATCAAGTGTGAAAAGTTACGCATCCAGTGTGGAGGTACATGAGCTGTAGTGGACACACACTCGGTACAAGAAGAAGAAAAGGACAACTGTCTGCAACTCACCTCGAAATAATCACTAATTTTATGCCCCCTCGCTCCTGCTTTGCCTTGAAGAAAGAGAGAGAAGGAGTTCAGCGAGAGGCTGCGGTTTGAAATAGTCGGTGATGACAGAGGATCATCGCAGAGGGCGAACTTACCTTGACTGCTGTCAAAGTGGTCTGCTTTCCGTTTTCTCACTCTCTGGTCATTTGCTTTTTTCTCGGGCGTCTGTCAGGGGAATCAGAGAGCGTGGATCAACCGGACATATGATGACATGACACAGAGGGATGGATGGTGTAAAAAGACTGTAAATATGTGACACAGACTCACCTCTAGCTCTTTGTCACTAAGCGAGCCCACACTGCATAGACTCTGATTGGATGACTCATTTTGATTCTGACCCGAGCCCTGGAAAAAAAAAAAAAAAAAAAGTAAAAATCCATAAATACAGGGAGCAAAAAGTAGTTTATCTCTGAGAGGTTTTCATGTGTACTTGTTAGAGAAAGAGAATACACACCAAGTTAGAAAGCAAGAAAGAGAAATGGGTGACAAGCAGAGGGGAGGTGGGGGTTTGACTAACTACCATCACCATTAACTTCCCACTGAAGCTAGACCTGCATCAGTCCCGATGCCGGTTCCCTAGGTGATGCCTGTCAGTCAAATGATTCACATCAGGATTCAGCAGGCACTGTCCAATCAGGAAGACGCACTTAGTCATTCAGAGCACACGAGAGCTCTCTCACTGAACCCTCCTAAAATGGCTGAACATTAGGCATGCTGCTGGGGACGGATTCCTCCCTCCGTCTGTCACCTTTAGATAATGTCATCCATTTTTCTCCCGTTCACCACGGTCTTCACCATTTTTGCCTTCTCTCTCTCTCTCTCTCTCTCTCTCTCTCTCTCTCTGTGGAGAAAGCTGGTGAAAGATGCTCTGCTTGATCTGAGAATGACAGCTTGTTTTTACACCTCTCCTCCCTCCCTCTCTCTCTCTCTCCCCTCTCTCCCTCCAAAAAGTCCTGCCTGTTTGATCAGACTTGTTCAAAAGAAAATGCACTTTTCAATAATTTCAGCAGGTCCTCTCTGTTCCATTACTAAAGTGAAAGTGTGTTCTTGCTGTTTGTCCTCAAAGGATAACAATTTTCTTTTCTTTTATGCCAACTCTGTGATGACAGAGAGAGCAGCGGTGGCACGGGGGCCGCTCAAGGTCAAGAAAAAAAAAAAAAACGAAGCTGCTCTGTGACATTGAAGGGCTTTTAGACCACCAGCCCGTATTTCTTCATAGCCATTTGTTGACACGTTTCTCTCTCGCTCCCCACACATCTCATCTCTTGTCATACAGGGTGGTTATGGCATGACGCCTTAGCAAGAGCCGCCATTTTCTCTGCGGCAGCAGCCATGCCATGCTCTGGGCTCAGCTCTGCCTATGGCTGGCACGGGGCCCACTCCTGGCGCTGACTCTCACTCCCTAACTGTTCCAAGATCACCTTCCACAAAGACGGCTCCATCCATGTAGCAGGCGAAGAGGGCAGAAGGCTAAACACTGCCTCCACTCACACCTGGTCAAGAACTATTTCTGCATTCCTCCTTTGCCTTTACTCCCCCCCCCCCCCCCACCACCACCACCACCACCCCTGTCCCGTCTGTGGCCTTTTTGGCAGACGTCACCACTTGCATATACAGCCTCTACATCATGAGCCAGGGAGAGATGCCATATCACACCAGCCAAAAAACACAGACACAGCTCAACCTTCTCCAGAGACAAGACAAAGAAAAGGAGTGGGGCCAAGTCTGTCCAGGCCAAGCAGCAGAATGATACTGAGGCAGACTGAGACAAAGAGAGGAAGAGATTCACCAAAATGTGGAATCAGGAAAATCTGTGATTACAAGCACTTTGACGGGAGACACTTCCTGTGCGACATCTGCTGTAACACAAACCTTAGCCACACCAACCCCAGTGAAGCGAGCCTCCAACAGTTCCTGCCGGCGGGGGTCCAGGCTATGCAGTTCTTCCATCATGGCTGCAGAGACAAGAGCACAAATTAAGGAAGGCGTTGTGAGGTCTGGTATATTCAGAAGGGAGTGACGGATCAGTGCCACAAAAGACATTAGATGTGATGAGTCATGGCTGTTTTTAGCTATATGGATGTGGAAAATTCCTGGTCTGAGTCATCAATAAACCTGACAATAATGAATGTGTGTGTTACCCAAGAACCAGCCATACAATTAGGGCACTCAGGAACACACTCTCTACAATCTGGACAAAACTGAGCCAATAACGTACATTAAATATACATCAGAGACGTAGGCCAGATGTGTAGAGTCACTGCCTGGAAAATTATAGCATCATGTGATAACGCCCTGGCATTATAGGCCTAAGTTACATGGCGCTGGAGTTATGAAAGGTCACTAATGGAGGGACTGCCAAGTAGACCCACAGCAATGGAGAAGGCCACAATAGACAACAAGTGTCCAGTTTACTAGCTTAAGCAAAGGTTAACGTTTAAGTTACACGCCCTGCACTTGACTGCCACTGCTGTGTGTGTGGATTGCATACATTATATTATGAGAAATGTAACTTGCAGCGTTCGTGTCTATTTAGGGAAACATTTCAATCTCGTGAAACTTTAAACTTTAGATATAGTGGGTTTACGGGCTCGAATAACATCATAACGAGCAACTTAAAGAGTGAAACATCACCAGTGAATGATGACCGAGGTAGCTAGCTTCCACTGAATACACGAGCTAACGAGCCTGGCTATCACTTAGCATTGCATCCTAGGAGCTAACCGTTAACGTTAGCTTGGAACATCACATCTGAATTTGTCAAGTAACGTATCCAAACCAGCGGCATGTTAGTTTATATCGACCCAGAGGCGTTTGTCTGCATAGATGACGACTCATAAAGCAACAATCATCACAGCTACGGCCCGCTGCAGTGAATGTATCTCACAAACACACACATAAGACGAGCTCACGTTAGCTAGCCAACATGCTAACGGTAGCTCGTCTGTCAAAAAGAAGCATCTCCTCTGTTCTGTGTTGTCAGGTGCTCGGGCCACGACGCCCGGACTCACCCGAACAACACATCTGTGCCCTTGCATTGTTTTTTCCCGACAGTCCGTCGAGATACTTACTGTTATTTTATCTTTTATCGGTCCTCCGGAGGGCCTGTTTTTAACCCCAAAACCGTCCCGTTGTTTCCCCGGCGCTCGGCAGACCCTCCCAGGCTAGGCCGCATCCACAGCCGCGTTCCTCGCGTGCCGATTGTTAACGTTCAAGACACGGGAGCGCGCGGTGTGGCTCAAGGTAGACGACGAAGGATTCCCTCGGAGGCCTCGACGTCTCCGGGTATCCTGAACCCGCCTTTCTGAGCTCCTTAGGCGGGGATCCCCATTACATCCCTCTCCCCGAGGACCATACCGTGTATGTCGGGTACCTTCCTTTCCACACAATGGCGACCCTCGAGATTCTGCGTCCCCCCCCCACCCCCCCAGGTATAAATGATGTCTTTAAGCCAGCGATAGTTGCCCCCCTATCTTTTTTCCTCCCCCGGTGGTGAGATGAATTTCGGGTCCTGGCCTCTCAGGTCGATCAAAACAAAGTTCGGCTTCTGTCGCCTTCCTCGCTGCGGGGGGACAAACCAGTCTGTTTCGGGAGTTGTGCTGTCGCGAGCCGTTTCAGCTGAATCCGGATCGATTCGGTTCGGTTCTCATGTTTTTGCAATGTAAACAATAATCAGTAAAATCTCATATTTTCTCGTGAGATTGTTCAAGAATTTTCACCTTCGTTCAGTCCACGCCTGCCCCAAATCTCTTGTCTGGACCAATGGCAAATCCCTGTGTACACAACACAATTTAACTGCGCCCACCCACACAAGCACCAAAATGATCACTTATCACAAAGTTGCCTTTCCCATCATGTTCACACCCACATATTGTACTTACATAATATCAATACATTTCTAAATTAGTGTGTGTTTTTTTTAAACAGCATGGACACCATTTTATCCAGTCAAGCTGCAGAGAGGGCAGAGAAAGTCGTGTTAAAAACAAATAAAACATTTTGAATTACCAGGAAAAACAATCGACAGATTTACGGTGTATATTTTTATTCATGTACAAAAGAAGGTGAGTGGGTGTTTTGTGTTGTTTTTTTTTTTTTTTAAACCATGCAATTTAATATCAAAACATCAGCTAATTAAAAGCGGCCTCTGGCAGAACAGAGACATTTATTTCAGGGTAACCAGCCCTTTCTCAGATCACTGAACGCATCAGCTTCTCTGGGAACGCAGCGCCATAAAACACGAGTCCATCAACACGACGGCAGCTGAGACAGTGTCAGGTCTCCACGGCGTAACTATCCAGTTGCATTCCCTTCATCACAATCGCAACAGAGCCCCTCGGTTTCACACGTCCGCAGAAAAACAAGGCAGCACCACCTCGATTTCAGCTCCCGGTTTTGAGGTTGATAGGCCAAGCTCAGACGGGGGTGCTCTCCTCTGTCTCAGCCCTGGGTCTCAGGTGGCTGAACTGGACTCTTGCGGTACTTGCATTGGATCCACACCCTGTACATGGTGAGCTGTTTGCCTCGGTTCACCTGCAGCCTCCTGTCCACAAGGTTCTGCACTTTCTCCAGCCCCGCCTCGGTGAACATCTCATGAAGCTCATCTGTGATTTAAAAAAAAAACAAAAAAAGAGGTACAGACATATAGTTACATACATTATTAACACACAATTCTGCATAATAACCATGAAGAAGTCTTTGTTTTTACCTTGGGTAAAGAAATATACTCTTGTTCCATCCCCTCGGACGTAAAAGTTTTCTGACAGACACCGCCCTACAAGAAGACAAAGGTCACAACATACAACAAAATGCAAACATTAACTGTATTTTATTTACATGGTGCAACTAGCAGTTTTGCAAACAGACCCAACCAGCAGCCTGATTTATATTTCAGTGCTTTGCTTCAACCTAACTCAGCTCTGAAATGGTGCTGCTGGAGAAACAGAGCTAAGTGGAACATATCGTTCCTCATGGTTCCTCACAACCATTTGGACTGCAGCCTGACTGACCTTTCTTGAAGCGGAGCTGTGCCATGTCATAGCGTCCATAGTCCCTGAGCAGCATCACTCCCCCAGGTTTGAGGAGCCGTGCTAATCTGCTGATGGATTCCTGCATCCTTAGACAGGAGGGGGGGGATTAAAACAACCAGTGCTGTGTTTAATGAGTCACACTGAGTTACAACTTGAAAAAAAAAGAAGTGAAGGGAGAGAGAGAAAAAAGTTCATACTTGTTGGGATGCAATGCTGATAGCACAAAGATTAGCACGATAACATCAAGGCTTCCATCGGGGACAGGGTAATTGGCTTCCACATCACTCAAGTCGTGAACAAAGGCGAAGCAGCGCCCGGGGTCGTACTCTGGATTAGTCTGATGACAGGAAGGTGATTTAAATTCATTAGTTAGCCAAAAACCTGAGGTGAGGAACCACAGCGTCCTGAAACATTAACCCCATCGTCTCACCTTGACCAGCTCCACAGCAGTGCTGGAGAAATCACAGCAGTAGACAAAGAGTCCGGGGTCACTGTGTGAAGGAGTAAAGCTATGGGTGAGTACGTCCGTCACATTAAACTGTGTCAAACATGTCTGTGTCCTGCCTGAACTTACTTGTTGGTCTTCAGTATTGGAAAAACCGTATTCCCCACACCACAGCCGACCTGTCCAGCAATCACAGCAACACAGAGAGCAGCCATTTTTACCCAAGACAATCAATATTGATCGATAGAGTGACTAGGAAATATATAACAGCTGCAAAATCCTCCAGAATTAAAAGTGAGTATAACCAGTTCACTTTTAAAGTCTAATCTAAGAGTCTGAAAAGAGGTGTTAACAAGTTTCAGGGAGCAGCAGGTCTTCAGTCAGCGTGTGATGAAAGATCAGGTAACTCGCTTTCAAATTAACCTCTCACCTCCAGGATGCGATATGTGGCGGAGGAGCCAGGAAAGTCACCATCAGTGACCTCTCTGCTTTGTTCCTGTTCCAGAGCGTCCTGCTGACCGTCGTCCTCGCTGCCAGAGCCTTCAGGACGGGGGACGTGGTTCACGCTGCACTGAGGGGCCAACTCTGGGAACTCGGTGAAGAGCCAGTGGCGGTCTTTGAAGAAACGGTTCTCATGGATGGTGTAAAAATCATTCCAGTACTCGTTGGCCCGGCTGTCGTATTCCTCTGCAAGAACGGGAAGAGAGATAGTAAAATCTGGTGTTAAAGTCGTGATCTAATCATGTCTAGAGAAGATTATCACAGATTAATAAAATAAATACTATCGATAAGCAAATGATGGTCAGGTGAAAACCAAAATGAATTGATATAATGCAACATGTAATAATATAAATATGAACAACATCCAATAATGAGAAGGTGAAATCTGTATCTTCTTCACACTGATAATCAATGTCCTCCTGATTAGAGGCAGTTATAGTTGTGTTATTGATCCCTGATGTTTGTCATATCGTGTGGTTGATGTGTGTGAGTCATAAATCTCTGCAGCAGCAACGTCACCTTGTTTCTCTGCAGGTAGAGGCTGACTGTTTTCCAAGACTTTCTTCTTAGCAGCTGCTTCTTGGTCCTCAGTCCACTCCACATTGTCCCTGTTAACAATGCAAAAATATATACATAATATCAGATATGCTAAATGTGCAAGTGTAAATAATACAAGGAATTTTGAGATTTCCCCTCAGGATTTGGGATATTGTCACTTCTATTTGATATTTTATGGAATAATCTGCTAATCAATAGTTACAGCTGTAAATACCATAATCCCAATGTTTATAAATCGATATTCACAATTATTTCATCATGTAACCCTCTGTTTTACTGTATATTTAGATGATTTAACCTGAGGTTGTTTAAGATGTCATTATATTATCATGACATGGAAATATCATGAGCCGTTCTTCACCAAATCTCCGATCAAAACAAAAAACAAAAAAAAACACACATAATCAATGAGCAGCCGCAGCTAACAGCCGGTAGCCCCGTTAACATGTGCGCTTCCTGGCTGCAGTCACCCACCACGCGTTGTGCTGGAAGACCTGCCGCGGGTCCGTGAGGAACCGGGTCCCGAACTGAGGTCTCTTCGCGTCCCCGGTGGACGAGTCGGCCAGAATCAGCCCCGTTTCACCGCCGCCTCGCTCCACTCCGTCCACGGCATGGGGCGCCGCCATGTTGGATCTGACGCGGCGGAAGAAGGGCCGTGCATTTAGCCGCGGTGCGTTCTATGACTGTCGGAAATGGCATAATTCATACCGATAACAAGAACACATAAAAGGTTAGAAGACATGGGTGGAAAACATTACGGCTACGTTAACATTATGTGATTTTTTTTAAAATGTAGTATAATGAACAGTTTGTAATTCTAGTGGGTTAAAAACACACTGAATCATAAACCTAGTCTGATTTACCGGTCATGATTTACACATGTCCCATGTTGTGCGAAGACACGTGAAAACATCTTCGTCGAGACATCAATGGACGCATAAATACCATGACACAAAGTGAACTGATAATTTACAGCCACACTATAAATCCAGCCATGCACCATCTACATTACGACTATTTACTGCATGTCAACACACTTGTCAGCACAAGAACTTTCCTGCTGCATATCTACTGCTACACACACACACACACACACACACACACACTTAGCAATGCAGCGTTAATACACTAGAGGGAGACACGTGCCTGGGTGATGTTTGCTGAGGCCCATCGGTGCCACTCTGATCCACATGAATGAGGAGAGTGACTAATGTGACTGAGTGACTAATTCAGGACAGTTCAACAACTCAAGAGTTTCAATTCACCTCAGTTTGATTTTTTCCTCCTCTCTCTCTCATTTTTTAACCAGTCCTTTCAAACAAAAGTGACAGTGTGCACTTTAACTTGTGTGGAAATGTTTGACATTAAGATCCAAATAGACATCGAAACTAGTCATTTAGACATTAGACGTTTAGACACACTAGACATTTTTTGGGTTGGTTTCCTTCTTTTGCAGAAGCTATACAGAAACTTTTATTTATTTTTCTTTTAGCTTTGAGATGAACTGATAAATGCTTCCAGAGAGACCAGAAGTGTGACTTTAAAAATGCAGCAGAAGTGAGGTTTTTGGTTTTAGTTTTATCTTTTGTGGTGATACATGAGCATCTGTGCGCACGACAAGAGAAACACTAAAATGTTACTTACTAGATCACATCAGATGACAGAATGTATTGGTATGTAAAGCTAAATTAACTGGAACAGGCATTGATCCACTTTGATTTTATCCATCATAAGGTACTTGAGGTACACATGACCTGGTAACAAGGGAATATTGACAGACATTACAGAAACTTTACCAGACTCTTGTGCACAGGATGTGGTAACGTGACATGGCATCTCATCTCTATCACCACCACAGGCACCATTACAGAAGTAAGTAAGAGCATCATGGAGAAATAGCAGCAAGAGGTTTGACCTCAAATGTCCTATATGACAGGAAGCGTTCATGATGGTGACAGGCAGTGGTGAACAGACACATCGGTCAAACAACCGCACAGTGTAAAGAGCAGCTGAGTGGACTCATTCCCACGGTTCCTGTCACTTCTTTGTCGTCATTGCAGACTCATTTCCAATCACACTGATCAGTGAACTGACACATACTATGTCAACAGATTGTAATCGTGTCAGAGTTAAATGATGAGACGAAGATAAAACAACTTTAAATGTTCAAAAAGAAAAACACAACAAGTGACTCACAAAGGACAGAAAGAACTGTGAATTAACCGAGGACACTGAACACACCTGTGCCTCATTCAGGAGAGTGGGTCAGGTGACCTCCTCTTCCAACACATCTGGAGGTTAAGGAGAGATGTGAAGGAGGATTAATAAGGACTAAGGTATCAAACTGTTTACTCTGAGCTTTTCGTTCAAACTAACTTTATTTATAACAAAATGGACGAAGAATCAACAACAAAAAGACAAAAGGACTGAAATGTTTCACTAGAAAGAACAATTGAAAGTAATGAAATAAGGAAATGAGCATGAGATCATATGTTCAGATTAAGACTAGAGTTTCCAGTCACCTGCACTTTTGATATTTCTGTATTTGTTTGTTATCTTTGGTGCATTTCTCAGACCGAGGTGATGAAGTGAAACAACTGCGTAGACCACAGTGTTGTGTTGCTAAGCTGTTGATTTGTCTGTGGTGCAGCTAGCAACCATGTCATGTTGTTGTAAATGTGACTGCGGCAAGGAAATGTGGGACGGCAACTTTCCATTTGATTTCCTCAAGGTCAGTCCAGTGTTTCCTTTCGCTGAATCAGCCACATTTCAGGATATATTGAAGGATGTCACTCAGCTCCCACCCAGTACAGCGTGGAGGACCTGGCTGAACCTGGTCCTCAGTTTCCTTTCCAGTTTCAATACCGTGCTGAACATCCCAGAGTCTGTGGATGCAGTCACGTCGATATTTCAAACTATGACCCCATGTATGATGAATTCTGGGCTGGTTTCGCTCCGGTCACGACAACGTAAACGTGTCATATCAGAAAATCTCCAGATATGATTCACATTCTTTGCGAGAACCAAACAAGGAAATCTCCTGATTCTTAGGACAATGTTGAAGTGCTGTGTGTTGAGGGGGAGTGTGTGTGTGTGTCTGTGTGGGTGTTTTGAGTCTATAAAAGGCTGGAAACTGCTTTGGCCTCCTCCAGCTCTCCCTCTCCTCCTCTGCCAGTCTGAGCCTCCAGAATCTGATTGGTTAAGAGCCGCTGTGTCCGGGTGGCCTCGTGTTTCTTTGTCATCGCAGCGTCCATTTCCACTTCCTGTTGTTTCTGGAGTCCTTCCAGATCCATTCCTCCCAGTTTGCCCTCCAACAGAGCAAGACTGAGGGTGGTTCAAGACTTTCTCCAGCGACCTTTGAGGTTGGTCTGCTTCCCCTCAGGCGAGAGGTGTGGTCAGACGGAGCAGGCGGAGAGCAGCTCAGCACAAACTGGGCCGTCCATGTTCAGCTCTCACTGATGAGGCGATAAGCTGAGGGATGCCTGTCTCACCGGCTCTTTGTGCTTCCCCCAGATGACATCATTTCTGGCCCAGACTGCATTGCTGCAAGAACTTCAGACTTTTCCTGTGAGACAGGAGGTGGTTCACACGCCCCATCACAGAGGCCTAGAAATCAGTGGTCGTATCATGAATGTCTCAGCTGCTGTACTTCAGTGTAATGTGCAGATAAGCGTGGAGGTATCTGTGGTTAATTTTGCAATAGGGTGTGGCGGGTTTGCTCAAACTTTTAAGACTTGAGATGTAATTGTGGCTTTACACTGCTGCAGTTTGAAACTACAGACACCTGCTGCTGCTGCAAACTCACTTATCATGGACTCATTCATTCATGGCACTGTGCTGCCGGATCTGCATCGCAACACCCTCCAGTCCCAAATGCCACAAAGACAGGATGTGTCAACACAAAACACCCCACAGAGTAAATAAAGAGCGAGTTACCTCATCTCTTCAGATACTTTATAAGTACCTGTTGCTTTGTACAAATGTCAAAAATCACACAATCACAAACCTGGTGAAGTCAGGTGTAATGAATCTTTATGTATTCCCTCAGAACAAAGAACCAGATTTGAACCACAGGCTTCTTCTTCTTCTTCTTCAAAATAAAGTGTGAAACAAACAATTAAAGTCAGGCCATGTTCAAAATGTCTACTACTGTCACAGGTCATCATGGCCGACGCTGTTCACTGTGCAAAAAAATTCACATGTACAAATATTTACAGTTAAGAAGTGGTCAGGCAGAGAACAAGTCTTAAAGCACAAATAAAACTATAAACCATTAAAAAAAAAAGCCCAACAAACACAAAAGCACAACAACAAAGGTCATAACATTCATAACATTTCAGTCACTGGTCTGGATTGAAAAAGTCTGTAAACCAACACTGGTGTGACTTTGATCCCACATCTACTGTCTCATCTGATTTGGGTATAAATGGTTGATGAAGACAGAAATCCTCACCAGGCTGCTGTGAAGTTAAGAACGTTGCATCTGATCACATTAAACTAACAAACAAATGAACCAGCAGTAGAAATGACACAGAGCTGACAAACAGCTGTTTGTGGTGAAGCAAAGATCTTATTATCTAACAAACGTCATCACACACTTAAAATAACAATCTGACTCTGTCATCGACAAAAAACAGGCACTTAAAGTCGACTGTGCGATCAAACACCCTGTTGTTTACGTTGCAGCAGCTGTTTAGCGGTTCCTGGTTCTACTGTTATTTATCAATGGTCGACCGACTGTTGAAAGCTTTTCGTTAAAAAAACAACCCCTAGTTACTGTTTAACTTCTCCACAGAGTGCTGCACTGTAAAAAAAAAACATCACTCTAAACAACTTTGTGTGGTTTAAAAAAGAGGCTGCAGCTTCACTCTGAGAGAGAACGACAACATGTCCAAACAGAACAAGGCACAGATGTAAATAAATAACACATCAAACATGTCTGTGATTTCTATGACGTACGTCTTATTGCTGTGCGTTCATCTTAGATTGTGACAAATATAAAAACATGATTGTAAAAAAACAACAAATTTACAGCGGCAGAAGAGTTTCCCAAAAAACCACCATGAGGCCGACAGCGACGGCAGCAGTTCCCACGAGTGTGACTGTGACCTGACGTGACACTGCAGCAAAAAGCCCTCAGAGAATCCAGAGACACCTGCAGAACAGTGTCTGCAGGTGGATCATACCTGGAGACCTGGTCTGTGTCACAAAGTGTAAAATAAGAAACACCCAGGAGCATGCAGCTCACTTATATTAACATTAGTTTTTCTTTACAACTGTACAACTGTGTCATCACAGTGTCTGACAGCGGTACCTACGCTACAGCAACAGTAGCTGGTCACATGACAGTGTGAGCTGCTCCTACTCCTCCATCTCTCTCTCTCTCTTTCTCTCTGCTGCTACATTCCACCTCCGTCATTGAGCCCTGAGTTTTCTCTCTCGTCCCGTGAGGTCGCTAGTTGCCTCGGTACGCGATGTTGGTGAAGGTGGAGGTGGCTCCTTTGTACAGAGGATTGTTCGCCTGTGGGATGAAAACACAAAGTTCAGCTCTCATCCCAGATGTGTTGAGCCCATTAGAGTGGTTCATAACAAACCAGAGGGGTAGAACTGTATGTTATACCCCTCCGGGTTTAACAGGACCAAGGCTTTAAGAAAGGAACATTTCTGCATCTGAGGAAAAATGCATCCTCTCCCAGTTTATGACCAGAGTCTGATAATTGTTTCACACACATCTGTTGTTCTAACTTTTCCACTGTGGCAGAAGAAACCACTGGTAAATGAAACCGAAAGACTGCGACAGCGTTTAAAAACAAAAACATCCAATTCACTGCTGTGCTCTTTATGAATTATTGAGCCGACACTTCACTGAACCAAACTGTAAACAAAGGTTTTTTAACTAGTGAATAGGTCTAATTGATGATGAATACAAACTACAGGCTCCCTCGTGGCTGTGTATAAACACATACTGTCACACTCTTGCTATGCAACATTTAAGAAGTAAAAACTAATATGCAAGAATATTTTCCACACATATAACATCTGGAGCAGCAGTGGGATTAAAGATGTTCATGCTTCTTCCTCCTCCTTTTTGGACATGTTGGACATGAGCTCTGTGCTCATGAACCAGCCTCTGTCACATGCCGTTTGATGCACGGACTGGTTTTATCTGAGGAGTCACTGGTCCTCTGTGAGCACATGTTAATGTATTGTAATTACAGCTGTCTCTCACCGTGTCCCATTTGGCTTTGGCTCTCTCCTCCTCGAACTTGGCGAACTCTCTGCGGTCGTGGATGGTGACCAGCAGCTTCCAGATGAGCAGGCCTACCAGGCCCAGGAGCAGGATGGCTCCGGCCACCGCCAGGAGCACGACCAGGATGTCGGGGCCCTCAGGGCACTCTGACAGGCAACAGACAGAGGGAGTTCATTAAGAAAAGACAGAAACTCAACTCAGCCCAGCTCAGCTCACACTCTGTTCGCCTGATACCGCAGCTCGCCAGGCGCAGGAAATGAAATGACATTTAAGAACAAACTATTCTGTCTTAATGATGTGCATCAAACACGGCGCTCGGTTCTCGCAGTACCTGGCTCTTTCACCACATACAGAATGGATTTGCCACTTTCATCTTCGTAATACTGGAAATGCTCAATGCAGTCGTTTTCGTCCTTGTACGAACAATTCACGGCGTTTCTGACGTGGAAAGCTTTGGGAGGAATAAACATGATCAAGTTATTGATTATATATTCTGTTGATACAGTAAGGTTTACACAGCAGAGAAAGGAGGGGGAGGGTTTCTCACCCAGTTTCTCCACCACTATGATTTCATCTTTGCAGATTCTGCTGCAGCTGTTGTCCTTGGTGTACTGGCCTCTCTTGAAGTGCTGACACTCGACACACTCTCTGCAAACACAGTCAAACACTATCACCTTCACACACTACACAGTGCACATTGTGTGGCTCAGTTTGATACAACACACACAGAGCTTGGCTGCACATCCATCAACATGAACCAGTGGAGGTACAGTATGTGCTGCATGTTGAGGCCCTGGGAGAGGGTGGGCCTCTCTCTGCTGTACGTGAACACACTCTGTGAATTTGTTTAACGTACGTGGGAGCAGTTTGTTATCGTCCAGGAATGTTAAAACATCACAAACTCTCAAATTCTTTACAGCACAGTAGATTATTTTCCTGCAGAGCGGCCGGACCTGAAGATGCAGATTCAGCTGTTCAGGTGGAGGGTCGATCCGTCAGGAACGAACGAATATCTTCAAAATCATCACAGTCGTTTCATGTGACATAACAACCAATCATTTCACTGGTCAGTTAGACAACGATTGGCCTGACTGCCATGATGTTAGCACAGATGCTAAGGTGTGACTGATTAAGTCTTTCTCAGTCAGTGGTACATATAAACCTAATATGCAGCTTAACAAACATTTCTTTACACCTTAATATCAGCATCAGCCCCAAAAATCCCATTCTGATCAGGCCTGAACAAAGATATAAGATATTATATATGAAACATACGATGAACTCACTTCTTTATGGTGCAGGAGTCGGGGCAGGTGGGGCATTTCTCACAGGTGGCTCCGTAGGCTCCGGGCTGAGTGCAGTGACAGACGCCACACTCACAGTTCCCGCGGCCGCTGCACAGCATCCCGATGCTGGACATGCATGTGTCCTTGCGTGTGGTGCAGTTACAGTTCTCTCCTTCCCAGCCGGCTTCACACTCACAGTCACCGCAGCTGCACTTCCCATGATCTGGGATAAATAAAAAGACGAGGATGTTTGTGTTTGAAATACATGTTCCTATTATCATCTTAATACATTTTTCCTGTGGCTGTAATCACATGGGTGTGGCCGAGCAAACAGCTCCACAAGGTAATAATTATGCAATTAGGAAATGAATCACAGATTGTGTCTGTGTTTTATTGTTTAAGTGTCTGTGAGTTATTAACCAGTGTGTTTTTGCATGATCAGACAGGCGTAGCTTCTGATTTCTGCAACCGTGCAATTACTAGTGAAGTATAAAGTGTGATTAAAGTGCTGTTTGTGCACTGTCTAGTGTTGTTTCTGTCACCACAGCTGGGTCACTCTAGGAACAGTGTAACGATGACACAGCTGTTAGCTGACAGGACCCGGAGGCGAGCTCTTCTCCCTGGATTACGGGAGAGCCACCACCTCACCTCAGCACATAAAGCTACTGCAGAAACAAAGGCAGACCCCTGGAGACGACTGCGTTCTTAGCAAAAAACCAAACAGGATTTGGCACCGGATGACTAAGAGCAAACTGGGTGAGTCACGGCCCAGCTGGATCAGACTGGGGGGGTGGGGTGGGGTGACTGGTAATGAAATAGCACAAAGGGTTCAAGGGTCCCTAATTCCAGTGCTCAAAACAGATCATCCAGTGTTGTAAAGTCAAGGAAACAATGTTCTGGTCTCCAGCCGGCCGACGACGGCGGCTTCTCTTTAGGATCGCATTTATAGCAGTGACGGGATGATTACTGATGGTGGTGTCACAGGTTAATAGTTAACACTCTGATGTTCAGAGAGTAATCTTTGTCACAGACAAAACAGTAAAAACAAGAAAAGCCTGTGACATGTTAACATGTTAAAATCCAAACAAATGATCCGTGTGGAGCTTTAAACCTCGACACGAGCAGCAGTGCAGATAGTAGTCGTCTTGTTCTCATTATTCTGATCTCATTACGTTGATTCACACACATATAAAAGGACGTTTTCAGGTTTACATCATCCCGTCCTCCCTGTGAGACTACACAGTAATCCTTCCCATGAATCACATGCTTAGGCTTTGAGGAGGATGAACGTGCAGGCCATGATGGGGTGGGGAAGAGAGAGCTGTAAAACAGAGAGCTGGAGGAAGAGAGGGATTGGTAGAAAGAGATATGTACTACACAGACAGAGAGAGAGGAGTTTGGGCAAACTGCCAAGACAGGAATGCAAACTTTCCTGTTCTCTCCGTCCTCATATTTATGGGCCCCGGGGCCATGCTGGCTGCTCTGCTGCTCTGCTGCTCTGCTGCTCTGCTCCCTCAGCCTCTTGGCAGAGGAGGAAATCCACAGCCGCAGGGAATAACCCAGAGACGGAGCTTCAATTGAGCTGGGGCCGAGAGACGCCGGGTCTTTAAAGACACCGACGTCATGACTGCACCGTGGACCTGAACTGAGCTCTGTGGACTCTCCCACACCGGTTATGGCTTGTGTCTGTGCTGGTGTGTGGGAGTGTGGGATTGGGCCGAGGTCTGATGAACCAGAGCCCTTGGTGTCAGCGCTGAAGAGTTTAATGCCAGTTATTCAGAAAAACACACTCCCCCTTCAGAAAGACTCCTGAACTCATCCTTTTTGATATGAGCCTGCGAAGTTCCTGATAAATGTTAGCTTTGGTAAAACACCACACATCACACTCCATCTAGTCCTGAGGTCACAGTGCAGAGTCATTCAGTGAATACAGACTGTCGGCCAGCCCACTCCTGAGCGTCGCACTGTCAGTTTAAACTCTTTACTGAGACCGAGCCGAGCTAATCTCCATTTAAATCAGAGTTTTTATACATCATTGCTTAAGTTTGTTCTGCTGAACATGTGAGACGAGATAAGAAAGATAAAACTTTCTTTCTGTTCTGCCTCTCTCCTTATAATCACAGACCCACACTCCTTTTAATTTACATCAACCAGCGACAAAGCCTATTAAAGTTTTATCACTGGGATTGAGTAACTGCGCACTGAGCTGTGCAGACTTGTAATAGGGAGTGATAGAGCGCCGTGCCCCACTGCTGTGAGCGATAAGGACACTCGGGCAGCACTAATCGGGTGTGCTCTCCGACTGAGAGCTGGTCATTTGTAAGCTCCACTGTTTACACTCGGCAGTTAAAGTATGCAATTATTTACGAGCCTTTCACAAGCAAGCACAGACAGTCTTCATAATGGGACATTCCTCTTGAGAAAGCTTTTTTTTTTTTTTTTTTTATTTGTCAAACTGAGTAACAGGAAACTATGTAAACTGACGATGGTGTGTTTACAGACTGAGGGTGACTGGAAATGAGCAGAGTGTGTCTCATTAAGGCTGGATGAGAGAAAGGGAAGGAAGGAAAGGGAGGGCGACCTCATCTTTCCTGTTCATGGTGGCATAAATTAAAGGGAGTGTCTCGACCCCAAAGGAAGAAAACGGTGATGTCAGCACATGTCAGTGCTGTTTTGATTAGTCATGGTCGATGGAGCTCAGCACATACCAACACTGGATCAGCCATCAGGAGCAATGTGGGGTGGGCACATGGTTTAAAGTGCCAGAACCACAGACCAGGGACAACAAGCGTTGAAGCAGTGTGGACATCAAGAAGAACCACATCGCTGATCGTGACAGGAAGAGGGGAATCTACTCACCGGAGCAAAGCAGCCCTTTGTAACGCAGGCAGTTGAAGTCGTCACACTCGCAGTACTTCCCCCACACCTGACCGAACTCGCTGCTGTGGCAGGAGCACTGTCCGCACAAACAGTCGCCTCTGCCGCTGCAGATCGGGCTGTCGGGCTTCGGGATGCAGTTGACGTCATCGGACGGGCTGTAGTCCTCCACCGAGCACTCGCATCGAGGGCCCAGGCGACCCGGGTGACACTCGCACACGCCGCACTCGTACGTCCCGTTGCCGGCGCTGCAGAGGGGGCTGTTGGGTTGGGCCATGGCCTCGCAGTCACAATTGCAGGCAAAGTCCATGGTGACCTCCAGGGAGTCCTTAAAGCCCCGCGGTTTGATGATGAATGTGTGACTCTTCTGCTTGGGGCAGCCGCGCAACTGGGCCTCCACGCTGAAGGACACCTGAGGACGAGGAGGAGGAGAAGGACACACCTGTGATCATCTGTGGACCAAGTCCTCAAACCTTCTCTCAACACTCTTGATACAACTGGACCACGGTTGTCATGGTTACAATGATAAACGCATGGACTGCACCAACAGCAGTGTACCAACCTTTCAGTGTGTTGGGGGGGTTAAAACTGTGCAGTTAAGAAGTTTGGGAAAACATTATGATTTTGGGTTAAAATAAAGGGCCCTACTTCCTCAACATTACACGCTCTTTGTTGTCATGGTTACAATATAAACAATACAAACAGCCTAGGGCTCTTCCGATCCGTACCGTGTCTCCGATCTTGAGGCCGGTGCAGGACTTGAGTCCAGGGATGATCTCTCCGTTCAGACAGGTGGCGTTGAAGGACAGATTCAGCTCCTCCGGGACGTCCAGCAGCTCCAGCTCCACTTTAGAGCGGATTTTCTGCCCAACATTAATAATCAATAATCAAACTTCAATTTACTTGCGTAGATGAGATAAGTAATATTCATTTGCATGGTGAGCTCAGGTCCTCACCGCATAAGCCTCTTCAATGAGCTGGATAACATTCCCAGAGTCGCCGGACAGCGTTCCCACTGTTGTTCCCGGGATGAGTTTACTGTACTCCTGGTGAACACACACACGTCACAGCAAGATGAGTTGTAGTGTTTTTATGAATGAAAAGCTGGATTCAATTAAAAAGCAGCCGAGTGCGTTCACCATGTAGAGCGGCACCACGTAGCTCGTCACGGCAAAAACTAAATTGATGTTGTTCTCGGACATTTTCTCAGTCATGAGGGCCAGGGAGGGGTAATCCTGGAAGACACAGGGAGCAGAGTCAGTGTAACCGCTCACATGGCTGTTAAAGCCTCATCGTGAGCTCCTGAAATCACTTCAAATTTCTGCCTTTTACCAGCACAGTGGATTTGTTGTAAGTGTTGTTACTGTCAAGGTGACACTGCCCGTCGTTGGGCTGCACAATGCCTGCGATGCGCCCATCCAGTGCAATGTGAGTTTTGGCGTCGGTGGTGAACACCAGTAGGTGTGAAGCATCCGGGCGCCAGCCTATTTTATCCTAATGATGATGCAGAAGGAAAAAACACATGATGTGAGTGAAGGAGAGACCAGAGTGTATGTACACACATCACTGAGCAGGTGTGTATGCATATGTGTGTGTGTGTGTGAGATTACAGTTTGTATACCTTGCAAACCACCGCCTGCATGACAGCATCAAATCCACCCTCTGGTGCGTCTCTATTTCTAGACACCTGCTGTTTCCCCACCTCCTCAGTGAAGCGTGCCACCTTGTCCGTCAGCTGCAGCACATGCTTGAACCCAAACTGAGCCTGGCATACTTCACTCAGTCTGCAGATATTGAACAGGTGAAGGCGGATGAGAAAACCAGCGAAGGAGAAAAAAAGAACATTTCAGATAATCAACCTTTTTCTTCCTCCACCTACCCGTAGCAGGGGTTCTCCACCGCCTCAGGAGGATACATGTACATGTACGGGGACGTCGTCTTGTCCACAAAGGCTCCGAATCCCATGCGTAAATTGCTGGTGGTGCGGCCCATGACCTCGGCGAGCTCGCTGCCGAGAGTGCGGAGACGAGCCAAGTCGTCCTTCATTGAAAAGGACAGATCCATGAGATAGTAGAGATCCACTGGGTAATCCTCCACCTGCTTCACCGACACCGTGAAACGCCTGGAGTCACCTGAGGGGGGCGGGGGTCGAGGGGTGAGGACATTACACAGGGAGGGTGAGACAGATCAGTGAGTCTCCAACCAGCACCAGCAGTGGTGATGCTGCATGTACTTGCTTGCTGTCGGGTGTGAACGTACCAGGTCGTAGAACCATGTGGAGTTTCTGAGGTTTTATCTGAGTGACGTCATCAGCGACGCCCGAGGCCTTGTCGCTGAGCGGAGCGTCCTCCTCGATCGTCATGCTGCTGGAGGGAAACTCCAGCGCCGTCGTGCGGCAGCCTCCATCCAGCAGGTTCTGCTTCAGGTCGCAGCGGGACACACCGGCTCCACCTTTCCCAAACTCCTGAAACAACCACATCCGATCGATCTGTTTAACACTGGAGGAGCTGATGGAGGACGGAGCTCTGCTTGTTTATTATTGCAACAAGTAATTTTAAGAGCTGAGGTGTTGCAATCGACCCCCAGCCTGAAGTTGCAACACAGACCAGAGACGGTTGCAAAAACATGTTAATACTGTGCTATTTGTCTTAATGAGCCTTTATTCTGAAAATGTGCTTTGACTGTTTGACAATAAAAGTAATTTATTGCTTATGATGCACAGAACAGACACGTGTTATTAGACCATGAGAGGCTCATAAACTATGTCCCAGAATAACGTGTCCATTTTCTCTTGCCTTAAAGTAAACAGTCATTGTCGTTTCTGTTGAGCTGTACGTTCAGTTCACGATAGCGGTGAACGACAGTTTAACTGTTTTGAGAAGAGTCACAACGACTCGTTGCAACCATCTTCCCAAACTGTCGGCCATGACAGAGCATCAGCTGATAATCATGTCACTTACACATCAACAAAACAATACTTCAGACTTCAGTAGGTTTCAATCAATTCTACATCACTTCTACTGCAGCATGTTTCTGTTTGGAGGAAGAAAACTTTGTTGCCCCCCCCCAGTCTCTCCCCTGTCTCTTCCAGGTACTGTCGCCCAGAAGTCAGCAAGAAAAAACAGCAACAAGAAGAATGTGGTTGAGAAACGAGGGTTTCTGTTGCAACTTGCATGACTAGCCACCCTTGTGTGTGTGTGTGTGTGTGTGTGTGTGTGTTACCTCCTGAGAGCACCATGCACAGCTGGGGTGAACAGCCAAACACTGCTGACAAGTGGTGACTCCTCGTGATGTGCAGATGTTGGAACCTGTGATGATCAAATACATCAGTGCATCAATGTTTCCTTCCTCCTTACACACAGACACACACACACACACACACACACACTGAGACACTTGTGCAACTCGCACCAACACTTATAGCACAGCTGTAACCTTCAGTCTTTCTCCAGAAGTTCACTAGTTCACTGAGCTTGAACTCAGAGTATCTGTACTTCTGAGTATCTGATTGGAGTTCATGTACCTTTACTCTGAAGCTCAACGTTTAGTCAGAGAGAGTGAGTCTCTTATTTTGAAAACCTATCAGCTCATATACTGTGATTCCCTCCACTGGTAATGATGCTGTGTTTGTTGTATTTGGATGTTTGGACAGCTCAGGTTGAACTTGACCTCACCTGTCCAACCCGTCATCCAAACACCTCGGCTGTGTTTACTATGACTGAGCTTCATCATTTCCTGTCGACAAGACGTTTGCATTTTTTTCCTCCCACTCAGACAGACGTTTGGTCCAGAGTCATCTGATTTGTGTCCACACAACCTCTCCAGGGTTAAACATGTTAACTGAACAGTCTTCACCTGTGCTGGACTCATGTGAACCAGATGAACTTTGTCCACCTCTGTCTTATCTGTTGTGGTCTATGGGTGTGGCACACTGGAGTTATAACCCACCCACACACACACACGCAACCTCTATAAGTGTGAAATCTGATATGAATCAAGAAGAATCTGACAGGATGTTACAATATATATATATATAAAAACTCACATAAACCAGGGCCCCTGAAGTAAACACACACACACACACACACACTGCTCTGATCAACAGATCTGATCCTCTCAGAAAAACAGAAAAAACCAGATGTTTGGTTCAGACTTGGTTTGTAAACTTATTTATTCCTAAAGTTAGTTTCTGTCTTCATGGAGGACAAAGTCAACACAGAGACTGGTCACACATGTCCTCACACATGTCCTCAGTTAATTCATCTGGGTGGCTGATGGTCCTGTGGAGGAGCTCGTGCAGCTCTAGGAAAAGTTTTCACTCCCTTATAAGGAAAGGAAGCGGCCACAGGCAGTCACTACCACCGGCTCTCTCCCCTCAGCTCACTGATCAATAAGCTACACACTATTGATCACTTTCGATCACCGGCAGTGATTATCCACCTTTAGAGATGGAGGTCGGCTGCTGACTTCCCTCCGGGGGGGGGGTGCCGGGGAGGGGAGGGGAGGGGAGCACCGCCTGGACAGGTGAGACTTCAACAAAAGGAAAAAAAAAAAAGTTGACCCAAGTATTAAAAAAGAAAAAGCATCTTACCGTAAACACGTGACCCGCAGAGAACCAGGAGCACGAGGCGGAGTAGGAAGGAGCCCATGGCCGGAGAGAAGCGGAGCCGAGCGGGACGGGAGGCGTCTGATCCCCGTGGGCTCGTGCACTGAGCTACTTGAAGCCTTTCCTCATTCTTGACTTGACTCAACTGCATGTTGGGTCACACAGCCTCCACTCAGCGTGCGTGTGCGTGTGCGCGCGCGCGTGTGTGTAGGGGCGAAACAGTTCAGTGTGGGACATGAACAGACTCGCCTCCTTTTTGTGTTTAAATCATGATGATGATTTGACTTGGTCTTGTGTCAGTGGAGGAGAGAGGGAGCCTCGGTCAGCTCGGACTTTATTGATCCAATCACCTGCTTCAGGTTTTAGAAGAAAAACAAGTTTTTTCTCTCTCTCTAAATAACAGTATTTGTGTGACATCACTTCCTGCTCTGCAGCTAAGGGTTAGAGACTCTGGTGAACATTTGCACTTTTTGTGTAGTTTATTATCGTTTCAACATCTTTTGCACATTAATTATGTAAAAAATACTGATTTGAGTTTGAATGAAAAGCTGCAGCCTTCACTTTTGTCTCTGTGTTGCATGTTTCCACCAAACCGACTCCTTCTGTTTGAGCTGCAGACACTTTAATATGATTTAATATCAGACACTTGTGTTGCATTTCAGACTCACAGGATGAAAAGATACGAGGCACAAACCTCTGCCTGCAGGTGAGGGACACGTTGCTCAGGTGTTTTCTGCACTGTTCCGGTCCCTCTGTTGTGTTTGCATGTTGCCAGTTCACCTGAACCCGCTGAGCTGCTCTCAACAAGTCCCAAGTGACCTCCATTTGTAAACAGCCTCACATGTCGCCCTGCCCTCTACTGGACTGAATGGAGACCTGCAGCTCACAGTGGAGTACAAACCTATAGATAAACATGAACTTCTGAACATATTAAGTTTATTTAATGCACATTTCACCCCAGTAGAATAATATACAAAGAAACTACCATGGTGACAGGCAGAAGGTTGAGATGAGTCAACCATCCCACGGGCCTCAGCCAACAGGAAACATTTTACACAACTAAATATGAGAAAATAAAACCTCAACAACCAGTAGAAACCTGAGGTTTCAGTTTAAAAGTGTCCACAGAGGAGGAGCACTTCATTAAAACAGCTAAACAGTTTCAAAGCTCTGAGGGGCAGCTACAGTGAACCAGCCTCTGTCTCCTCTTCAGCCTGAAGCCGAGGGGGCAGGCGGGGGCAGCTGGGGGATGTGAGGACGGAGAGGAGAGCAGAAGACGAACTGAGCTCCATCAGAGGCAGAAAATACTGACACATAAAGTAAAGGTGGTGTTTGACTGACAGCGTGGCATCAATCACCTGGAAAACTTGGCGGAGGAGGAGAAGAAGCCTATGAAAAGTAAGATCTGTGGTCACATGTTTGTGCAGCTGGCTACTCGCTGGCTGTGGCGATCGATAACAGAACGACTTCTTCGTGGTTTGTTCTAAAACTCTGACTGGATGTGGTCGGATGCTTCAGACAAGGTGGATTCTGGGAGAACAGGGAGGACTGAAGGTTGTTAGGTTATTCATGGCCTTTTAATCGATCTGAAGTGATGAGTCACAGGTGTTTAAGTCGGTCCAGGTGTAAGTCCTTTCTAAAGATTGTTAAGTCGAGTCCAAAGTCATCAAACGTCTCCTACGTCCTCCTCCTGTTTCAGTCTGTCGGTGACAGCTCCTGAAAACCTCCTGTCTGAGTGACTGATGGAGCTGCAGATGGAGCTGCAGGTGGAGACACGTCAGCGTCTAAAACAAGAAAAGAAAGAAAATGAGGCAGAAAATGGGATAAAAGCTGCAGAAATGAACTTTTGGGGAGTGTGTAGTGCAGGTGTGTGAGAGTGTGTGTGTGTGTGTGTGTGTGCGCTTGGTGGGGCTTGTAGGAGCAGACAATGCTTCTTATCTCTGCACTTGTCCATTTATTGAATCTTTATCCCTTTGCCCTGCTCTTATTCTGCGGCTGGTTGCTAAGTTACTGCCTCCCGTGTCCAGGAGCTGCTGATGCTGCTGCCGTTGCCGTTGCCGCCCGGGGACACGGCAGAAATAGAGAAATAAGTAGAAAAAGCTATAATAGTCAACCGTTCTGCTGGCATTAAGCCTGTATGGGCGTGGGTGGATGGTGGAGGTGATGCACTGTGGGTAATCAAACCTGCTCCTCTGTATTGACTGATTTGGACCTATTGAGTTTTGTACAGTCCTCAGCGGATGAATGGCGTTCTGCGCAGAGCAGATCCGAGTGCTGGTTGTCCTGTGTAGTGAGAGCCACAGACTGGGTCAGATGGCAGCCAATTAAGACTGAACAAGTAGCGAGGAGGAAAGGTGTTGAGGTGGGGGTGTGGGGGTGTGGGGGGGTATGGGGGTGTGGTGGGTGTGGAGAGGTCCTGACCTGTGTTACAGATCCATCCACAGCTCTTTTAAGAGTTTTCACTGAGTCTGAGGATGATGGTTTATAAGAGGAGAAAGTAGAAGATAAAAAAAACAAACATGTGAGGACAAACGAGGGACTGGAGGGCATCATCCAGACTGGAGGAGTGTGTGTGTGTGTGAGAGAGACAACAGAGACAGAGAGAGAAGCTGAGTGGAGGAATAATGTGACAAATGAAGAAAACAGCGAAGACGAGACGGACGGCGGCGGCGATGGCGGCGATGGCGGCGGTCTCACTGTGATGTGTTTAAATGGAGATGAGTTTAATGAGGCAGCGGCTCAGTGCACGAGGTTTTCATGATCATCAGTGTCTTTTATCTTATTAGATCTGTCATGTGCATCTCAAACTGATTTTCACAAAGCAAACAAACACAGACAGAGAAGCAGAGGACCCCCCCCCGGCCCCCCCGCCCCCCCCGCCCCGCGATACATGCAAGACAAAATAAGTTTGCAGTTTATATTAAAGCTTAAATACCTTCACATCTGTTTTTATTGGTGCTGTGTTGCAGATACATTTGTCACGTTCCTTAAAAAATTCCACCTTTAATGACTGTGTGTGTGTGTGTGTTTACATGTATGTGTGTGTGTGTGTGTGTGAGTGTGATGACGAGTCCTTGAAGCACACTTTCCCCTGCATCTCCTGATTCTTTATTCATATATAAAAGCCGAAACACACTTTTCTCCTAATGCATATTACTGTCTCTCTCTCCTCACACACACACACACACACACACACACACACACACACACACACACTCACACACACACACACACACACACACACACACACACACACACACACACACACACTGTGACTTCCTCCAGGTCCTGTGTTGCTTTAATCAGTTAATAACGGAGCATCTTGGAGAAGAGAAGAGGTGGAGGGGGGTGATAATTGAAATGAGGGGCATAGTGTGTGTGTGTGTGTGTGTGTGTGGGGGGGGGGGGGTTCAAAGGACTCAGGTAGAAGTCAAGGGGGTTGGTTTGTTGAGGTGAGGTGGGATGGGGGGGGGGTCCACTCTGATTCCTGAGTCACGTCCGGCTCCACAGTCTGAAGTGAAAGCGATGACGGGGTAGAAGAGGCACCGGGTCAAACATCACCTCCTTGTTGCTATGGATGTCTTCACTTAGTTTGCGTTGCTAGGCTGCCAATTCCCTCATGTTAAGTGGAAACAACTCCCACCCCCCCGCCCACCCCACCCCCCACTTCTCTCCCTCTCTCTTCGTCCAGGCACCTCATCCCTCCCTCCCTCCCCCACCTCCTCCCTCTCTCCCTCCCTTCTCCTCTAAACCAAAATAACTTCACCAACCATCTGTCACGGGGCTCACAGGTCTACTGTTGCTTAGGAACAAGTCAGACACTCACATCCATGTCTATAAGCATCCTCACATGATTACAGTACAACTTCATACATACATACATGCATGCATACATGTGATCACACAGTGTGTGTTGATGAACAGCTGCATGGGAGAAGTGCGCAGCGTTCACAACATCTCCTCACTCGGCTGCTCTGAGCCGTTTAAAGCAACAGGTTCTTCACTGTCTGAAAACTTCAATTAAACCCAACTCTCCACTGATTGTCATAATCACCTCTAACGAGGAGCGTGTTCACTGAACGTCTCCTCCTCCTTGACTCCACAACCCCCACCCCCCACCCCCCCACCTCCGTCTTTGTAGTTTTTGGGTTCAAACAGCAGAGGAGGATTTCACATGTTGACAGAGCGGATGAAGAATGAGTAATAGAAACAGAATCACATTAGTGATCAGCGGTGATTGATTCCCATGTTGCCAATCAATCCAGAGGTTAATGAGATGATTTGAACTTTACTGTACAAACACACACATGATTTTATCATTATCATCATTATTATTTACCAGTTTGAGAAGCGTTAATAATAAAATATGTCAAAGTAAACAACATCTCCGGAGGATGGAGCTGATCACTGTTTGCACACACACACACACACACACACACACACACTCGCAGCAGCAGCAGCAGCAGCAGCACGAGGGATTGAATTTCACGGCCTTTGTTTTTTAGACAAACAAGCAGATTATTCCGACGGGCCCGTTTGCAAAAATACCTTTTATTTCCTCATGATCCTGTCAGAGTTCATCGCCTCAGCCGTCAGAATCCATCCAGCGGCGCCGGATTAAAGCGGATCAGACGCGCGCCGTGTGTTTACATACAGTAACCAGGCTTTGAACATTAGATAATGAATATTATATTGGTGCCATATGACGTATATATATGTTGCTACATCCAGAGTAACATACGTCACCTGTATTAATATATCAAATTACAATAATGTTGATGTTTATTTACATTATGGGAAACTGGCCTCAGACTGTTTATAACAAATTGACAGGCTATGACACTGATATACAGCATATACATAGATCTTAAGTTAAACATATGAGCTATATACATATATATATAGATATCAATCTATTGGTAATATTTTCATTATGTGCTTTTATTCTGTATGTGCATGTATGGAAGTTCACACACACTGATCCTCCTGCCCTCCTCTTCCTCTGCACAAACTGTTTCATAAATTTCAGATTTCAAAGCGCAAACTTGACAAAACTTAAATAAAAAACAAACAAACAAACAAACAAAAAAAAACCCTAGTGCGAACACTTGAACGTCTCTTGGGCGTCTTTCAAACCCCGATGGGCTCGTTTCCATCCGTCGAGTACACGAAAACTGTGTTCATGTCTAATAGTGTGAAACAGATCCAAGTTTAGAAAACAACTGTTTTTTTTTCCTTTTTCTTTTTTTTTTACATGGACGTAAATCAACTTGTGATAAAACTCGTGATGAAATGTTATTTCCAGTTACAAGCGGTGGAGCAGGAGTTAATTCTGACTGCGTCCTGCCGCCTGTCAGGGAAACACAGACGTCACGTCACAGTCTGAACACGGAGGTGTTGTTGCTTTTATTGTGCAGTAATGACTAAACCCTAAAAACTTTCTCCAGTGTTTTTATAACCTATGAAGTTTATGGTCAGAGCTGGAAGAGACATTCCAGATTTGACCTTTGACCTCTGCGACAGGACATAGCCTGAGTTATCATAGATGTGTTCACACTTCACATCTTTTAAGGATTATAAAATAGATCATTCGTCCTCATGTCATGTCATAAAACAACCCACAGCAGCTGTTAAGTTCATTTCCAACAGAAGAATAGATCTGAATCACATCGTTACCATTTCTAATGTGACCACGTTTCCTGTACCGTGAACACATGAAACCATGGTTAACAGGGGAGAGGATGGCGGCTTCGCTGCGGCATCGCTCCAACAACAACGGTTGCCATGGTGTCGTCAACGTGTATATATCTGATAGAGATTTATGTTACGAGGGTGTAGCAGCACGTTTTGTCAAAGATCAACATGATTATTATGAAGAAAACAAGTGAAAATGGGGGAAAATCCACAGCTGAGGTCAACGACCTCTAAAGGTCACCAGAGGTCAGATACAAAGTGTTTCCATGTCCATAATGAAAACCTTCAGGTTTGTGGACTGTATGTTTATTTGCACCTTTCTGCTTCACAGCCTCGTTTACAGAGGAGAAAAAATAAACGTGTCGGACGACGTGAAGCTTGAGTTTCCAGCTCGTTCATCAAATGTTGATATTTGCAGAATGTTTTTTTTTTTTTTTCCAGTTCCAGTTCAGGTTTCGTCTGCGCCTCAGTGACAACATTTACACACTGCAACAGTTGAAAGGCAAACTGATGAGAACTGAATAACACACGGTCCATTAAAAGCAGGGCTGTCTGCTGCTCGGGTGAGGAGGAGGAGGTGAGGAGGGCGGGTGGGGTGGTGGTGGTGGTGGGGGGGTTCATTTCAGCTGCTGCCTATATGAGGGGAGGAAACAGCAGGTGCAGTGAAGGCAGCACAGCCAATACTTCTGATAAATATTTGCCGACGTTCAATCACACTTTTATTAATTCATGTCACCGTTTCTAAGTTATAGCATCATCTCTCCTGGCTCCGGAGTCACGGTGACTGTTTCCGCAGCAACCGTCTCCAAACTCTATAAATATGAACCTCTCAAAGTTTGTTTTTTTCTTCCTTTAATTGTTTCTCTGTGCAGTTAAACAATCTGCTTCATCATATCGATTCTCAACTGGTTTTTTTTCCAGCTTTTAAATGATTCTGGAGACTTTCATGACCAGCCTTTAAAGTTAATGTAAGTCCTAATCAATAAGATGGAGGGGGGGGGGTTATTGATTTGAATAAATGAGAGATAAGTGGGTTTCAGAGGAGCACGCTCAAAATATCCGTGTTTATGAGTCATTTAGCCTCGGTCCTTAATAACCCTGCATCAGCAGAGAGGCAGGAAGGAAGCAGCACTTGTTGGAGATGCTCTCACTTGTTGAAGTGTTTTCAGTAAACATCTTGTTTCCTGGTGAAAAGAAATAGATCCACAAACAAAAGGAAAGAAAAACGTGAATAATAATAAAGTTCAGACTTATGCTCTCCATTCATGCCCCCCCCCCCCCCCCCTCCCTCTCTCTCTCTCTCTCTCTCTCTCTCTTTGTAGATCTGAGGAGCAGCACATGATCTGCGGCCACCTGACTGGCTCCCCTGGTGATGAGTGGTGGTGTGGTCCACGGGGAGCTCATCATCACTTTAAAACGCACCAGAGACTTGGCACAAAAGAAGCGCTCGCAGGCGAGGCACGCGGAGGACTGTCTCTTATTACACACGTTTTGCACCTCGCGCGCAGCGGCGGCAGCAGCAGCAGCAGCCGGAGCGCGCGGACTCACCGAGTGTCAGACCGAGAGTCAGGATTTTTTTTTTCAAACTTGTGTGCGAGAGAAACTTAAACTTTTGCACCTGCACCTGCACCTGATGCGACCCTGTGAGACGGCGGGAGAGAGCCCGGTGATGTGGACGCGGCCGTTACGCACCGGAGCTGCGCTGAACCCGCTGACAGCAGCTGGACTTTAACAGCCTCTGGTTTTGAACAGTCACATGACGCAAAGTCTCACCGGGAGTCCAGGTTCTGTGGTGAGAGGCCGAGTCCCTGCCAAGTGGAGCCGCGCGCGTCTGCGCCGATAAACCACCAGGAAACATGAACGTCTCCTTCTTCGATGTGACCCAGGGCGCGCTGTTCAACGGGAGCCAGACCCTCGCCGGGACTCTGGCGACCTACACCGGCAACGGCACCACCGACAACGTGGTGACCGGTGACGGCGGGGGATCCCTGGTGCTGCTGCAAGACGAGCGCAAACTCTTTGTGATGCGCGTGGTGCAGATCGCGGTGCTGTGCGTGCTCTCGCTCACCGTCGTGTTCGGCATCTTTTTCCTCGGGTGCAACCTGATGATCAAGTCGGAGAGCATGATCAACTTCCTGGTGAAGGACCGGAGACCCTCCAAAGACGTGGAGACGGTCATGATCGGGCTCAGCTAGAACAGGAGGGGCGGGGCGGGGTGGGGTGGGAAGCAGGGGGACAGTGCAGAACCGGAGCAGATGAGGATCCGGTGCGCATCTCCAAACAGCAGGTCCAGACCTGCATCTGCATGTCTGTGTCTTAGTGAGGAAAGATATGCAAAACTTCTCATTTCCTTCCGAACGAGGAAACAGGAAACTGATCCAGCGACCAAATGTTTGTGCGTAAAAGTTTGTGCGTAAAAGCAGCAGTTGTTTACACGTGGGCCGATCTGTTGAGTCCATACGAGTGAATTCAGTTTTGCCAACTTGAACCAATTAAGTGACGGAAATGTTTACAAGTTGTTACCTCATTTTGTGTAGTTTCTTCTTCTTCTTCTTCTCTTTTGTAAATTTGATTGAAATGATTGTTTGGATGTTTTAACGCATGATGCCAGTGTAGCTTGATGATATGTGGATATTCTCTATTCAGAAAAAAAAGTATTTTTCTCTGTATTGTTTGGTATAAACTCCCTGAAACTTGCACGTCACAGCTTTATGGGGTGGTGGTCCTGGTCCTGGTCCTGGTCCTGGTCCTGGTCCTAGTTTGGCATGCTCGCTATACACACACATATATGTATAATTGATCTGTAAAGTGATTTTTTGGAGCCGTTTTTTGCACTTTTGAAACCACTTGATGCTGCATGAATTATTTTGTACGGAGAGAAACTTTGAAGCTGAAACTTGCAGCATGCAATTAAAACTCTGAAACGACCTCATTCCTCTCTGTCGTCTGTTAATTAACATTTTAATTATCAGTTCAACACAAAATCTTTTCTTGACAAATTGTGTTTGAGCAAAATCTTGTGCAAAGATATTTTTCATTCATGGTACGACTTCATTATTTAAAACCACTCCAGCGTTTCTCTGTTTGTGATGAAAGCAATATGTGAATCCATTGATTCACTTTAGATCATTTATAGTCATCAGACTTGGAAGAGGACGGTCGGTGGGTAAAAGCCGCCTGGTGTTTATTGCAGCTTTATATAGAGAGCCGATGAGGCTTCAGGCTCAGTTATCCATCTTGAGGACAACAAGCCGAGCTCATATTGGCTCACAGCATTTAATCTGATCTCTCTGAGGAGTGGCCGGCTGCAATCAAGACGCATTCAAGCTCACCCCGACGCCCCCCTCCACCCCTCCCAAGCACCAGCACCAGCTCAGTGCTGCAGCTGATGAGTTTAAAGAGCAGAGAGAAGAATCCAGAGAAGTCCATGTTCTCCTTCCTCTTTGTTCCAGCAGGACGTGTGTCTGTGTGAGAGGAGATTGTGAAGGGTCTCACACAAAGACGACATACAGAGGAACTCACTGTGCTTTATGATGTCATTACTCTTCCTGCAGATGATGACACACCTATTTTCCTTTCTCCAGAATAATAACTTTGATAATTCAATTTGAGACAGGAAAAAACCCCAGAGTTTCATTTGAGGTGTCAGATTTTAGCTCTTGGTTGTATCCAGCTCTGTGTCTCTCTCCACATTTCTTCTCTACTTCTATCTGCCACCCCCCCACCCCACCCTCCTCCCCTCCTCCACCTCACTTATGTGCCCCACTCAGAAGCAACCGATGTTCTCATTATTATTTCAGCACTTGTTAGGAGAGATGGGTTAGATGAATCCTTACAAACACAGCCATGCATTCACACATGTGCCCATTCACCGTGCACACATAGGACACCAGGACGACCAACAAGACCAGCGAAGTCTCACATCACATCAACCAAAAGCATCTCAGAAAAACACCATGAATAAATAAAGCTCATTAGATAAAATGACTTTAACAGCTGAAAAGTACTCCACAGTCTGTTTTAGACACAACACACACCAAACATGCAGAAAACCATTGTGGATTTAAAACATAAAGGTAGACGTGCATCTTAAAGCTCCATACAGTATAAAGGTAGACGTGTGTCTTAAAGCTCCATACAGTATAAAGGTAGACGTCCATGTGTAGTGTGATTATAAAGCAGCTCTAGGTTCTATATTAACACTGTGAAAGTATCAAAGCCTCAGTCCACAGAGAAATGCACACAGCCTGTATTCAGACACTGAGCCTTAAAACCAGCCGTCAGGACTTCCTGTCACTTTGTGATGTCACAACAACAGCAGGCACCCTAAGTCCCAAGAGCTCCAGGGAGAATCCAAGAGAGGAGATGGAAAAACTACACTGATCTTAAAATCACAAATATGTCTTCTTGTGGAAAAGGTGTAAAATATGGGACTTTTAAACACGTTGCCATGGTAACCGCGACAAAACACATCCGAGTACTAATTAATACGAAAGCGTAAATGAATATCGCTCACGGAGATGAGTATTGAAAGCTTGTTTTGAAAGGTGGTGAGGTGTTCACAGTCGGTCTATGACGTGTCACTGTCATATAAACAGCAGCCGACATATTACAGAGACAGAGCAGGTCTGATGGACGCAATAATTGTGGAGGAAATTGTTCCATTCGCTATCTAAAATAATTCATTACAGTTCTTTGTAAAAAAAAAAAAAAAAAAAAAAATAAAAAACCTCTTCCTTTCCTCCAAAGCCTGTGATGTCGTCCTCTGGGAAACAAACAAACACACAAACAAACCAAATGGTTCTGGCGTCGTCTCCAGGCGCCAGTGAACAACACGCATGAAAGCTATTTTTAGAGAGATGCTATAGTCGAATGTTCGGCCCTTAAAACTTGTTGCAGCGATTGAAACGTCAGTTTAAAAAGACGCTGCACAGAAAGGTGTGAAGCAGTGTGTGTGTGTGGGGGGGGGGGGGTTGAATGGCCTGAAGGGTCTGAGACTGTAGGAAAAACATTTCTTTATGAAAACTTCTTGTCCAGATTAATGCACCATAGATGTGTATTATTTTGCTGTTATTATACTCTATCTGGCGTTAGACTGGTTCCAGACACACACACACACACACACACACACACACACATTTCATTTTTTTCTTCCCTGGTGGATGTTTTTCTAATTAGAGCTTTGAAGGCAGCGATGTCAGAATATAAAAATGGAAATGTCATCTTAGTGAGCCAGAGCGAGAAAGATAGCGACCGAAAAAAAAAAAAAAAAGCAAAGAAACAAATGTGAGGAAGGAAACTGAATCACAGAAACATAAATTGCGACAACCGGCTCTGAAGTCGTCCAGTTTGATCCCACTGATGGATTTTTAAACTTCTCTTAAATCGGGCAATGAAATTTTAAGTTTTGGTAGCTCGCTGATCTATAGGGACGTGTTTCCAGGGACACAAAACAGTGATGGACCTGGCTAAAGCCTAATGCTAAGCTAACGGTGCAAATAATATCCAAATCATGTGATAATGACATCATTATAAACCAAATAAACTCATTGTATTTAATTTCTTTTTTTTTTTTTTTTTTTTTTTTAATCTTACCTTACGAAACACTGGACTAAAGCGCTCCAACCTGGTCCGTCAGTCTGTATCCATGGAAACACTAACCTGAGATTCCCTGTGGCTATACAAAATAATTACAAACCCTAAAATGTCTGTGATTAACATGACAAATGTATCAGATGACCACCACTAAAAAGATGGGGATGTGTCACTCACTCACTAGCAGCTAGCACGGATCCGTTAGCATGGATAAGTTAGCAGGAGTCAATTATCATGGACCAGTTAGTATTGATCAGTTTGTAGGGATCAGTTAGCAGGAGTCAATTAGCGCAGAGCAGTAAGCATTGATCAGCTAGTAAGGATCAGTCACTTTTCTGAAGCTTGTTGTGCTGTGAGCAGATTCAGACTTAACAAACTAACCTATACTCACTGTTACATCAGTGCTGCATCCACTGGCTGGTGCTTGATGTTTGGCCAATGGATGGGTGATATATTAACATGAAGCTAAGCTACTGCCCAGCTTCCTTCTTCTCTCCCATCACCATCAGCACCGGTGTCTTGTCTCCACAGGGTTTCCTCCTGTATAGCTGCATCATTGTTAACTCAGAATGAAGTGGAGTTATTCAGTATTTGCACAACCAGTAAGTCACATACGGAAAGGTGCATCATCAGAAATTAAAAAACTATTTAGCAAGAACTGAATTTATGACAGAAACTGAAAGCTGTTCGAGTGAAATGCTTAAATGCAAAACCATCACACTCTTATTTACTTCAGACTGCACTAAACTACTATTATTAGCACTGGCAGTGAATGTTGCAGCTGAACATCGAGCGCTTGTGCAAACTCACAGCACATGAAGTCCCCGCTTCTGTACGAGACAACTCGAACCAAGAGGACGAATCCAAAACACACAATTGTCCCCCGACTCGGCTCAGTGCTGCTTATTAAACGACTCACCATGTTGCCTGGATTTAAGCTTAAAGTCGCCGTTTCTTTCTCACTTTGCACACCACAAGTCGCCCCCGCCTGCTGAGCATATGCCAAAGAGTCAACACCGAGCATCGTCCATGTGTCCACAATCTGCTGCGGACACGCCGTCGTTGACTGAATGATCCGCAGCGACCATGTGTTTCTCAGGAGACGGAGGATAGGAGCCACGATGAGTTCAAGTGCTTGACAGGGAGACGTTTGTGTGATGAGAGAGACTTCACCAGCAAAGGCTGAAGAGTGGTTAATTATAATGAGTGCATGAAGAGGATATTAATAGACTGATGTTGGAAACGACACCACGTTAACATGTTAACCCTTCACCCCAATCAACGTGTGTGTGTGTGTTCGTCTCCCTCCGTACAGAACTATTGTATGTCTGAGTGTCACGAGGCGTCACCGCTGACCTTTTACAACCGAGGCCCTGCAGAAAATAATGAACACGGCGCTGCCCCTGAAATCATGACAGAAATAATGGTGATTAAAACAACAGTGGCGTTCAGTGAAGCCAGTGACGCAAGGCTTCGAGCGAAAACACCTGATGGCCTACGTCACAGCGCCGTGTTTCACTTTTTTCACCAGGGAAACTTTGACACCAAACAGATTTGTCTGCATGGAGCATTTGTTGTTCTCTCAGTATTTCTTTTTTTGAATAGAGGGCAACACACACACACAAAAGATCTGTTTTCCCATAAGGACGACATGGCCTTTACTCTGTCCCATTCAATCTGCTTCTGAGAGGGTGTGCTGTATTCAGAGGAGGCAGCAATAACAATGTGAGCAATGGAGCTGAAGAATGGAGCCGCTATCTCACATCTCACACAGGTGAGTCGATGTAGACCTCCTCCTAACTCACTCTCTCACGCAAACAAACACACACAAATGGCATCAGAGACAGTAGAGAAACAATACAGCTCATTTTGGACTATTTCCTGTATCTGTGTCACATGGTTTCTCCTCCTCCTCCTCCTCCTCCTCCTCCTCCTCACTCCAGTTCAACCCGAAGAAGTGAATGAAGTCACAGATTATCACCAATTCTTTTACTCCGCAGTCGCCAAAATAAATATTGCAGCCATTAGTCACAGATCCTCTGAAGAGTTTGACATCAAAATGACATCAGCTTTAAGATCATGAGAAAAATGAACTTTATTTGTGAGCTGCAAAAACTCTCATGAGATTTCACAACTAGACCTTAGACCAGTGTGATATCCTGTAATGTTTGCCTGCAGTACAACACCTCACCACCAGACATGAAGCCGACCTGCAGGTCGCTGAGGGTCGTGTACAGTATGTTTAGGCTCCGAAGAAGAAGTCAGAAACATCAGAGATGCATTAGATGCATAGATTCAAAGGATGAATTCAGCTTTTTTTGTGGAGCCCAAAACGCGAGAGAAAATCCAGCCTGGCTTATTCTATCCAGACCCGTTAACTGTCGGTCGTCTGTTATTGTTAAAGTTGTCTGAATGATAGGAATCTGTTCAGATGAGGTCATAATGCATGAGCCTGTGGAACAAAAAGCAAGTTCATGACCACGCCCCCACTTGGCAGACAGGAAGTGTAAAGTATTTCATATCAATGGCTCTGCATTAAGTGTGGTATCGTCTGCATAGAGGATCTTTGGTGATCTTTGACCTCAGCCTGTTAAAGCTGTTTCACTTCTGTTTCTACTGCATCACACAGCTCTGTAATATGTGCTCTTGTCCTAAAGCTATTCTATAACTGTTTATGGAACTGTTTTAAGATGTCTCAGGCCCATTATAACTAAAAAAAAAAAAAAATACATGCACACACACACACAGACTCAGACAGACAAGCACACACACCTTTTCCCCCCATCACCGCAGGGAAATTGTGCCACATCCAGTTCAGCGGGGAGCCAATAGTCTCTGCATTCAAACTCATGAAATTTTAAATAAATCTATTATGTGCAGGGAAATGAACAACAAACGACAGAATTGCCTCGTTCCCTCCATTTACCCACAGAGACGCAGAGAAGATGAAAAGCCGGCGATTACGCACGTACATATCTTCACACACACACATAAACAGAGACACTTAACTCAATTAACACGTTTTCAAAGCATCCACAAAATGATACACCTACATCATTTCACACTCACAAATGTGTCTCTATGCTGCACATATTCTCAGCGTGAACACGAGCGCCGCGCGCCAATTGGGACGGCTGTTGATTTCATAACAATGGCTGCGCCGCCGTCGGCCACAACCCCGCGGCGTTCTGCTGCTTTCTGGGTGATGTGATGACATGTCACTGTGCTTTTTTACCTGCCTGCCTGGTCCTGCACCTCACCTGTCAGTGTGTCAGCGTGTTCCCACTCCAGCCTGCTGCTTTTTGTCTGTCTGAACTCACACAAACACGTGTATTTTCAAACCAATAATGGCTGAAATTAAAGTCGGAGCGGAGATGGGGGATTTGAAGAGGAAAAAGAAGTGGGCATTGAAAACAGGAAACGACAAAAGAATTTAATTACCCTCCTTCTGGTTCGCTCCTTCATAAATGCAGACACTTTTATTTGTGTGTTTTTGAAAAGCACAATAATAATAGTACTAACCAGGGGGATGGCGAGAGGGTGGTGGCGGTGGCGGTGGGGGGGGGTCTCTGAAATGCAGACCCCCGTCCATTTTCTATGAGGCATTACAAACCATATGGAAATGAGTGGTGAGTGTTCACATGTTGAGCTCTCACGTGTTGCTATAATGGTGACTCTGCAGTAGTAGTGTGATCTTTAGCAGCACAGGTGGCAACCCCCCCCCCCCCCCCCACCCCCCGCCCTCCCACAAACAATATGAATCATGAAAAAAGCAGCGTTCACATCCGCCTGTGAGTCACCGTTACCCAGAGTGACATGCTCTTCCTCAGCACAACGATCTCTCATTGAGGAAATCATAAACTATCCTAAATGAAATTACCTCCAAAGAGCCTCCAAACCTGAAGGAAAGTTTCAGATGGAGCACGATAATGTTGAGGCTCATTGTCTGGCTGCGCAGGCCTTCGGCAGCGAGCCCAAAATCTAATTCTACTGAGGGATGGAGAGTCATATGTCGCATTAAACCATCATTCATCTCCTTCTGCTGTATCTAACGCCAGGATCACGTCTGGGTCAGCTCTGCGCCGGGGCACGAGCCGCAGGGGGGGGAGACAGCCCGGCTCAGCTCGGCTCAGCTCGACTCTGGGGGATCGGATCAAACCAGGCTGATTAAGTCGGCACTCGGAGAAAGAGAGAGACGGAGGGGGAGCTGAGACACAGTGACACCGGCCTGGCAGCTTCAGATGGAGACGGTCGCCGTGGGACTAATCAAGCCCACGATGAAACAACAAAAAAACAAAAACGTCCACCAGAGTGGGAGTTGGTTCTTTCAGAGGAAAATGGCATTAATATGCTTTCCTCTAATGACCGCGTCCTCTCTGGGGTGGGGGCGCCCCAGTGTCTCAGCCCATTGATTTCCACTGAAAATCACTTGTATTGACGGTAAACTGGTGCACGGTTCTGCAGCATCATTACACACCCACCTCCCAACACCCTCCACCTCCACTTACATTTAAATGGCAAATGCGAGATAATTGGTGTCTGTGGCCAACTAGTCTATTATGTATTAATAAACTCAGAGCACGCGTAGAGACGTGTTAATTGGTGCGAGATGGTTGGAGGCACTTCTCAAAGCCTGCCCACAGCCGGGGGAGGAGGTGGCGGCGGCGGCGGCAGTGGCGAGGAGTGTCTGTCAGTCAGCCCTGATCCTCAGGGAGGAAAGAGAGATGGGAGGGAGAGAGAGAAGACGTATTCAAAACCTCATCTCACATTGATTGTTTGGCTGACTCTCTGCTTCGTCCCTACACCAAAAAGAGAGTATCACTCCGTCATGTCGTCTTTCAGAAATCATCTTTACGTTACCGATGACGACGCTCCGAAGTTTTCTGAAAGCATCAAGGTGCCACAGGCTGAGAAGAGACTATAATGTAGAGAATCGAGCTTTGAGCAGCAGCTGATTATGACTTATAATAACATTTTGTTGCCAGGCGACACCTAGTGGTTGTTATGATAATGGCAGGAGCGGAGGCAAAAGTAAAGGAGGTTTGATTCCCACATTCATTAGCTTTGTTTATGCAGGAGAGTAAACTAAAATCAAGATCTTTGTCCAACTCTGAACAAGTAGCTTTAGTGCTAAAACTTAATGAAGTGCTTTTATAGTATCTAAACCTAATCAAGCAGTTTTAGCGCCTAAACCCAATGAAGCCATGGCCATTACTGTGGTAACCATGGTGACGACTGGTACGCCACCAGTACCCGACCGAGGCCGATCTGTGGTGCTGTAAGTGCGGGATTTAATCAAACACTTTTAAGAGGGTTGTTTGGGTTGGACGACTGTTGTAGCCATGACAACTGAGGACGGGTGTAGACACAATCAATCAATCAATCAATCAATCGCAGACAGAAACTTGTCGCTCATTTCCCATAAAACTTTGAGTGTCTTTACATTGTCACAAATTATCTAAACAATTATCTAAACAAACCTCAACACGCCGTGCACATGCACATGCACACATATCTGCACATGAGTGTGACACACACACACACACACACACACACAGACTGCTACCACCACGTTAGGGCTGCAGGGAGGTGTTGCCATAGGAACGGCGAAAAGGTAATGGCCATGTTCTTGAGCTCATGCTGCAGGGGAGGCGGGGTGAGGGGGCAAAAGAGGGGTGTGTGTGTGATGTGATGTGATGGGGAGGAGGGTGAAGGAGGGGAGGAGGGGGGCGTGAAAGTGAGTCAGACTTATGAACTAATGACTAGAGCTTTAACTTCACATTCACTGTCTTACCGACACCATTGATGGCGGCAACCATTCCTCCGAGCAGCAGCAGCGGCGGTGGTGTGTTCAGATTCACAGAAATGCAGTAAGTTCTCTGTCACGGCGATGTCATGCTGTTTGCTTTTAATGCATCCTGATAACGTGGTTAATGCTCTGCGCTCGGGTGCACAGAGAACCGCCGGGAGTCTCCATGCACGGCGTCCCATCACCACCCCAGGGGTATGAATAAATGATCCCTAATGCAATGAGCTAACCCTTTAACCAACACTGATCATCACCACTGTGTGTGTGTGTGTGTGTGTGATCAAATATTACTGAGAAGTGCAAATAATTTAATCCTATCTCAGCAGCTCGGTCCCTATAGAGAGCTCTTGAAGTGTCAGGAAGCTCCAGGGTCACATTCATATTTGACATATATCACCTGTGCATATGTGCCTCCTGAAATGTTCTAATAATATCCTGTAGATACTGGCAGGAAGTTCCTACAACAACCTCTGGCGACCTCGCTGCACTTCCTGTATGAAGTTAACATGACAATCGATGAGATTCAATATATTCAACAGCATAAATAAATACCAACACATATGCATACGTCTGTGACAGGACGGCACGGTGGAAAAGTGGTCAGCTTGGTCCTGGATTCGATCCCTGGCATAAATAAAGTCTGATGTAATGTAATTTCTTCACATCTGATAAAAACCAATTCACTCTGACTCAAGGATGAACTCATTTGACTCTGGAGGTCAAAGGTCAAAAGGTCACCCTGGCCTCGCAAACCAGATTTTTTGAACGTGAGGCCTTCATCAGTTCTGCCCCAAACATTTACTCACATCACATGAACCGATTTAGTTTTGGTGACAAAAGGTCAAAAGTCAACGACGAGCAGTCAAAGGTCAAGCAAACTGGCCAGAAAAAATATCACACAAATGTCCAATAACAGGAAGAAATGATGAAGCAATGACATTTTCTACCCAAAAGGTTAAAGGTCAACTTCACCATCTTTGTCGCCCTTTTGTAGCTACATCCATATCAAAACACACAAACTGATCTAACAATCATCAATCAGATCAAACTCACATTTGGACCAAAATCAAATTATTGAATCAACCAAACTTTATTTATAAAGCTCCTTTCACACACGTCAAAATGGTTTAAAAGCGACTTTTTGTTTCAAGACGGATGTGAATCAACTGCAAATAAATGTGAACAGCTGAAATATAAAAGGTTATGAATAAGTAAAAGAGTTGATAATAAAAAAAAAACACTAAAGTAAAGATGATGATGACAAAAGACCAAAAGTTTAAGAGAAATAAAAGAAAAGACACAAAGAGACTCATAAAAATGTGAGCAACAGCAATAAAAAAGATAAAAGGATGGAAATAGAAAACGATATAAAAAGTCAGATTACACACTTGAACATTTCTGCCTCATCTGAAACTCACGTCAAACAAAACGCTGAGTCATGATTCAATGATTCAATCAAACCTGAAGAATCTTTTTCTGTCTCTTCTCTAACGAAGCTTCGTCAGGGCTCTGATGGGTTCAGACATGATTGACAGAGGAGGAGGTTTTAGTTTTTTTTGTTTCCTCTGTGATGGAAACAGCATGGAGTCAATCATATTTTCAAAATAAAAGTCATGCCACTCACTAACAGCTCTGCTTCAAAGTAAGAGTCCTTCATCGAGACAGAGTGAAGTCAAGAAGTGAAATGTAGCTCTATTAAAAAAAACATACAAGTAAGAATACCGCCAAAGTAAAAGTCCTTCCTGTCCATCGCTCCCTGTCTAGAGAAGGGTGCAAGCAGCAGAAGAAGAACAAAGCCTGTGAAAGTCAAATGTGTTTTATTTTTATTATCATTAGTATTAATACATTACAGTCTGCGAAGTGCAGCTGGTGGAGGCTGAACTAAAGCCTCCACTTTCTTTTTGTTGCTGTTAAAAGTACATTTATATATATATTTATATTTATATATGAGTGTGTGTTTCTGGAGGAGCTGATGTGAGGCGCGTGGGCGGCGCTGGACGACACAATGGGAATTATCTTCTCGCCACTTTGCCAATTAAACATAGTTTATTAGTTTCTTTATTTTGCACAGAGTTGGTCATCATCACCTGCTGCTGTGGTTGCCCCCCCCCCACCCCCACCCCCCACCACACTCCCTATTTCTACTTCTCCTTCTCATCGTCCTCCTCCTCCCCCTTCTCTTCTTCTTCTTCTTCTTCTTCTTTCACCACTTGATGCTTTCCTTTGTGTCACGTTGCCCACACAACGACAGGGGGCTTTTAAAAATAGAGGCGATCCACCCAGATTACAACGTTTTAATTACAGAGCTAGAGATGCAGTGGGGGTGTACAGAGCCCCTTCCACTGACAGGGAGGGAGAGGGAGGGGGGTGAGGAAGAAGGGAGGGAGGGAGGGAGGACAAGGAGGGTGAGGAGGCAGAGTGGTACAGTGAATGTAAACTGTGTGCTAATTAGTGTCGTCTGACATAGTGAAGCTCTCAGGCTGCAGCCGTCTATTATACGAGCATCTTGAACAGCCCTCACACACACACACACACACACAAAGACACACACACCTGTGGCCGCATCACAGTCGTGTAATATTAATGCTCACAAATCACCTGTGGGGAGACTGGAGGCCGTTTAAAACTACAACACTGTATCACAAAACTACGGCGATGACACTGAAATCCACATGTTTTTATACTTAACACAGATTTTCAGGTGTGAAGCTGCATTTTTCTTTTATGTTCTTGTTCAAACATGAGTCATTACATTCAAAAAAAGTGTTTAATGTTATCAGAATTTTTTTTTTTAATCCCTAATATCGGTATTGATCACAAAAATCACACATTAACCAGAGACGACCGCAAAATGAATGGACTAACTTTATGATGTCCCCTCTTTGAAAGACCAGCACGATCTTTGTTGTCATGGTTACAATCATGACAACAGTATAGTCTGACTTTGGTGTTCATGGATAAACTACAAACAACATTTAACTGTTAAATCAAGGGATTCAAACCTGGGTGTGTCATATATCACTGTGCTGATCCATCCACAACCTCAGCGTCGCTCCCATTACATCACCACTAGACGACCACAAGAGGTCGCCTGGCAACAAAACCCAAAACAAAAGGTCACAACCACAAGCTGCAGCACTGGACGACCCGAGGCCTGGTTCTCTGTGTTCTCCATGAAGCCTGCTGCGTGTTAATCTGTATAAACATCTCATTAGCTCAACAATCAGCAGTACTTTTTAATTAGTCGTTGACTCATACGTTTGAGTTAAATAAAGTCTTACCTCAACTCAGACTATTAATAAACCAAAAGGAGAGATGAAATGAAACTGCAGACATGCCTTTACTGTGACATTTAAGAATTCCTCTTTTTTTGTTTGATCTGTGTCATAAAAAACTAATTAGATCGAGTGTGTGAGTCACCGCAGAAACAGAGAAGCATAAAAAAAAAGACTTATAAGTAGGTGGATACTTTTTATAGGCAAAGAGTTATAAGTTTTAGTTCTTTGAGTTACGAGCTGCTCCGCTTTTTAAAAATGAGCTTAAATGCACCAGCAGCTCGTGTGTGTGTGTGTGTTTTGGCACCTTGGCAACCTGTTACTGTGCCTCTGCACTTCAGCAAACAGGTAACAGTCACCCACACTGAGCTTCTTGTAAATAACATCGGCCTCGAGCTCCCACCCATGGCTTGGTCAGGAGATATTTATCAGCACCAGACAGTTCCTGTGAGTAGTGTGTGTGTGTGTGTGTGTGTGTGTTGTGTGTGTGTGTGTGTGTCAGCTCTTTATCTCAGCAACAATTAACCTACTGCTCTTTTGTGTGGCCCAGCTTGTGTCTTAACATCATAACGCTATCATTTCCAGTATTAGCAGGAGTGATGTTTTTAATATTGCTGTGCCTCCTCCTCCTCCTCCTTCCTGCGGAGACGATCATCTTCACCTTCTGCATTTTATTCTCAGCTCCTTTGCGCCTCCAGGCACGGAGCCTCATTACAGCCCCATCTGCTCTCCTCCCCAGGCTCCTCAGCAGCCCTCCACTGTCCTGCAGCAGCTCCCTGCAGCTCCCATCAGGCCTCCCGGATCGACTCCTTCCATTAGGCCGGCGGGCAGTCACGTCAAGGAAGGTATGGCAGCCTGTCACCGCGCGCAGACTAAAGCCTCAACACTGTTCCTGCCTGTCTGTCACATTACCACTCACATATATTATTTATGGTCCTGAGCTTGGACGAGCGCATAAAATGTTTGTGTGTCTGAGTTTGTGTTAAATTCTGCTGCGGCAGGTTTTTTTTTTTTTTTTAGTCCGACTGTGTTTGTGTTCACTGCCTCTGAAGGTGTCATTCAATTACTGAGAGTCTGTTTTGTGAGTCATTGACGGCGAGTTCAGAGGTGCAAAGGTTAAAAACGGAGTTTCTTTTGACTTTTTACTGCAAAATGCTCCTGTGCAAATGGATTTTTAAGGAAACAGGTGTGATGTTGATGTTTGCACATACTGTACCATAAGCTGAATGAAGTGACGACACTTTTCTTCAATATAAGTATAAGTCTGAGGGTCATCCCAGCTTTGGGCATGTGTTTGTGAGCCATGCACTTTTCCTCCAGCACAGTTATTTGTGTCACACTGTAGTATGTTGCATAGACCAGACTGCTGTCATCTTAACGTGTGAGATATAAAGCAGCAGGTTCACACGGCCTGAGAGCCTGTGATAAATGAAAACGAACAACATCTGGTTCAGTATATGTCAGATGTCTACAGCCTATGACTGTCAGGTGCTAAAACCACATCTGGACTGATTCTGGAGGCAGAATGGGCCCAGATGTGGAGGTACAGTACAGTACATGTTTGACCAGAGGCTCCATTTTGTCATTTGGGGATAATTTATTGCTGATTTCACACCTCAGTGCCTTTAAATCCCGCTCCCTCAGTGACCACAGATGATTTAAATGAGTCTCGGTTCACCGTCTGCCTGCTGCTATAGGCTACATAAGCCTTGTGTCTCACCTGGCATCACATTTCTCTTGGGTGTTAGAAAATACACAGATCCGTAGAGTCTCAGTTAGCAGAGATGGGACACACTGTTAGAACAATGTCCTGACAGCTGCTCAACCTTTAACATTAATTGACTGTCAGTGTTACCAGTGGGTGACACCAGCTGCCACCCTGACACACACACACACACACACATGCATGTGAATTTGTTTATCTCATTTTCTTTGTGTCGTTCAGATTCTGGGTTTACTAATGTGGAGCTGTCGTTCTGAACCTGTCCTGAGCATCTTTTTTTTTTTTCAAATGAGGATTTTTAGTCTTTAAAATGTGGACAGAGGGATAAAAGACGACAATCCAGACAGATCGACTTCACCGGGGATGATGGGTAAAATAATTAGATGTTATACTTAAGACGAGGGCCGAGCTAATCCAACCCATCCAGCGAGTCACATGATCGTTACATGAACAGGTCACGGTCTCTCCGATTAAGTGACATCATCAATAAGTTATTTATGAGCTCCTTTCAAGACGGTGCAATAGCACAAAATTTTGTCAAGTTGCTGACTGTTGCATCACTGAGCTGACGGCAAACTGGTTCCCGGAGATATCAGTCATATCGCCAGGAAAATATTTAATAATTCATGCACCTACATAAAGGAAGCTTGTAAATGACAGAGGCATTTGAATAAACTTTCTCAAGCCTTTGTCAGAAAACAGATTTAAACTGCTCAGAGAGTCGTTGCCACATCGAGAAAACAAACGCCGAACGACAACGAAGCTCGACGCCTCACATTGTGGACTAATCACCTCCAGACGCCCAGAGAGAAAAGGACGGAGCGGCCGGCGGCGGCAGCGGCTGCTGCTGCTCGCACAGATAAGACGAGTGTGTGTTTGATAGACTCACCCAGACCTCGTGGAGCTGATGATGATGATGATGATCCAGAACGCCCAGATGCAGCAGGTCGTCATGAACAACACAGCTCAGATATGCCGGTCCTCCACCAGGCCTCTGCTGGGTGGGAACCAGACAAAGGTCAGAGGTCAGTTCCATTAAAGTATGATACAAGATAAACGATCATTTCATTTACTCAGCGTAACACAGAACATTTCTTTCTGTCACTATTAGGATGATTCAAATCTCAGCGGGTGCGAACATTTAAATCATTTCTCATACAGAGAATCATCTTTGTTGTTCCAGTGTTAAAAGTCTAAAACCTCACAGGTGAAAACTTTGTCTTGATCTTGGAGCTGAGCTGAGCTGAGCTGACAGAGGTCTGCTTATACTGCAGGACAATGAGTCTGACCCAGAGATTTACCACCACCACCACCACTGTCACCGGCCTGCTCCGTACCTGGCCTGTCCTTCACGGCCGCTGCCTCGGGCCTCAGCGCTCCGCCGAGGAGACTCCGGCGACAAACCTCGCCCCCTCCCCCGCCTCCACCGTCGCTCAGAAACAGGTGATCAGAGCTCCGGTGTCTCTGTTACATCAGACATGACGACTCATTACAGCTGCTGCAGAGAGGAGGGGGGGGGGTCAACTGTCAGAGAGGGAATAAAAACCACCAGATTTATTCAGGAGGCAGTTTGTACTTCACGCACTTCCGGTTTTATCGTGTTAGCGCTTCTGCTAGCTAAACGCTAACAGCTAACTAACGACTCATCACCTGTATAAGTCCTGTTAGGTCGGGTGTGAGCTGACAGACACCAGGACGTGACCAGGTCACAGGTACATGAGGTGAACAGGTGTGTTGAGCGTCGTTACGCCACATTCACTACAGATACAACAGCCTCGTGTTTTTCTCCTTAAACTACAGAGTCCGTGTTTTCTAACAAGCCGCGGTTTGTCCACGTGACTCACTGAGTCTGATCGATACACGATGATTTAGTGAAGTCTCACGTCTTTCCTGTGTGTGTGTGTGTGTGTGTGTGTGTGTATTCCTGCCCTTTTGCTGGCGATTCTTTTTCCGGTTGTTGTGCAGATTCACCTGGCTCCATCCGACATTCCTATTGGCTCCGGGGTGCTGCAGCAGCCAATCAGAGTGTCTGATACAGAGGCCTGGGCTTCCTCGGCTGTATACTTAAAGAAAACAGGAAAATCTACGGAGCAAGTCGCTATATAAACTTCCAGTCACCTCTAATACAGTTTGTGTTGCTTTTTGCTGCTTTCATCTATTAAAAATAAAGTATTTTATGCACAACTAACCCATATTATACAAGCTGAAGTTATGCTAATTCTAAATACATGTACTTTTTAAAAAAAACTACTTAAAGGGATGTTTCCTGCTTCAAGACACTAAAAGTCACCTCTGCATTAGCCTATTAGTTTATGTTCATTGGTATTTTTACAGGCTTTATATTAAATATTTTACATTTCCTCTCAAAATCTATAAGTCTCAGACATATGGATCTGCATCCATTTACTGACACACAAGACACTACATTGTGTTTTAGAAGTTAAGTAATAATTGCTCATTCATAACAGGAAGTTTAAAGTACCCAGACACTGATGAATATTTGAATATTTTCCTCTCTCTCCTCCCCCCTCCTCATCCTCCTCCTTCCTCCTCCTCACCCATCCAGCAGCCCCACTGCGACTGTGGGAGTCAGCGTCACTCCTGCAGCAGGTGAAGCCAACCACACGTCAGCACTCAGCCAACAGCCAATTAACACGGAGCAGACCCTGTGATGTCAAAGGAGGTCTCTGAAGTGGGGTGACAGGAGAAGGTGACGATGGGACGCATCAGAGTGATCATTATGAAAAGGGTACTGCTAATCATTATGGTGCTGTTAATTGTGAAAGGCTGCAGAGATAAGTTCATCATAGCTCACAACAGATAGAGGCCTCTCATACCTTCACTCTGCTCCACATACATTACCCAGATGGTCCAGTAGGGAGCAGCAACAGATGTTAATTGGTAAATGCACCACAGGGCTGTATTGACGAGCTGTATTGACAGCGACTCTGCATGCTATAGTGCTGACGTGCATATATACCACTGTGGGCAACAAGTGGGGCACCATGTGAGATCTATTTTAGTGTCACGCTGTTTGACCTTCTCTTTGACGATGAGCACTTCTCCACAAGTGATAACATCAAAAGCATGAAAATGTTGAAAGGTGCATGAAAATCTGGGATTAATCTGAACAACGCAACTTTTTTTTTTTTTTTAAATATCTGACTCGGAAAAACATTTGAGGCCTGTTTGAGTGTTTCCCTGATTGGTTCAAACTCAACTAAAGGTGAAGGTGTTGAGTAAATGTACAGTTTGTGACCCAGTTCCTGAGCGTTGTGCTTGAACTTGTGTGCCATAGCAGATCGCAGTTGGCAAATGGGAAAACAGCAGTGTGCAGCTGACACAGCTGAGGCATAGGAAAGAATTTCAATGTCAATTTAGTAGATCTCAATTCCTGCATTCCCCTGGCATCCACTGAAAATAGTTTTCAGAGGTTCAACTGGAGTTTTAAAGCCGGATTGCACGGTGACAGAGCAGGAGGGGGTCGGGGCAGCAGTGTGGGAGGGAGGGAGGGAGGGTAATTTTAAAGATAGGCGGTGAAGGCAGCACACCCATATCTCTGATAAAACACTGGGATTAAGAGCTCAAATGAGAAGAACGTGCCAATACGGCTGTCGCTGCACCGTCTCCTGGGCGATGCCATTGTTTACCCAGCTATTAATATCAAACCACCACATGCTGCCTATCACAGGGAGGAGAGGGAGAGGGATCCAAGAGAAGCACAACAGGTCAAGGGAGGGGGGGGGGTTAAAAAAACACTAATATTATTCTAAGGTGGAATGAGTCTTCATGAAAGCAGGGCAGCTAATGGCAACAGGAATAATTGATAAGTTAGACTGAGTAAATTGTAGATTTAGAGAGGGACTGGGGGGGGGGGGGGGGGGGGGGGGGGGGGTGATGCAGTACATCCATTACAGCTCTGCACACCAACACAGTGGGGAACAGTGCGTTCTGTGTCGAGAACAAACACGGAGGTGGGTCATGAAAGATAAATGAGGGATGTAAAGTGGTGATGTGTGGTGTGTTCAGAGGGCGGAGGACACTGTGACAGTATGTAGGTAACCAGATTACGGGGAGACAGATACCCTGCTATTTATATCAGAGTTTTGTCAACACGTCCCCTCATAAAAATGCATCATTTTTTCCACTTATATATATATTTATTCATATGTTCTTGTGTTTTAAATCGTGTATTCGTGGTTAGATTCATAGACAGATTGATTTACTGATCAAAGCCTATGTCACTCTTCATGTTGTGATGCTTTGTTCATGTCTCCGTGGCTCATTTTCCCAGTTTTCTTGAACCTTTCACTGTAACTTTGAAAGTTTCTCTTCTTTCACATCAAATCAAATCAGAGCGTGTGTTCGTGTTGTTCCTCAAAGAGACGACATCACGGCCAACAAGTGACGAGCAACGTAGCTTTTATTTGTAAAAATAATAAATATCTACAGAAATATTTCAACATCATGTCACACGTTTTTTAAATTCATTAACAACATGAGGTTTTTCCTCCTCAGCTTCTACAGTGTCTGTTCCTCTGCCATACACAGGTAAGAAGGTAGATCAGTAAATACAGAACAGAACAGGTGATCAGTTTTCCTCGGTCCTCTTCTCGATCACGTGTGTACAGCTGTGGTGTGTGATCACACCAGAGCATACCGTCCTCTCCACAGAGATCAGAGACTGTCAGGGGCTTCCTGACGCCTGGGTGCGGACCAAGGCATGTTCCCCTCAGCCCTCACCCATTGCCCCCACCCCTGCCCCCCTCTGATTCTCCCTTTCCTTTTTTTCTCCCCCTCTTTACAGTCTGCTACCTGCCTCGGTCTTTGCTGCGTCATTTCCAGTCTGTGACACTCTGCATCACCTCACACACAGTCAGTCAGACGACTGTGAGAACACTTTCGTTTTTTTAACCTTATGAGGATATTTGCACATTGCAATACAATAGAAAAGTCGAAAAAAGGGAAGTGCATGCAGCATTGGTTGAGGTGCACCGGTGCATGCATGCACTTGGGTCACACTGCTTCCACTAAGGAGATGAGTAGATGTGATGAGCCCAGCCGACCAGCACACAGGCAGAGATTAGCTCGTGCCACAGCTGAGCACACACACCCTGACTCTCCATCACAATGCGAATGCCCTCACAACCATCTCTAATACCACTGACCACCAAATGCCAACAATGACAAAGCGTGACATTTACCTGGTGCTGTGCTTGCCAAGAAACACAGACAGTGCTAGAAATCTACAATATGTAGGATTTATAAATCTATATACATCTTGTCATGCTCCCTCCTGACACGCTCTGCTCCATCACCACCCTTCTCCATCCGTCATCCTTCTCGTCTCTCCCTAACATCCACTCTTCCTCTTTTTTTGTCCTTTTGGGTTCTTCACCCTCTCTGAGCCTCCAGGGACATGGAGCGACCCAGGACTTTGGGAGCTTTGGCGAACTCCATGAGCGTGGGCTTGACCGGGGGGAGATCTCTGGTGATCTCGTCCACGCTCCTCCTGCTGGGACAGGATCCGTCGGGGTTGGGGTAGGGCTGCAGGTCCTCCTCGGTGTGCGGGGCTCCACGTCCCAGGCGGACGCCCAGCTCTGCGGGGGTGAAGATGGGCAAGGGGAGGGTGTTTCTCTTCGGCAGCAGCTGGTGCTCCCTCACCCCTCTTTCCAAGGTGCCCACTCTGAAGACGCCGGAGGGGCAGGTCTGCACCAGCGAACGGGCCTGCCACTGTCGGGACAGAGTCTCCCTGCGAGAGTCATCGTTCATGTTCATGGTTTGCCTGCAGGACAAAGAGTAACTGAAGTTAGAAACTGTGGAGATCTACATGTGATACAAGAGTAGGTCAACCAGAACCTGCTGAGTACATCAGGAAGTAGCTCATTTTAGCCACTTTAAAGCAAATTTAAAGGACCTCTGATTGGTCCATGAGCTCTCACCTGTCCTGAGGTTGAGTTTTGAGGCCGACACTGTGCCAGTCGGCGCTGTAGCTCTCCCTCTGAGCTTTGTTCTCCTCGCGGACGCTGCAGGTGAGATCAGCTCTCACCACAGCGCCGTTGCATTTCTCCAGGACGGTACAGAATGGCATCTTCTCCGCTGCTGGGCGAGGTTTTAGATGTGGTCTCAGACTGATGGTTCCCAAAAGGGGCTATCTGGTCGATCGGTCCCAAGGTGTGGTGTTTCGTTGGGTCTGAGATGTTCCAGTGATGCTTCAGCTGGCTCTATCACCTGGCTTCCACTGTCCCTCTGGCTGTCTGTGCCGTCTGTGCCTGGGCTCGGGTCTGTCCACGTCTTTTATAGACCCTCTGTTGCTATTTCTGATCCATGTTGTCACTCATCAGTGTGCACTGACACCCGACACCCAGTGTTCCAAGTCTGATTCCCTGAGAGCTTGGAGCCCACTCCGGGGGGGGGGGGGGGGGGGGGGGGGTGTTAGGGGTAATTGGGCAGAAAATCCTCTGATTCTCAAACTGTATGCACTGTCACCTCCTGTAATCGCTCAGCCCAACATTTTCCACTTCAGCTGTGATCACAGTGTCTTGGAAGGGGACAGTGTGTCCATATGGAGATTATACAAAGTATGTGGACATGCGGTCCAACACACAACACGTTCAGTCTGTGGCCAGGAATCTTAACAATGTTTTGGTCATGATGTATATGAAGCAGCAGGTGGCAGCTCACTAACACGGTGATGCAGCTGTTTCAGGCCTGTATAGGTTGAATATGCACGGATCGGGAACATCTGTCACGTGGAGATAGGAGGTGAAAAGTTGGAGAACTTTATGGAGTGGCTGCATCAAGTCCCGCTGACTTTTTTTTAAATTCATAACACTGGATCTGATATGAGGAGTTTGTACAACAGCTGCGCCTCGTCACAACATCCAGACCCCTCATTAGATGCCATTACAGTGCGCTGCAGCCTCACAGCAGCGGGGGAGAGCTGCATCCCTGGTGATTCATTACCGCAGTGACAGAGCACCACGCAATCCATAATCAGCTCAGGTTACAGCCTCAAGTCCACACACACACACACACACACATTCAAGTACACAAACATTCACCTCTGACAGTTGCCTGTTGGTGTGATGTTACTACCAGTCCCTGTCTCTGACTCATTCATCCACAACAGGCGCTGGTATCATCCGATATCTTGTATCAGATGTATCAGAATCACATCCACAGTGACAAGAAGCTGATCACTCACACGTCTTTAAATGTCCTCTACATCAGTGGCACGTGGAGTAAAGACTTCATTATGCAATCTGCACCAAATTATGACATCACACTTTCATAATATCAATCGTTTTACTATATTATCATTCATTTTGGCCATACAGACATGTACTGCATGTCGTATGATGTTGTCATATATATGCGACCCATCGAGGGATATGTTTTTATGATATACTATATATATTTATGTCTCTATTATAAGCATACATCACCATAGGACAATATATTAGTGGTTCCTAAAAGGTTTAATACCGAATGTTTACATATATGTTTGTATTTTATGTAGCGTAGCCTTCATCTTTAATATATGTATGTGATTGTTGACATTTAGATGATCAAATATTTATATCTGCATGAAATAACATTAACAAGTACTGTAATAACATTTACATTGTTTATTAAATGGTACATCAAAGTGTTCGCCCTCACTAATTACCCCCGTCCCAAACATATTCTGCAACAGTTTAAGTGCTGTTTTCCCTCGTGCTTGTCAGGTGCGACAATATTTTAATTTCCTCTCTGACATTTCTCAGCAGAGTGGCGCTGCATGTGCAAAAATATTGCTCAGTATCAGAGAGAGATAAGAGAGCTAGAGCCCCATTAGGCGTCCCTGGGGTCGCGCGTTCAGTCATGTTGTGATGACACCATGGCAACCATGAGATGCCAGTTCCGAAACCTAATAAGTCACTCTGCACGGTCCCTCACCATTGAGATCATATCTTTTTAGATTCAACTTGACACTGCAGCAATCAGCTTTTTAACCATGTGCACAGACCGATGCCTTTAATCTGGTTTTGTGATAATTTGCTTACTCACCTGCCGCAGCTGTGAGAGGAGATCAGCTGGCTCTTAGCTGTTTCTTTTTTTGGTGGAGGGGAGGGGGTGACTCATGCTGATGTGAGGGTCTGTAAAGGTGAGCACGGATGAGGTGAGCCATCCACACCCCTTCCCCACCACCGCCGTGCCCTCATCATCCCTCCACCGGCAGTACCAGACCAGGCCCGGCCGGGAAGAACTTTGTGTTGCGTAACAACACTGCTGCAGCTGCTGGGAAGTGACATTTAAATGAGCTGTCACCGAGAAGGAGACGTGGAGTGGGAGGGAGAGGGAGAGGGAGGAGAAGGGCGATGGCAGGATAAAGCCCAGGCCCTGTCAGGAGATGGTAAATAAAGCAAAAATCTTGAGAGTGCAAGTTTTCTGGATGTAAGTTCAAAATGTTTTTTTTTTTTGTGACAGTTGAGTGAATTTGGGAGGACAGAGGAGCCTCCCACACAGGTCAACCTGACACAAAGTGCTTGCTTTGCACCAAGAAGAATCTGAAGGAAAGTTAACTTTCTGTTGATTCATGTTTGGACACAAAACCTCACTGATAAAAAAAAAAAAAAAAAAGTGCTGGGTTGTCTCTGTAGTCAATAAAGCTGGTTAATAATCTGTCTATTCATTTTCCCACTTGGCCACAACACAAACTATATGAGCTTCACTATGTTACATGGCTTTTAGCTTTGACTATTTAAAAGTGAATCTCCTGTCAGGGTAAAATTAAATTACCTGGTACATTCGGCCTGTAGCTACACATCATATTAAGGAAGCAGTGTGATGTGCAATAACATTAACTGCTAGCTTTGGTTTTGCTTAAATCTAATGGTAACAACATTAGCAGTTAACATAAAGAATAGCCTACATAGTTAGCTTGAAGCTTAATGCACTTCTACCTGTTATATTAGCTACGAGTTCCTAACATGTAGCTAAAAACACAACATGAATCACTGAAAGGTTAGCATTATCTGCTAAAGGCAGGCTAATCAGTGAAGTGTTTCACATAAATCATAATATTAACTTTAGCCTAACTTATTTAGAATGAGACTGGACTGAGCAGCTAATGCTAGCCAGGGACCGGGCTAGCATTAGCTGTTAATTATCTGGACATCATAAGACTAATAAGCTGCTAACTTATTGACAACACGGCTGGCAAAGTGCTAAGCAGCGCAGTTTCATTAACATGAAACAATGTAAGCTACCGCTAACATTAGCTGTTTTTCAGGCTGGACATTACAACATGATCATTAGCTGCTAACCTGTTTAAAACAGGGCTAGCATGAAGCTAATGCTATAATTAACAAACATATCATGGCCCAGGCTACTTACAGGTTATAAATCTGTTGTTAATGTGTACATCAGTTGCACAGAGCAGTGCATCCCCTCCTTCTCTAACACATGATTTATAATGTAAATTTAATAACGTCACATGAAAAATATTAACTAGTTTTTCAAGGAAAACAATGAAAAGTCATTATCACATGCACACTTAACGTGACCTCTGTGTTTGGTAAGTGTACAACAGTAATGACTGCTCTGTAATATAAAGCACTGTTGTTGTTGTGATTATTATTACTAAATATAAAAGTATCAAGGGAGCAAGACAGAAAATAATCCACCATGAGTAATAGAGTCGTATGTCACTCAGCGGACTGGGTCAAATGAACAAACCAATACCCTGGGTTAAAATGTTAAAACACAGCAGTGCATGTTCTGCCCCATAGTTCCCCAGTGGTGCAGTTATTATTATTTTTTTTTTAACCCAGCAGCTATTCAGTGTAGTGTTTCATGCTTGCACCAGAGAGTCTTGCACTGGCATTGTGTCTGTGTGCCAGAGCGCCAACAGGCTGGTGCCGTGCTCGAACATGTGCCTCACCAGAGTGTCTCTCTTACATAACAACAACAAAACAACAACAGCACCACCCATCCAACTGACCATCAACTGACCATCATCATCACCTCTTGAAACCCAGCGTCTGCTCCGGTCCCAGTGGGATGGTCAGATGCTGGACGGCCTGCACCAGGACAGGATTTATGTTATGCCTGTGGATCAGATTGTGATCCAGCAAAGAGTACACAGGCGGCAGGCCACGTGAGGGCACGGGACCAGACTGAAGAAGACACTTAATGTCTTCTACTTTGCAGGAATGTTGCTCTGCTGCTGCTGCTGCTGCTGCTGCTGCTGCACCCACTTGACCTCCATGCAGCAACGTCTGTCTTCAAGTTTATTTTAAGACGCTCATTCTTCTGTTATTCTGTGTAATTGTGGAGCCTCATGTAACTCCAGCTGTAAAGAGGACATCACACCAACTTGTGACATTGTAACACACACATCAGGCTTCAGGCTGCAACTTTATTTAAACCGTGAACTGTGCACCATGACACATACACAAACTGCCACGAGTTTGGAAATCTTTTCACATTTTCAGTAAATTGCTGGAGGGGAAACAAAAACGCACCCTCACATCATCTGAAAGTCACACACACAGTCATCTGAAAAGTTCAACATTCAGCACTTTACTACACTGTTTCTCCATCTGCTGCTTTCCAAAAAAATGTTGAAGCCAACACTGCAGACTTGAATTAGTTAAGAAGTACTACTAATACTGGGCTATTTTCGTCAGGGTAGTTACCAATCATGTGATTGGGTGAAATGAGTGCTGATAATCATAGGACAAAATATAAAGAGGATCTGCTCAAAGGAACATCGCTACCCTGAAGGTTCACAACAGCTGAACAATAAACAGGCTAGGAACTTGATAAACCAAGAAACAAAAACAAACAAAAAAAAACACACACCTTTGAAATATTCACCTGAAAATCTGCTAAACCCTTTTAGATTTTGACCAGAGGACACAGATTAAGACTCAAGCTGTGCAGTTTGGGGAGAAAGGGAGAAATTCTTCATCTTAAAACTTCCACTTCGAGGCGACACACACACTCGAAGAGAGGAAGCTACACAATTCACATCCAGGTCTCAAGGGTTGATGACTACTGCCCCCTGCCTTGTGTCTATTATCATTACAGCCACTACAGACCTTGTTAGGATCTGTCACTGAAGTTTCCATCGTCCCTGTCGCTCTCTTCCTCTTCCTCATCACCTCCTCCGTTCATGGCCTCCACCCTGGCCAGCAGCAGCGGCAGGTTGATGTTCAGGCCCATCGGGTCCTCGTCAGAATCATCTTTTGGAGGGTAGAAACGCTTCGCCTTCGCTATGAAATCTTCAGCTATGTCTAGATACAGGAGACGATCCTGAGAAAAGGGAAATCATTGTCAGAATATCAGTGTGTTAAAGCATCAGAGTTCGCTCCTGCACTTTTAGAAACTTGTAACATATAAACGATAATGAAATATATAATAATGCATCTGTTTAAGGAACATTTTACCACAGAACTAGAACTTAAGTACAAGATTTATGTACTTTAACTGGATCATTGTGCTTGTAATTGAATATTTACACCGTCTCTATTAGTGCAGTTAGTTGGACCTGTGCCGCCTCTAAAGAGGAGTTCATGCCCCTAATGTCATAGTTAAGACAAGGACACTGTTGTGATCCAAGCATTCAGATAAATGAATGACTTATTGTCAAACAGATTTGTAGCGGAACAGCTTTGTAAACTTGTTAGGACAGATTTGGTCTCTATAGTCTGAGGACAGAAGCTCCTTCTGCAGCCTGGAGCACTGAGGCTGCACAGGCTGATGTTAGCATGGTTAACACAGGAACACGCTGCTGCATCACCGGACCACATCGTACACTTGTTTTCTGTCTGATTTCCCACAGAGTAAAAATAAATCACATCCATGGAACAACAGCAACAACAACAACAACAGGAGAAGAATAATCACTGGCTTGTTAGCATGAAAATAAAAACGGCTCTGTGAAGGCGACCTTTGGCCTCTGAGTTGTCGTGAGGCCCACCAACACTTAAAGAGCCCACAAAGTAGAAAAGGCCGAGCGCTGCTGGTCTAGTGTGAAGAGTGATGTTTCTCAGGGGTGTTTTTCTAACCCTGAGCTCCAGGTCACTGTAAAAGTTCAAAGGTCAATGTCATGTGTGGTCTCACCAGTATGAAGAGATATCTCTCCGGTGGAGGCTCTCTGCTGTTGAAGACGGAGGTCTCATTGTGGAGCGTGTTGAGAAGGGCACGTGCTGCTGGTGCGTTACGCATGCGGTCATGTGAGGCGCCGGCGGACACCGTCAGCAGCGAGTCTGCCTCCGCCATGAAACCTGGTGGAGGAAAAGGAAAAAACTCTTCTCTGTTACTCTCTGTTACATCTGTCCCTCCTCACCTCATGCGACCAGCCTTACCCAGGTTCTCCAGGATTGTCTTCCACTTGTCCCTGACCTCTCGGCGGGTGTCTCTCATGGCCTCGATGTCCACGCTGAGACGTCGGTAGCCCTGAAGAAGAAAGGCACAAAACTTTTTAGGAACCACTCTCCTCCAGCTTTGTGTCATTTCTCGTCTTCTTCTTCTCTTCCTGCTGACTCATAACTGCTCTACATAACTGATGACTATAATTTTTGCACCACCTGGAGCTCTGCTTGTTATTGGTTTCTTTTTTTAGCCTCAGATTAATATGACTGAACAACATGTTTATAGAAAGCGGCTGCACGCACCGTGGAGCCCATGCGGGTCTTGTTCCTGGCCTGCAGCAGGGCGTACAGGGTCCTGTCGTCATCTCTCTCTGAGTGGCTGGGGTCTCCTGGTGTGCTCCACAGGTTGGTCTCCTCGTCACGACGCTTCTGGACTTCACGGTTAAAATACTCCAATGGATCTTGACTGTATGTTCAGGACAACACACACACACAAACAGTCACAATTACTACACATTAAAACATTAACAACTTGTATATGATGACGTAAAATCTCTCTTACGGTACTAATGGCTGCTTCTCATCGTCATCATCGGCGTCACCAGCGCAGCAGCAGCAGCAGAACTTCCTGAAGGCTGCACCCATCGATGAAGGACAGAGTCACCGTGCAGCAGGTGTGCACAGTGCCAGGTAATCCAGAGGGAGGTTGAGCCTCACTTTGAGGCAGTAGTGAGGTGCTGAGTCTGGCCGGGTGTGTGTGTGTATACACATGCACTTGGCTGGTTTGCCTTAGATCCACAATGCCACCGTCCCTGAAGCTGATCTGAAGAAATGCTGCTCTGAAGAGAAAGCGGACCTTATTCACAGCCTAAAGTTAAAGGAAAAGAAAAAGCAGTAAGACAACATTGATGTGGGGGTGTAACCCACAGGAATTAACAAGGAGGTCAAAAGAAATCCATCCAAACTCTACCTAATCCTCAGCTTCCCATTTTCCAGGAGCCCCGCCGCGGCTCCTCGTCCAGTAGAGCTCTGTCCTCAGGATCATCACCCTGTCTGGGTGGAGAAGCTCAGGCTTGTGGCAGCCCCAAGGACTGGTGCCTCTCATCAGCCTCACATGAAGGACAATGAGGGCAGTGAGATGCCTGCTGCTCTCATCGTCTCAAAAACAGACATATTCACACACCCACAGCCTCAGAAGACAGTCACAGCACAATCATGTGAGCCGCTCCACCTCTCCTCCTTAGCATTGTGTTTTGCCCCGAGGACAACACACATCGCCACATCTCCAACACTGGCTCTAATTACCCTCTTGTGTCCAATCCACCATGGCTGTATTGATTTAAGGATTATTTAATTTCATAGGTCGTGGTTTTTGGGGATTTGCTTGTGTAAAAGCGGTCAGATAAAACTTTAGAGTTTGTGAACAGCTTCCAATCCACAGTTTTTTTCATGTTTGAGAAAAGGCTGAATGATCCTTGTGACGCTCTGCTACAGTAACGACCACGACGTAGAGTTTGACTCGACCTCCAGGAGGGTGAGGAGACGGCGAGCCACACGAGACACAGGCTCAAGTCACACGGTACCATTGTATATGACATCAACCCCCCACCCCCCACCCCACACACACATAACACTGCACCCCCCCAGGATGCAATGGTAAGTATGTATGCTGTGACTCAGCATCACCTCATCAAAAAAAAAAAAAAAATCCATTACTATAAAGATTATTGATCTGCTGTTATCAGAACAAAACACTAATAATGTTCAGGATGTATCATATATTTTATTAGACATAAGACACTGGTTAAGAGTTGGTAAAAACCGTTGGTCAGTCATGATAATTTTAAATTAACAAGTTTGATGAACCTATAGACAAAATACATTCAAAAACTACAATAAAGTCTGTGTGTAAAGAATCTCTTCTGTTGTTGAAGCATCGACAGAAAGAAAAGCAAAATAAAAACAAAGCAAAAAGAGAGAAAAAGGCCGACGTGTCACGTTACTGCCATGTGTGTTACTGAGATTAAAAGGCACCAAGTTGTTGATATTGTTCATCTGACATTCCTTCTGTACAGTAAAGATGCTAAAATGATAATAATAAAAAAAATGACCCTGACGAAGTGTGCGGGTAAATGTCAGTGAGCTTGTGTTGTGGATTTTTAATGAAGGCCTCAGAGCTGCAGCAGTGTTCAACACTGAGGTGCAGATTCTGAGACAAAACCTAAAAAAGCTGAACATGATATAATTAGACGAGTTAAACACATAATATGATACTTCATATGTAAGAAATGATAGAAAACCTTCATTCAGTGCCGAGTCTGGAGCCTGAGGGGGAGCCCACATCACATCAGTACAGTAATTACTTTTTTTTTTTTAGTACCACAAGGCCACTTGAGGTTAATGGCATGAATGATTAGTTTAATAAGATCACAGCTTCCTAATCCATGAGCAGTTTCCTCATCTTTTGTTTTTCTTTTTTTTAACTAAGCTTATCAATGCATCTGCAACACGAACCAACACTAACTCTCGATTTGACGCCTGGTTTGACCTCCAGCCTGGTTTCAAAGTGCAAAACAAAAGCAGTGTTATAGATGCTAATCAAAAACATGAGCTGATTTTTTGCTCCCTGACACATGGGATAAGGTCAAACTACTGGGTGGATCAGTGGTGTCTCCCTCTTGTGGCACTTTTTTTTGACAGTGAGTGACTTTCTTTCCCCATCGATCACAGTGAGATTCAGGAAAATAAAAGTGTGTGTGAAAACAAAACCCAGCTTTGAACCCATTTTGACTGTGAAGCATGGGTTCGTTTAAGGACAGGTGCACCAGAGACACGTATCTAAGCCAATGCAGCGAAAAGACACAGATAAAAGAAACAAGAAGCAGCAAATCAATAGTGAACAACGTGTGCAGTAAGATAAGGCTCAGGCCGCCATTGCATCAGTTCTTTTGTAACAAGATGGACGCCGTCTTCCATCTTTTCATCCGAGTCTTTTTTTTGTTTGGGTGAAGTCCACGCTGCCACAAGAACCAGGAAACTCATTGCACAGTGACGGACATGGTGAGGACATTACAGGTCCACTTCAGAAATATGTTTGTGATCACACTTAAAAAAAAAACAACAGAAAAACAAAACATTGCTGAAGTTTAAGAATGAAGAGGAACATCGTCTTTGATCAGCACATTACTCCTCTTCTCATCATGTGACTGAAACATGTGGTCACATGACTCACGTATCCGATCTTTAGAAGTTCATTCTTCTCGGTTTCAGGAGCTCACCCCTCCAGCTCAGACGCATCACGAGGGATCAGCTACGTCCATTATTGGTGTTTGATGTATATATGTATAAAACAAACAAACAAACAAACAGTGGCGATACCTCCGACCAGCTGTGGCACAGTTTAGGCGAGGAGGTGGTGGGAGCGCTGAGACGGCCGCAGGTCGGTGATACGTTGGCGTAAGTGGGACATGAATTCAAACATGGTGGCGGCAAGACTCTGGTGGATGAGGTAGCGAGGCAGGCGGCCCTGAGGAGACACAGGAGTCAGTGTTAAAGTGTTGAAGCTCCATACGGTATAAAGGTAAACGTTTGCAGAAGTCCACAGAAAAACGCACACAGCCTGAAGCTGAGCCTTAAAACCAGCCGTCAGGACTTCCTGTCACTTTGTGATGTCACAACTAAGCAGCCACCTAGCCCTGCCCGCCACCTGGACCCACCATCCAACACTCTGAGTGTGTGTTGCTCTATTTTTATTGGATCACTCAGAAAACAGCCAGCCAATCAGAAGAGGGACTCAGAGCCTCCTCTCCTCTGATTGGCTGACACCGACCTGAGCTCCAGAGAGAAGCTGAGAGAGGAGGTGGAAAACTACACTGAGGTGGTTTTTAGATGTTGTTATGCAACAGGACTCTCATGTTACATACATTTTTGTCTCATTGTTTACTTGATAATTACACATTTCTGTTACAGATTCTGCTACAATTACAGATGGAGCCATTTTTGTTTTAAACCTATTATTTGTTCCATCTTTGTTCTATTTTCTAAATACAGACAATTCACAAAATGAAACTTTCCCTTTTTGTCTCACACATAATAAGAAATTCTGAGTAATTGCAGTGTGTGTGTTTTCACCTTCAAGTCTGTGTTGAGGATCCAGATGAAGGTGCAGACGGACGGGTTGCTGCTGGACTTGAGGACCACAAACCCTCCTGGACCGTTCTCCCCCCTGAGGTTTAAAGGAAATTAAACTGACACATCTGAACTTTTATGATAATCGACATAATCTGGAGCTGGAGGCCCGTTCTGACCTGACGAAGCGACCGCTCGGAGGTTTGGCGTCGTGCTCCGTTGCCATGCCAGCAGACAGGTAGCAGTCTCGTTTCCGCTCCACCCGTCGAACATTAACGAAGTCCCTGAAGGAAACAATACGAGACAATCGATAGATGCCAGAAGAGGAGGAGGAAGAAGAAGAAGACAGGAAGAAAAGATGACAGATAGGAATAAAAAAAAAGAAAAACAAGCTTCACATATTGAAGGAATGCTGTTCTACCTCGCAGACACGACTCCCCCCGCTGCTCCGGCAGAGACGTCATATGACACCAGAGTGTTGTCATCGACTCTCTGCAGAATCTGAGGTGGCAGGAGACAGGACAGGAGTTACACTTGGACATCGAAACATGTTCACACACAGAGAGAGCAACAAAGTCAAAGACAAAGAAGACGAAGATGACGACACCTGGCAGGCAGAGACGGTTTTGTTCCACTGCACCATCTTCTCTGGCTGCAGGATGACTTCCTGATAGACGAGCTCAGCAGGACACTGCATAAAGGCCTGAACACACAAACAATGATCCAGTTTTTCAACAAGTGTGAGTCATGGCATCATTTCAGAACCAGACAACATGGGAAAAACATCAAATCTGAGCTATTTTCACCACTGCTCTTGTTTCCTAGTCTTTTCTTTTTGTCGTTCACATGATCTCCGGAGGCAGAGGTCAGCGCTGCAGAGTTCACCAAACTAATTTTAGCCTAAAGAGCCGTTTCAAACACTGCTCTCGTGTGTTTACGATCATTGTCCTGGTGAGGAAAAAAGAAAAAAAAAAAAAAACCTGAATCATGTCATGTTTTCTGTCACATCTGATCTGATGAAGGAGTCTTCTGTTCAGAGACAAACTGGACTCCTGGAGAAGCTGTCTGTACGGACGATGGTGGTGAGGACGGTCATTCACACAGAGGGTTATATCTACTACACACCAGTCAGTGGCTCAGTCAAACTATTTACATACAATGATGTAGACACATGATTGTAGCTTAATAAATTACATACTAACTTGTTTGTCACAATAGTCACATCGAGGCAGAAACAGAACATGAGCCGAGCTGCATCTGACCACAGAGAGAAAGTTTCCTGGTTCTTTTTAGAAAGACGGAAGAGACAGATCCTACGATCACTGAGATCAGTCTGCAGGTCAGAGCGATCAATAACGTTATCAGCACACAGGCCGTTCACAAACAGCAGATGAGTGTCTGGGGATAAATTAAAAACCCAGAGGTTGTTGTTTATCTTGTTTATCAATCACATTAAGAAACAAAACCCATTAGTTACAGAGCATCTTCTGATAACCAGACCTCACACGTGTGGAATGAACTCTTTGTAACTGGACTCCAGCTCCTCTGAAGCTGCTGCTGTGACGGCACCGGGAAGTGACTTTAACACACATTAGTCCTGATTATTTTGCCCTTTCAGAGGCTGCTGTTGCTCTCTGGCACATACACACAACTAAAAAGGGAACTTCATTAACGCACAGCAGAGGCGTCACATACAACCTGCTCTTTGACTTATACATCAAATAACAGTGAGGAAGGATTCACCTAATAAATACTATATTACACGTCTGTGCAGTGTTACAGGTCTAAACACGAGTCCTTTGAGTTACTACTGGACGTTATAATTGGACACAGTTTCACTATGAATACACACACACACAGACACACACACACAGACAGACAGAGGGCTGCTTTACCTTGAGAATGAAGGTCTTTCCATGGAAGGGAATCTCCAGGGTGTAGACAGAGTCGCCCATATCCTGACACGAGACAACACACAGTCAGCATCATGATGCTTTTGCTTTCACTTCAAGGAAAACTGATGTTAAAACAACTCACATTCTCAAAAAAAAAAACCAAAACCAAATGTTCATTTAGCTCAGTTCATATAAAACAGGTGTAGAGTCAATGTGCTTCAAGACAGACTGGAGTGAATAATGTGGTACAGTGGGATGGTTTATCAGGCTTCAGTGGGTGTTGTCCACATATCTGGTTTGACTCTGGGATGCTCTTATCGATCTTCTCTTGTTGCCAAATACCGATCAGCTAAGAGTGAGATTAACGATTATGTTTTTGGTGTTTTGCCACAGCAGCTGGTTTGGCAGGAGGTCGGAGCAGCAGAGACCTTGAACAGTCGGCAGTGAGGGCTGAGAAAGAGCAGCAAGCAAAAATAACTTCTGTGTTTTCTTGTTTAAGTCTGTGTGGTGTTTGCTTGCAACTGCTGAAGAGTTAAATCCTGTATTTCATCACTGCAGCTCTTTCGCAGTATTTTGTGCAACTGGTCAACTTCAGACTTGTGTGTGTGTGTGAGACTCAGGATGACAGCTGGAGTGTGTGTGTGTCTGGTGTAAATGCATGAAGGGATCAGAATGTGATTGGACCCGAGTCAGACGCTATAGACGCAGTGGATCAGATGTCTCTGCCTCGATACAGATCACATGTTAATACCAGGAGGAAAGTGGGTTCAGACCGAACCAGTGAAACGACCAGACGAGGCTTTGTTTTTCGCCTCTTTCTTTTTTTCTTATGGATGAGACAAATCTTGCACTTACGTTGTTTTTCTCAAATTTCCAGTTGTCCTCCTGGGCCAGGATCTGCTCCACCACAGACATGGCCTCACGACCCTGTCTGACAAACTCCTTCTCCTGCAGGGAGAGAAAAGACGACGGCGACAGAGAGAGACAGTCACAGTCATCAGCAGGTGAAGAGCAGCCGGTCTCGGTGTAAAAAGACTTTTGGAGGTGTTGCAGGTACCTGAGCTGTGACGGCTCTGCGCCCGAGACCTTCCTCATCCAGATCCTCCTCAGAACCTGCAGACACAAGTTTGGAGCCAAAGCTCAGTTTGTAACTCAAATGAGAAACAAACTGAAAAGAATAAAACTGTATAATCAGGCTTTACCTGCAACAGATTCAGGTGGAGAGTAGAACTGTCCATCTGAGACGGCCCGGGGGTAGATCATGGGGGCCCGTTCACAGGCTGCGTTCACCACTGCTAGGTAGGCTGAAGGTGAAAGAGGGAAAAGTGTTAAAAAAAAAGAGAGCGAGAGAGAGAAACTCATCTCTGGACTTCAGTCTGTCGTCTTCCTCTCACCTCTTTCATCCTCCGCCTCCTGTGTGAGCACCTTGAAGTCCAGAAACCAGGTCTCCAGCCAGGCCACCACGAAAGAGGTGATGGGCAAAACATAGCCAAAGGCATTCTGGGACAGGAGCTGTTCAAGAGACAAGGACACTGAGCTACTTCATCCGGCACTAAAAGGTGGACAATCGCTGGTTTTATCTTGCAAAAATGACTTGATGGTAAACGAGGGGGAAAATCCACATCAGGCCATCTTTGACTCTCTGTGGTGCATAAAGCAGTGAAACCATCAAACCTTTGATCATGCGGAGAGCATATTAGTGACATAAAGCAGAAGTGAAAAAGCTGAAGTGGTTTTAACAACGTCAACCCGCACCACAAATAAACTCACATATTCACACAATTGTTGAAGTGTCACACACTCACATCTGATATGATAACCTTGACGACGAGGAAGACACTGGTCACTAAAGTGGTTATCTGCAGAGGAGAGAAGATTTGAATTTCTGCTATTGTGCATGTCTGGTAATGATGATATGAGATTTTATAGTATTTCATCAGTGTGTGTGTGTGTGTGTGTGTGTGTGTGTGTGCGCCTGAGGTCACTTACCGCTATAACCCACCAATGCTTCAACCTAAAAGCAGCATATCCCACTTGTAGACACAGGAAACGAAACACAGCGAGGAGCTGAGACGAGGAGGAAGAAGCAGGAGAGAAAAATCAGGAGTTCAGAGTTTAAATGTCGTCACATGATCCAGACGTATTGACTTTGTGTAAATACACGCAGACATGTGACCAAACAGCACAGCTCGTCCAGATTACTATCAATCAGGCAATATAACAATACAAGTGTCTGCTGGTTACGACGGCTCAGCCTGGAGTGAAACTGAATGTGATAAGGCAGCATGAACAATAATGTCATTACTCTGCACTGACATCAAATGTCACACACACACACACACACACACAACACAACTTGGAGCAACCCACTTACAAAGATGTCAAAGAAAGAAGAGCTGAACTTGTATCGGACAACCTCATTTTCCAAACTTTCCCAGATGGTGCTGGAAATCTGCAGGAGAACAGAGCAGAGTCAAAGTGAGTCTGAACAAAGCACAAACACACAAACACACTAACACACTAACACACTAACACACTAACACACTCACGTTCAGTTCAATGATCCAGAGCAGTGAGATGAAGAGCAGGTCAAAGGTCACAAAGAGACAGAAGGTGCGGCGGACGTCCGAGATGACCCGGCGCTCTGCAGGCGGGACGAACAGGTACGGTGAGGGGAGGGACAGCGACGTGGAGTAGGATGCGTTCAAGGAGGCGATGGCGGGGAGGCTGCCCGCGAGCTCCCCATAGCCTCCACCTGGCATTCCTGCAGTGAGACAGGAAAGCTCCCCCCCTGCAACGAGGGAGATGAAGACATCAGATATATTTAGTAATAGTGTCTGTTCTCGATGAAGCAAACAACAAACTGCTTGTTTCCTCTCTGGTGAACTGTGCTGCAGCAGAACGAGAACAAACGGCTCATAACACTGAAGTTGTACAAAGTTAATTAGAAGATGTTTAATTGGAGAAACAGAAAGTAGCATCAGGCCTGCCCTATGACATCATTCAGTGATAGTAAGAACAATCAGATGGTCACATGAACACACACAACACACACACAACTCAAGTTTGCAGTTTCCATAGTCAGGAAGAGAAAACAGCAGCAAACACATTAACATCCTTCACTTCTGTCTCCCTGCTCTGCTCCGCTCTGCAGTCTCATGACTTCCACACCACACGCCATTTCATCATGTCCAACATCCACACACACATGTGATCATTTGTAATATTCAGATGATAGTTATATGTAAAATATGTGTGTGATGAAAAAACTTGTTTTCTCAGTCATCAGCATTAGCACATTTCTCATATTAAGCCTTTAATTTATCATAATGAACTTGTCTTTTATATGTTTCTGGTTAAGATTTGTTGTTGTTAAATGATCTCATTAAATAAATCGGGACAGTACTTGACAACTGACCACAATATATAACACACAAATCAACACAGATGGTTGTGTATCCTCTGTAAATAAGTGAATATTAAATAAATATGAGCTCTGCCAAGTGTGTGTGTGGACATTGGCCTGTGAGAGGCTGAATCTCAGTCATATGTAACTGTGAGTACATTTCAGTGGTGACTGAGTTATTGCAGGATTCTTGCACAATAACATCAGACCCTTGGCAGAACAACAGCAGCTCTGACTATTGACTCACAACCAGGCAACCACCGAGTTTCACTTGGTATCTTGAAACTATTCGCAAACAACTTAGTGTCAGCAGGCACCGTGAGTCATCCTGGGTTTATTCACTTTATTTTAAAGAGGCAAACCACATCCATCTGTGGTTACAGAGAGGATCCTTACAGGGTTTAATATTCATTGTAATTGCAGTTTTTGTGACAGTTTCAGAGCCCGTCACGTCCTCTCATGTCTGCTCATAAACAACAACTATGTGTTGGTTGTCTCTCGGCTAGCAGGCTAACTTACCGCTGTTGACAAGACACAGAAAACACAGACAGGAGATAAACAGCAGGGCCGCCGCTGCTGCTGCTTCACTGTTCTGGTTAACACTACGTAAATGAACAGAAACGACACAGAGGCGCAGACGGAGAACTATTAGGTAGCTAGCACAGTTAGCTTCCCCTGGCTAACTTACCTTCGTCTCAGTGCAAGTTAGTTTCACTAGCTAACTGTTAACACCGTGAGAAAATGAGACACGCGCGTCATGTTTCAGGTGGACAATCACGAGAAGTGACGCTTAACAAGCAAGAAGACACAGTCGACTTCACCCCGGCATTCAATTATGGCACGAAAAATCCGAAATTAAAGCATGAAACTCACTTGATTTATCGCAACATCATCGGACAGGAAGTCTTCCGGTTCTGACCATTCAAAGAAGATACGACCGCGGCAAGATGAATCCCTGCTGCTCTTCAGCACGACGAGAATCACGTGACCGCGGCCCCCAGCGGCCACAGCACGTAACTACACCCGGCTCCCGTTTAAAAAGAGAAAAACTTTGAAACTTTATATATAATGTAGTTTTTTTTAATGTAACCTACAGTATTTTTACAGTGTATGTTGTTTAACGTAAAATAAGTTGTTAATTAACACGTCATAATGACGAAATCAATAGTTTTACAGATGATCTTTATTAGAATTGTTTGTAATCATAGGTGGACACCGCCCCCTGGCGTCCACAGCTCGTAACATTAGAAATAAAAAAGCATTGATTCCTGATTAGTGATGAAGAGTATTATTATTTTATCTATCACACAGATTGAAATAACACAAATGATGATGATGAATCGATGAACTCACTCCACACACACACACACACACACACACAAAATAAGACACAGATCAGGTTGAAGGAGAAAAAGGAAAATCTGTTTATTTTGATATCATATTGTTGCTCACTTTAAAACAACCACGTCACATAGAGAAACAAGAGAATGGAAAATAAAAGAGAGGGAAACAAATAAAAGAACAGAATAAGCAGTTAAGAGTTCGTACATGTCTTCCCATGGCTGCTTTCTTCTGACCTGTAGGAGGAGGAGGAGGAGGAGGAGGAGGAGGGAGGGGTGAGGAGGTGTTTCACCCCATCATCCAGCAGTTTGGACAGGTCAGAGGTCAGAGGTCAGAGGTCAAAAAACAACCAAACAAACAAAAAAAGTTTCATACAGTTTTTTTTTCTTCTTTTATATACAAACATAAAGATTAATTCATCCTGTGGCACAGCTGGAAAAACGTCGTATAATCAGAGCCTGTGTGTGTTTGTGTGTTTTTTTTTTGTTTTTACAACTGGAAGTTAAATTAGATGCTGAGTAAAAACTTTATTTCAAACTGTTGAAGAGAGAAAACTGAGTGAACATGTGGTAAAAAGAGTGAAGAGCCTGGTTTTATGATGCTACACTCAGGCCTGTGTTTGTGTGTGTGTGTGTGTGTGTGTGTGTGTGTGTGTGGTCAGAGTCAGTAGAAACAGGACGAAGCTGAGCCGCTCGTATACACCAACGTCAGATTATAGAAAAATAGCTCTGACACACAAATCATGAGCTGACGATTAAAAAGACGATGTGTGTCAAAACAAATCAGAGGTAGCTTTAAATCTTTTATGCTCAAAACTGAAAAGTATGGTATGCTGTATGTGTACGGTATACGTTGTGGTGCTTATTATTATTATGATTATCATTAGGTTAGAAATAAAGTGGCACTCCAGCACAGACCTCTTTAATGTTTGTCTTTTTTTAAATATACATGAATAATAGTGAACTTATTATTTATTGAACGTTCACTGTTGGAATCAGTTGTAAATTCGTCATAATGCATGAAGTGATTTAACAGTAAACAGTGAAGAAGACACAGAGATGAGATCTTAAAACAGTACAGGTGGGTTTTTTTTTTTACGTTACACAAAGAGCTAATTAATGAAAGAGAACGTGTTTAATAACTATAAGACTTCAGATCATAAACAGCATCAAAAGAAAGAAGGATTTAATTTCATTAAAAACATCCAGGTGTTAGAAATCAGAAGTAGTTTTTTTGGCTGGAGTCTCACTTTAACTCTTGTTGTTCCTACTTCCTACCACTAGATGGCAGTGTATATATACGCACATTAATTCAAAAGGGGTGAATCAGTGGGCACGTGCACCACTTTTCATCAAATAGACCTTCAAGTGCTTTTGACAGGGTCCAATCAGAGGCGGCTGCTTCTGCTGTGGAGGTTGTTTGTTTTGTTTTTAAAGGAATATTTCACTTTTTCTGTTGAAGCACTGAAGGAGCAGATGGAGGGAGGGGGGCACGTCGACCTTGGGCCCCCCCTCGACTACACAAAGGGACATTGGGGCCTAAAGTGGCGTCAGTGGTCTGGTCTGTCGGTGGATCTGTCCTCACCTGCTCGTTAGCTCTGACTCCCCCTCTGTCCTCTCCTTCATCCACCTTTGACCTTACAGAGGTGAAGCACAACACAAAGCTTCTCTCACTCACAAACTCAGACTCCACATTTTCAAAACTCCCACTTCTTCTTCTTCTTCTTCACTTGTTTGTTTTTTCTTCATATTTTAACCATTTGACAACAACAACACACCTTCACTCTCACCCAAATCTCGCCCCTGACCACCCCACCCACCCCCCGTCTGCTCTCTTTCAGTTGCTCCCTCGGTTGCTCCCCTCTGTTGTTGCCTTGGTTTTGTCTTCCTCCTCCTCCTCCTCTTCCTCCTCCTCTTCTTCCTCGTGTGCTGCCTGGATCTGTTTGGTTGTCTCTCTCACGCTGGACAACTTGTCCGACTGCTCGGTGGTCGCCGTCTCTTGGTGATCTGAGGAGGTAAAGACGGAGGTCAGAGGTCAGAGGAGGGCAGTGGTTTGATTGATGGCAGTGTCAGTGGAGTGGGACTGAAGTGACTGAAACTTATTTCTTCCTATTCTTGAAAAGTTCGTAAGGACGTGTGAGCTTCCTGTCCGGGTGCTTCTACATCGTGTTCCCACACAGGGATCTCGTCTGGATCTGAACAAGAAGCTGCCGCTGTGACATGGTGGAGATTAAAACCGTGTGTGTGCAGCTCAAAAGAAATGTTGCAAGTGATCAAACATGCAGAGATCTTATATCTACAGGAGGTTTTATGTTGTGCACTGAAGGGTTAAACTCCTGAGCAGGATCATAGTCCAGCTCTAGCTCTGTGTGTCTGTGTGCTCATTATTAACCCTGTGTGACCTCTGACCTCTGCTCCAGCTGCTGCAGGGCCTGTAGTCAGAGCAGTGAGGTATGAAGCCTCCGCCGCTCTGACACTGATCTGACTACAGTTTTCACTTTTTAACTTTGTGCTCCCAAACAAAGTTTTGTTCTTCTCTGTGTCACTTTCATTTTCTTCTGGTCGTGTGTTTGTTTTTTGTTTTTTTATCATTCAGTGCGTTTACATGCACAGCCAAGTCAAGCAACTCGGTGTCAGGTCCGGCCACAAACTTCTTCCTTTTATCAAACACATCCTCTCTCTGGTTGTACTGTGTGTTGTTTATTGCTGACGCATCAGGCCAGATGCTCTTTCTTCTGGTTATAATGCTACACTTTGTGGAGCATGTGCACATGCATTGTCCAGTTTCAGTCAGACTAACGTGTTTCCATGAACTTTAGTTATAGACAGATTACGGCCACGATTCAGTTTTTTCAAGTGTCCTGTAAACGTACTGACTTTTAGAAGAAGAAGCAGACAAACCAGTGCTGTGTACGGTGGCCCAGAGAGCTCAACACGTGCAAATAAACAAACAAACAGTCTGCAAAGTCAAAGTCACTCCTGCAACAACAACAACAGAAAGTGTTTCCAGCGGGGACACTAAAAAGTGACGGACTTACTGTTCGATGCACAATTGTGAAATTTGAGGTGAAAGTTGTTTTGGCCCTTTGTGTTTATTTGCATGTGTTTTCTTTAAGGTGCAGTGTGTTATGGCCTCTCTGGGCCACCGTAGTGAGAACCACTGAGTGAAGTGTAATAAAAACGTGTGTTTTTATAACTTTATATAACTTTTTATAACTTTTATAACTTTACGAACATCTTTTTTTTCTCCAGCTGTTCACCGACAAAACAAAATGTCAGAGTTTCAAACTTCAGGGAATCGAGTGCAGACACCATCGGGATAAATATGAGAGGAAAAAGGGGCAAAATGTCAACCACTCACACAACCCTGCAGGAAAAACACACCCTCTGATGAGAATATAACATCAGGTTTACAGGTAAAAGACTCTGATGTAACAGCTGTGAGGTCACATCAGCTGCTTCTGTTTCCATCTGAGTGTGTTTTTCCTGTAGAGCATCAAAACAGAGTCGTCCTCGCTGCCTCGTCGTCCCCGGGCCGCTCGACACCCAGCCTCCCTCCGTCTCTCTCTTTCTCTCTCTCTTTCTCTCTGTCTCACCAGCAGCAGCAGCAGCAGCAGCTTTGGTGGGAGACGTGTCCTCCCCCTGCCAGCCGTCCTCATCCTCCTCCCCCTCACAAGGGTCTTCCAAAGGAGGGTAGACACCTAGGTTCTGCATATGTGCCTCAGCCATCTTCTGCACAGCTACACACAGGTACAAACAGAGACACACACACACACACACAGGGAGATGACACAGGGATACAAGGATAGAGGGAGATGTTGTTTTGGTTTTACCACGCTTCAACACTGTCAGGTTTTTTTTTGAGAACACGCCAGGCGGCAGGACGCCAATCAAACACAAGCTCAGACAGACAGACAGACAGACAGATCCCACACTCGTTTTTATCTCCTTCTTTTTACAGTACAGCCCTGGCTGTTGTTTTCTGCCCCCTCTCTCACCCTGTTCTTCCATCTGTTTGTTTGTGCCCTCGTCTTTCCTCGACCGCCCGCCCTCCACTGCTGACTCACTCTCTCATTCTCCTCTCTCTCTCTGTTTTGTACCCTCTCTACCTCCACTCCCCCTCCTCTTACTTCCTGCCCTCCTGAGTCACCTTGGCCTCTTTCACACCCTCAGACGCCCGGTGTGCCACAGAGGGAGGCCACACACTCCCTCTCTCTCCCCCTCTCTCTCTCTCTCTAAAGGTAGGTTATGTAATTTAGAAATGATTGCGAGATAGCAGCTCGCCCTCTCTTCCTCTCTCTCTGCATACGAGCTGATGAAGGACAGATTTCTGCTGCAGGACCGAGGACTTCCTGTCTCATTATATCATCGTTCCACATGCACCTCACACACCACACACACTACCACACACACACACACCCAGAGTGAAATGAAGCTCTTGTGCAATTTGAACGAGAGCAACAACATGCAACGAGAAAAAGCAGCCACATGTAGGCGTGTTTGTGTTCATGCATGTTTTTCTCTTTGTCCTGTGTGTGTGTGTGTGTGTGTGTGTGCCACAGCTGTATACACAACAGACTGTAATCCTGGATGATCCAGACTTTCCTAGACTCACACTCAGTGTCTCACAGCTGTCACACTATAATCTCTCTCTTTCTCTCTCTCTGCTGCACAATAACACCACAGATACGTCTACGTGTGTGTCACACATGCACATGCACAGAGCAGAGAAGAAACCAAGGCTTTTAAATGCAGATCTATATCCATCTGTTGCATGCATTGTTTTGTTTTTTTTCTTTATGTGCCACCATGAAGCATGAGGAGGAAATCGACTGCAGCGAAGCCCGGTAAAAACAGAAAGGACTAAAACACAAGGATGAATCACAACACACACACACACACAGAGCGACCACCTGCAGCGTCGGCGCCGCTTCTACCGACCTTTAAGTGATGGAGGCTGATACACGTTTGGATTTACACGCTTTGGTTTGAGCACGCCGTTCTCTCCCACGACCCACTGAGAACACAAAGGAAACACAGAGCGTCACATTCAAATCCATTCAGTGTGTCATACTTTTTTTCTTGTCATCTCTGAAATCTGACTTTATGAACTCTGAATTCTGGGAATAAAAAAATAAAAAAATAAATTCACACACAGCTCTAATCCTCCTCTGGACATATCGGACTGTGATTGCCTCCCAAAACTAAATGTAATGTTACAAAATCATCATTTCATTGCACAAAAAAATCCCCAGAATCCAGAGATGTGGCTGCACAGATACTTCTCACTATGACCCCAAAATACGATGAAATGACAGGAGAAGCTGCAGATTTGATCCAGATTCCTGCAACATCCCTCAGAAGGAGATCACCGGATGCTCATGGACGGATTATTGTGTATTCAGATTCCTGTTAAAGCTGCAGCAGCTTCTCTTCCTGTGGTCCAAACATACAACTTCATATACATAAAATACAGCAAATATATCCTGTGAAAATATACAAAAAGACATATTATGCATGTAAACGACCTGGTCTGAGACTGAAAAATGTGAAAACGCTGCACAGACATTTTATCATTCAAACATCCAAGTGAAATGAAACACAAGGTGGAAGAGGTCTGAACAAACACAGGTTTACGGACAGTGAATGCAGCACGGTGAACAGCAGATTCATGGTGTGACACATTTAAACACAATGGAAAATTCAACACTTTGCATGATGATGCACTTCATGACACGAAGAAGAGACGTGTTCAAACTCAAGATGGCTGCACAGTCCACGGTGGACGTGTCTCTGCATCTGCAGCTTTCACCCACGTCTCCTGATCTTCCTCAGGAGACAGTAAGAATTTACTGTCAAATGTTTGGACAGTGAGTCAGGTTCAGTCCCATCAGTGGATGGATGAGGAAGATCAGCACGTCACAAGAACAAACATGGCGGTTTGTCGGTGAATTGTGGGTAAAATCCAGGAGCAGGACACACGGAAGAAGAGAGGAGGAGGCTGCACAGACACCTAGAGTAAGAAAAGTGTTTTGACTTCACCTTTACCTGATGAGTGGACTGATCGTCCTCAGGAGACGTCTGGTCGGCGACTCTGAACAGTGTGGCGGGCGTGGGCCTCCTGCGCCGGATCTGTACACACAGAGAGAGAGGGAGAGACAGAGAGCAGCCATGAATACAGATGAATAACTGAAGCTCTGATTCGACTCTGGATTATTAATAAAGCTCAGCACAAAGCAAAGTATCAATCAAATGGAAAGTGTTGACAGGTCATGCTGGTGAAAGGCATGCTGGGTGCTCGGTGGTTTCATGATGGGTCAATAGCCAAGAGCAAGTTTCAGCAGCCAGTGGTGGTGAGTGTGTGTGTGTGTGTGAGTGATGGTGGCTGGGGGGTGGGGGGTGGGGGTCAGAGTGAAGGTCGCGGTCAGTGGAGCAGAGGAGGAGTCATTATGTAAGCCCCTGGTCTCAGAGCGGAGGAAACTGTTGTCTGACGCCTTCAGTCGTTTGATATGAGATTGATTTGAAATGAATGACCTCCCTCACATGACACAGAAAGTCCTGAGTGTGTGAGTGCACCTCACACACACACACACACACACACACACACAGATCCTAACAGAGCGAGCACGGAAACAGGATTTGAGACTAAACAAAAAGCAGCAGTGGCATTCAGGCCTCAGACACTCGACCAGTCTCTCTCCAGCTGCTGCTGCACCAGGTCGCCGGACGCTGGCGGGGCCCCACCGAGCAGAACCAGGGGGCCCGACAGACTCCAGGTCTGCACAGCCAGTCGGGGACACAGTGAAGTCTCTGTCTGTGACGGGAACAAGCAGCCGGCTGTGCCCACACAGACCACAGAACCAGAGTCGTGCCCGGCTGGCAGAGGACAGAGCTTCATTACTGAGTCATGTGACACACTTTGAAGACTTTAACTTGAAGTACCGGGGAGTACGAGATTTGAAACACATTGTTGTTTTGTTCCACATTTAATGAACAAACCTGAGCCTGACTCTGAGACAACCTGCTGCCTGCAGAACGTGGACACAAGATCCACAGCTGAACCGAACAACGGTCACTGATGGAGTTTTGTCGTCTTCAACAAAGGAAACAATAAAACTAAATGAATCTCTCTTTATCTTCAAACACAGACCTCAGATCAGATCTTGGTCTTTGTCTCATCTTGATCTACTGAAGCTTTGTTAGGACGTTGACAGGTTCACACATGACTGACGGCGGAGGAGAGGAGAGTTTTTGAAGCAGCGTTTGTTTAGATTCATCAGATTTTCAAAATAAAAGACCATTTCTTCACATGCCAGGATGCAGTGGAGTTAAAATCATGAGTTAATGAAGTGCAGACCTGGAGTCAAAGTTCTCTGTACTTCTGTCACTTGACTCATGACGCCTCACATGCAAACAGGAAGTGAGCGTTTGATGCTCAAAAAGATTATGTTTTTGGGGGGGCGGGGACTCATTTTAGTCTGCTTAAGTCTGTTTACACACACACACACACACACACACACACACAGAGGAAATGACTGTGCATGTTTTTGTACTAATTTATAGCTTCTCTAAATGTTGCAGCCACCAGCTTCAGTCATGATGCCTTCACTTGCACTCAGAGCTCAGAGCTCTGACTGTGATGGATTAGTGTCTGACAGGCTGGGTGGAAGATAAAGGAAGAGTAGAAATAAATGAACACCTGAGCAGGTGAGTGACTCACTCAGACAGAACGTGTCCTCTGAGGAGGAAACTCAACCTTGAACCTCGGAGGCGCGTGCAGCGCGTTTTGTCGCGTGGACTCGTTGTGTGCGTCATTGGACGGAGAGAGCGCGTGTTGCCAAAGCAGACAGAGGCTCGTGGGGCCGCGGTGTGGGAATCAAGCACGACAACACGGAGAAATCGAGCGTGGACTTGACCCGTATTTACCTACGTCACCAAACACAAGAGTTAATCTCAAGCTCGTGCCATGCACGTCCAGCTCTGGACCTGTCACACTATCAATCTGTCCCATCTCCATCTACCCATGATCCTCTGCTGCACCGCGCGCTCCTGTTTCCTCCCACATCCATTATGTGCTCATTCATTTCCATATGACCGATGTGCACATGTTGGATTTCTACAGACCAGGATGACGTAACATGAACACAGGCCTACAAAATAAAAGCATGTGTAAAAGTGTCACATGTAGGAGCCAGCCCACACAAATCTGTATGTTTGTATTGTAAACACATGTCACATATATACTTTATATATTGATCTCAAAGCTCCTGATCATACACAGTGAGTTCTTTAAGTCTGAGACCACCAACCTTATTCATATAGCACTTTTCAAAACAAAGTTATAGAGTGACCTCTGTAAACAAGATGACTGCAGCTGTGACGATAAAACAGCAAAAGTCAAAACAATATATAGGCGATATACACAGGAAGTACAAGCATTAAGGTTTAGAGAATATAGATCAAGTTTAAACTTCATATATAAATGAAATCTGTATTTAACATCCTGAATGTTGCAAAGGAGGGTCCACTCTCCGTCTCCTTTATCTCTCTCCCCTGGTAAGGTGTGGAGGCCTGGGGCTCTGTGCTGCTGTGAGTCCCTGCTGCTGCCTCTGTCTGCCTGACACCTGCTCCCAGTCTACACACACACACCACACACCCACACACACACCAGATGTTGCCACAGTCGAGTGGTATATTCAAGTTCTGTTCCAGTCGTGTAAACTTGTAAAGTCATGGTTAGAGGTCAAAAGGTCAACCGGTGAGTGGAGGAGAATATTATGTGTTTTTCTGTTTATATTATAACAACGTCAACAGAACATTGATTAATACCAACTATTTTTGATTATTGATGAATTGCTCTTCAAACATAAATCATAAATTTTACACATTTCGTGTCGTTGTAACATAAATATCTTTGAGATCTGAACTGTCAGATTAAAAAACACGTCTGATTAATTAATGACAGAGACGGTGGTGAGGTGGAGTCATAACTTCCCTTTGATGAACACACTGAGCGGTTCTTTATCCATGATTAGAAAAAGTCACATCTAGTTTCATCTGAGAAATGAAAAACAGCTGCCACACCTCTGCTTTTAGTTTTTTTTTCTTCTTCTTCTTCCTCTTTCTCAGATGTTTTTCTGGTTGAACTCTCGTCAGCTTTGGGTCACTGCTCTGTTTCGTCCCGCCTGGATGAATCCACAGGTTCTGATGATTTTTAATGTCAGAGAAACATTTTCACTGTGACGTCTCAGACTCTCTATACTTTTATCTGACGCTGTCTCCCTGTGTCTGTTGCTGATATTAAAGAAACAAAAGCGAATGTTTAATTGTCTGAATTTCACGTCACGACCCCCTGAAGCCTCGTTTCACCCCCCTCCTCTTTGCAGGCAGAGGCTCAGAGGAGCGGAGTCCAGGTTCATTTAAGGAGACGAGATAAAAATAGAGAAAGTGAAACAACTGGAAGGTAAAAGGACGGTGAGATAATTGAGGTCACTGGGAGGGAGCATCACCTGTTTACCTGAGTGTCTGTGTGTGTGTGTGATCTAGGTTATCATCAGTGTGCTTTTATGAAATGCCAACACTTGACCTCCTAAAACAGAGCAGCTCTCAGATCAGCTGTAAAAAAGGTCATAAACATGTTAAAATATTAAAAGCATGGAGTCAGTATAAACACAAACACACACATAAACACTCAGGTGCCTCCGTCTGTCTCTTGTGAACATGCATGAACAGGAAGTGATGCCGTCGCTGCTGCTGACGTGTGCTCTTGCTGCATGACATCGCCGATTGCCAGATGATACAAACACGCTTCGTGACTCTAGTAAATTTCCAGCCTTTAAAACCTTTGCCACTCTGCAGGAGTTACATAATATTGTATGCGACTTCCTCATTTACGCCAACACTGGGCCACAGCATGGGAGATTATTGCTGCTATGCTTTATCCAACCACCCACCCCCATGCACCACCTCCCTCCTCCTCCTCCTCTGCTTGCAGCCATAGTTTCTGCACTGAGATCTGTGGACTGTGCCCTCTGGGGCTGCTGAGGCTGAGGTGGCCTTTCAGCGGCTCCACAGGTGAATGCCTGCAGGAACCATTCCCCCCCCAACACACACACAAACTACCTCACCTCATTAGTTTTCACACAGAGCTCAGGTCGCAGTAAAAACAGTAGGGTCGTGCATTATAGATATAGAGCAGACAGATCGGTGTATGAGGCGCTCATACAGAGCTACAGATCTGCGTCAGCTCATCAGCGAGCACGTGTTTATTTCCTGCACTGTCGATGAGTTGATGACGGTGACGATGATGATTTCTGTCAACCTCCGTAAATCCATCTCACATTGTGTTTGTTACAGAAGAGGATTAAGGCCACATGAGAATAAAACTCACAACAAGTCACATATTATTTAACCTGGAAAAAAAAGTCTCCTCTCAGCTTTTAAACCTGAATCAACACCTTAATTGTTCTTTGATCTCTTGATGCCAAAAAGTTGTTGTCTGGGTTTCAACAATGTGGCATTAAAGGTAATCAATACACTGATTATCAATGAATACATGACGGACAGGGTCTGCTGTCATGACTTGATGCATGTAACCGGTGCATGCAGAATATTACACACCAGCCGAAGAAGTTTTCTCACAAAACGAGTCAAATTCATGAGGCAGGAAGTGATGCAAACAAAGGAGGAGAAGATAAGACAGACGACTGTGTGCATCATTAATGTTTAGTTACACATTAAAAATCTCTCCCCGGAGAGAAACAAATGAGTAAAACAAATGATGACTCATCCTGCACTCGAGGGCTGTTTGTTAATTTTGCATGTAATTAAAATCACAGCCTCCATGTTGGAACCTAAAAGCTGGTTTGTGAGTCTGGGGGGCAGCTCTGAGCTCAAACATATAAGGTCAGGTCTCACTCACAAAAACACGCACATTGATGTACGTTCACCGCTGCAGTAATCAATCTACATCTGTGACCCCCCCCCCCCCCCGACTTCCTGTTTGTAGCAGCAACATGTAATCCTGCAGAACTGAGCGACACTCAGGACGCATTTAAAGTCAAATTAAAGGCAGCGTTCAGATTAAAGTTCTGGCTCCTTCCTGATAAACCTGATTAACAGCAGAATCTGGACTTTCATTCATCACACTGAGAGCCACATGTGCAAACAAGTAAACATTTGTCTGAATTTAGATTTTAGAGTTTAAAGTCAGAACATTAATAATGATGATTAAAAAAAACACATCACATGTATGAGCCTAATCCTCTTCTGTAGCTGAGACCATACAGACAGTTGTGACTGTCAGATCTAATTGGAGGCAGAGACTCTGATATGAGACTCGGTCTGCACCGGACCAATGAGTTCATGAGTCATTGGTAAATGTTGACTTTGCACACACGTGTGTGTGTCTGTGTGTGTGCACAGGTATGTGTGTGCTCAGGCTCAGCGTGGCCTTACGTAGCAGCCTGGGTGCAGATCGGCTGATATGGGTCTGTTCCCCGGAGGCCGTCCTCTAAGCTGGTGCTGCTGTGGCCGGGCCTATAAAAAGCAGCGGCAGTAGGACAGCGTAAACTAGATCGGAGGAGTCTCCTGGGGTGGGGGGGCAGGCGGTGTGGGTGTGGGGCGGGGGCGGGGGCTCTGTGGGATGAGACAGAAAGACTCTGGCCTACACCAGCGCTAACAGCCGAGCATCTCAGAGGGAGAGAGTCAGGTGTGAGTCAGGTGTCCTGAGAAACACTGCGCAGACTTCCTTCCCTGTCACACAGCTCTGTTACAGCAGACCACAGCCTGTCGAGTGTGTGTGTGTGTGTGTGTGTGTTGGCATCACTTGGGTCCAAATGCAGCTCTCCTCCCCACCCCTCTCATCACAACCCTGCTGTAACCCGGCTCAGCCCAGATATGGATTTGCACAAGATTGATTTGCAGTTGTTGTGGCATCTGCCCACCGGCACAGACTCAGAGACAAACACACGTGTGTGTGTGTCAGAAAAATGCAAAGAAGCAAAGCCATCAGAGCTAAATATGAAAGTCAGAAACATTCTGCTGCTTCCTGCTCAACAATGACGTCCTTTTGATTGTCACTTATTTCTTTTTGTCCTCTCTCTCTTCCTGTTGGGACTGAGCTGCGTCTATCAGGCCATAAATATGTCCCCTCTGTCTCTGTCTCTGTCTCTGCTGCAGCTTTATTCCCCGTCTCTGCTGCTGTCGTGATCTTTAAACGTGTTTTCCCTTTTTATCTGAGCCCTGAGCCCCCACCACCATCTCCACCCCCACCCACTCACCTCACCTCACCTCCTCCTCCTCCTCCTCCTCCTCCCTGTGAGCCTTTTAAAATGATGTGGCACAGCCCCGGTGCTCTAAGTGCAATCTAGCAATGAATTCAATAACACAATAAGGTGAAAAAGGATCCCTCTGACAGTGTGAGCTGAGTGTTGTGTTCCAGTGGGAGTGGGTGCAGAAATAAAACACCCCACTGTGTCATATCTCTGTGATATAGTGCACATTTAACTCTTGCACACATGTTTAGACTAAATGCAATCGCTGTGATAATAAAGATTATCAGAGCATGATTTCAAAATAAAAGGCAGATAGAAGGTGACACGCCAGATGTTGTTTTTTTTCTTCTTCCTGAGCATATTCACTCTGCAATGTCAGGAATGTATGTTTAGTATTTTTGCCCAAAGACACCGACACACACAGTCGACCATTGTCTGCATCATGAAACCTAATTACCAGTCCAACGTGTTTCATCCAGACAAAGCTGCCAGGCGAAATGTTTCCATAAGCACGACAAATAAACAGCCAGAGGCTAGTGATCAGCTCCATCATGTGACAAACGGCCGTGACTCACACCACCACCACCACCACCACCACGAGCTGCCGGGTGCCTTCACCGGCTGAGTAACACCCCAGTGTCCAGCTGTTTTCCAACAGGGTCAAGGACAGAGCACAAATTACAAACCACGAGCACAGCTGGAGATGAACGGCATCGCTGGATTCCCACAAGTCTGAGCTGCTGCTGCTGCTGCTGCACGTCTCTCCTCGACAAACACTCCTGCGCTGACCTTTGACCCCACCACTGGCTAACTGAATAAACAGATGGCAGGAGAAAGCATCTGGAGGCGCTTCTCCAGTGACCCCCCAAATAGGAAATGTAATTATGCTGCACCCACCGGCAAGAATGATATCATACTCCTTTGTTTCACACTGCCCCCCCACCCACCAACCCCCCTCCCCCCCTCGCTCTCCCCCTCCTACAGCATTTATATAATTAGCTGCTGGTTGCTGTTGTTCCAGAGAACAGTTTACCATCACAACACGGCTCAGACAATGTGCCAGTGGATGATGAGTGACAGGACGCCACCTGCCAGGCCACGGAGCAACAGGGGAGGTGTCGATCAAAAGCCTTCGTGGAGACGTCGGCACGGCGACCGGCCTGCACAGACTGCAAACACCCACATAACTTTTTTTTTCTCTTCTTTGCTTGTGCACTTTGCAGTTCACCGGTGTCACATTGTGCCGCTGACAAAGGCCGGCTCCAGAGGTCAACGAGCGCAGGTGCAAGCAAAGTGCAGAGGAGCTGCAGTGACGCGTTCAGTGACGTCGCTCCTACCAACAGGTGATAAATGACAAATGGCTCCTGTTGACAGTTGCTGTGCACATTAAAGCTCGATGCTTGGATGCAGGAGGAATTTATAAAACTCACCTGTGGATGAAGCAGCTTCATCATAAAAAGGTTCAACGTCACTGGGTGGTTTGGTTCTTACACCTGAGGCTCAAAGTGTTTGTGGCCGTGTCGACGTAACCTCATTTCCGTTCTCTGAGCCATTTCATCTGAAACATATTGAATATGACCTGCTGTGCCCCCCTCCTCCCTCCCTGTGCAAGCTCATTAAGTTCAAGTCTCAACAACAAACCAGAGATTACAACAGACACAGCAGCAGGAACATAATGCAGCAGTATCTTCTACAGGGATCGAGAACAATCCCATTTGTTTTGATTTGGACCGCAGAGTCTCGCCTGGAGCTCAGAGCTGCACTTCACTGTTTGTTTCCACCTCCTCACAACAGTTTTAAAGGATGAAGAGCTTCAGATACAGACAGTGACTCGTCTCTACGCCAACACAGAGATGAACCGTCGTACATTAGGAGGATGTCTCTCCTCGTAGCCTTTAATCAGGCCAAACTCGTTTTGATTAACGATGATCCCTGAAGCGACACTAACTGAGAAAAGAGGATTTGTTGACAGTGACGGTGAAAAAGCTGAGGGTGGCTGCAGGTCATCCAGCTCTTGCTTGCTTATGTACACATTCACCTGAGCTGCAGGTGTGTGTGTACAGTGTGTACACTGTCATCATGAAGTGACACATCGCTCACTATTTGTGGTTTGTTTTCTGAGGTGTTTACACATCACACATCCACGCGCACAGAGATGAACTAAATTAAGTGAGATGTCTTCTCTGCACACAGAAGCTGCCACACCTCGAGTGCAAAACATGACATGAAAGGAAACTTTGTGTGAAGCTGCTGAGGACAGACACGGAGCACAAGCACGGCGCTCCGGCCTGGACCGGCGAAACCAGGGAGGGACTCAAACCTGCAGGAGACAGAGACCCATTCATTGTGTCCAAGCTGCTGCAGCAGCAATCTGTGCTTTCCAAAGAGCAATTCATCTTTCTTAAATTATTCTCCCCAATTCATTTTTTTCTGAAACATCAACAAACTGTTCTGGACTTTGAAAAGGAACATAAAAACTCCCATTTTCACAGAAGATGACAGGTCGCGTCATTGGACAAACTGAGTCACACACTCAGGATGGTGACATTCCTGACCAGTAAAAGATCACTGCGCCCTCTCACCCAGTCCCAGCATGCTTTGCTTTGCTTTGCTTTGTGGTGTCCAACAAGATGTCCTCTCGCTGGGAGTGCGTGTTGACAGTCCCCCAGACTGTCAGTGTTTACCCACAAACACAACGACGCATCAAAGGTCGCTGTTTGATGTTTAACCCACAGACTGGACCGGGAAGGATGACGGAGAGGGAGGAGAGGGAGGAGGGGGGACTGAGCTCATGCCCCTTATGTCAGGTTTAACCAAGATTAATGACGAGGTGTTTGACATTGGAGGGAGTTGGTCCTCTGACCTTTAACATCCTCCGATATTCTGTCTCTCTTTTGGTCTTTCTGAGCTTCCTGTCGCTTCACAGAAACACACACGTCAGGTCAGCCGGCTGCAAACCAACAGGGACGCAGACCTGGGAGGGAATCAGTGACCCTAATCTCCGTCCATTATGCACATTATACCCGACGTCACTTGCAAAGGATGCAGGATCGGTGCACTGGGGTGGGGGGGGGGGGGGGCAGTAAACAAAACAACCATGTGCTTCCTCTGTTGTCGTTGCTGACAATGACAACACGGCTCCTGACCTCTGGATGTGAAGATTACTCCACAATGATCATCTTTGAAACAAAAGTCCCTTTATCCTGAGGAAGGATTTTCAAAAAAGATGACACACATCAGAGACCCCGAGGAGGAGAAGAGGGGGGGCAAACGAGTCCTTGGAGTTTGAAAAGTTCCAGTCGAGTTTCTTTTTTTTTAGGTGCTGAGAGAGAAAAGCACTAATCGGAAAAAAAAAGGGGCTTATACAGTGTGATGTAATAGAGCAGCGAGGCCCACAGAACCTGAGAGAGAGAGAGAGAGAGAGAGAGAGAGAGAGTGTGTTTGTTCAAAAATTAAAATCAAGGTTCAGATTCAAAGACTCAGGGAACTCACTGCGATCAACGGCTTATTGTTTAAATGCAGAGAGAACTGTGATTTTTATCTCCAAAGGACTGAAGAAGACCAAATATGAAAGTGGTGGAGGTGACCTGGACATTTAGAAACCTGGAACTGGAAGGAGAAGTGTTGTTGTTATTTGTTCTGTCGACATATGAACAAGAATAAAACTCCTCAGAATAAACCGCCGCCGTCCAACAGGAACATCTGACACCTCTGAAGGACACGCACCTTTAGTTCCTGTTGCTGCTCCTACGGGCTGTGTGTGTGTGTGTGGGAGGTGTGTGTGTGGAAACGTCTCGCACGTTAACACAAAGAGCATCTGCACACAACAGACCTACAAACATCAACACAACAGCACCAACGTAAACAATAAACAGCCCCCCGCCGCCTCCCACTCAGACGGAGCTGTCCATTAAAGCTGACCTTTCAGATGCCAACAGTGATGGGAGGAGGACGAGGAGGAGGAGGAGTGGAGGGGGGGTGTTGTGTGCAGCTCATCTCCATAGTAACAAGGCCCCGGCAGTTTCTGTCGATTGTGTTCTTTTTTTTTTTTTTTTATTTGGTTTGGTTGTGAGGCGTTTAAATGCCATCGGAAACAACAGTAACTAAGTTCCTGAAGAACGGGAAAAATCATTAGCAGCTCGTTAGCAGAGATGAACGTGTGTGTGTGTGTGTGTGGGCGTCAGTAAGCTAATTGCTGTGGGACAATGACGAGGGGAATGAAATGAGAGTCTTGAACCGTCATCATCACTGCCCACCACCCCACCCACACACACACACACACACACACATGTCTCTGGAGCTTCCCATCTGCCCCCCCCCCTTACTAGTTAGATGTTATCTGCCTTTTAAACACACATAAACACATCTGAACGCCTTCCCCACTTTCCCATACTCCCCCTGCAGAGCAGTTGTTCCCAGCATTCAGCCACTTGCACACACACACAACTGAGCATCATCAACCACCAACCTGAGGCTTCATATGTTTTATGCTACTGAGGCATCTACACAACATCAGTGCAGCACATTAAGAGCGATGTCACCTATAAACAAACATATTATCATTGCATAGGTCTATAGTGTATATACATGAGATATAAGTTCAAAACATATGCTTAAAACATCCAAACGTTTACACTAGGGACCCATTAAATAGTTAATCATATTTAACCTGCACATTTTTTATTTATTTATTCAAAACGTACCTTAAAGGGAACTCTCTCAAGTGTTTAATGATGCAAGCAATATTCTAATTTATGCAAATGTAACTCGATTATGCATCATTTTTTTCTATAGGTTCAGCTTCGGAAGTGCAGCTGATTCATTTTTCTAGCAACTGATGCAAACTACACATCGGGTCAAAGGTCAATTGCACGTGTGGCGTTAAATAGGAATCTGCATAAACGCTTTATTATCACGTTAACTTGCCTTGTTTATTAGTTTTAAGAACTTAAAGTGGTCTCAGACTTTTGGACTCCACTGTATGTTTAATAGGCAGGTAGACGTGGGCTGTATCTACAACATAAACACACATACATAGATTTGCATGGGCTCATGCCTCTATGTCAATACACAGGGTTCATATATGTAACTTCAGCAAATGTACAGCAGAGTCTAAATATAGCCGAGCAGTGTGTGTGCAGCCATAAGGTGACTGAGCAGCAACAAGGTCCTCCCCAAAACCAACAGGAAGTGAGAGGACCTTTTTTTTTTTTTAAAGTAGAGGGAGCAGCTCACATATGGTAGATTGATATCCTGTAGTTTCTTGGAAGAGACGATAGGGATCAGAGCGCGAGGACAGGACATGAGAGATAGAGAGAAGAAGAGGGGGAGGGGCAAGGGGGAGGAGGAAGAGGAGGAGAGTGAGTGAACGTTGTGAAGCGCTGTAAAACATTTTCACATTTCACAAGTCCTTATGTCATTTAGTCGTTTAGCTCCTCAAACCTTCACAGGTCAGAAAACAACAGCTTTACATCTCACTGCCTCCACTTTTCACTGTGTGTGTTGGATTTTTACGGTCGATTGAGCTCATTGACAGAAAAACAGAAGCTCATCTTCACACGTTTTGAATGAGTTTGACTTGAGCTACGATCAGATGAACAGGTGATGCACCGACACACAGACAGGTCTCAGGAGGCCGTATGTTCGTTAGGTGAAAGAAAACCCAGACCACTGACATAAAAATGGTCAAGTTTGGACCCGAGGACGAGAGGAGATCTGTGCGATCACCTCAGGCTCCTTTGCACCATCCACAAACAAAACATGACGATGCAGAGCTGCAGTCTTGTGAAACAGGGACGTTCACTGAGGGAGTCGACCCGGCACAGGTGAGCCCACCTGGCGCTGCTCTCTCTCTCTTTCTTTCTTTGTGCTCTCCTGCTCCACCTCTCCTCTCACTCCTCTCGCTCTCAGGAGGGATGAGCCATTGGCCTGGATCTACCTCGGCACCAAACGCTTCCTAGATTTGGCCCAGTTTTCCTCCCTGTTCTATAATAAGAGCCGCTGGCATCAGAGCCAAAAAAGAAAAATCAAGTACTATACAACACTATGATACGAGTCATCTGACACTTCAGTGGAGGATCAGATGACAGGAGCCACTCACAGGTAGAGAGAGAAAGAGAGAGAGTGACAGTCGGACAAAGTACTAATCATTAACAGTGACTCGTTATGTTTGTTGTTTGTTGTTTCCAAACACAACACGGGGACGTTCGTGTCAATGTCATGTAGTTAAACGGGTCAAAGATGAGACAGCGAGGCTCTAATCTCATGAGGAACCAGAGGGAGGGAAATGTCATCATAATAATTTCTCAACTGTATGTCAGACGGAGCCAGAATTAAAAAAAAAAAAAAAAACAGAAGAGCCGTGAGTAAGACGAAGGTTGTCAGAGATGAAACAAAGCAGAGATGATGCAAGGAAGGAAAAGTGGAGGAATCAAACCTGTGACAGTCGCTGAGTGGTCAGTAAGAGCTTCAGCTGTCAAACACTTCAATCACACACACCAGAGCTAAAAGCTACACAAAAAAACACACACACACACACACACACACACACACACACACACACACACACACACTGCCTTGCTCACCATCTCCACTTGCCGGGGTCCAGGTTGGTGGGCGCCGAGGCCGGCACGGCAAAGTGGATCTTCTTCCTCTCCTTGGGCTCCTCCTCCACCTCCACCTCGGCCGACACGGAGGGCTCCATGACCTCTGGATCCTGGGGGGTGGGTGGGTGGGTGGGGGGGGGTTTGAGGAGATCACTTACACCACCTTCCCCCTGGAGGAACCTGGGTATAGTCCCACACCTGAGAGCTGCTCCTCTGGTCCTCACTCCTTCACACCCTCACTCCTTCTTCTTCTTCTTCTTCCTCTTAGAAAAACATCAAAGTGATCTCTCTGTCTCTCTCTCTGTCTCTGTCTTCCTTCTCCACCACCTGTCCTCTATCCCTCTATCCCTCTCTGGCTGTTGCTATTATTCTCCTTCACCTCTCTCTCTCTCTCTCTCTCTCTCTCTCTCTCTCTCTCTCTCTCCTCTCTCACAACCTGTGCAGCAGGAGTTGAATGAGGCTCGTCCGTCCTTTAGATCTGGCTGTGTGTGAGGGAGAGAAGTGGGAGGGGAGGTGATGGAGGGGGAGGGACCGAGAGACAGAAGAAGGTGGGGATATGAAAAGGGGGTGGGGGGGGGGGGGGGGAGGGAGGGAGGGGCCAGGGCAAAGAGGATGTGGTGTAGTGGTGGGAGGGCGGTGGCTGTGTTTTTCTGTCTATCTAAACTGAGGTTGATTTGTAATCAGAAAAAAAAATAATAATCTCATCACATCAGCTGAGCCTCTTTTGGCCTCTATTTGTGAATGAGAGATTTATACTGGGAGAGAGAGAGAGAGAGAGAGAGAGAGGAGGGGGGAGGGATCAACTATAGGGATGGAGGGGGGGGGGGGGGGGGGTTGAACAGGGGCTAAACCCACGGCGCTGACATCACCAGATTTATTTATTTCTTCATTCATTAGGCTCGGCTGGTACGTGACACCGTGCCACAGTCACAGATTCATCAATAACACAGACAAATCCCATTATAGTGACTTTAACCTGCTGGAATAAAGCACATGGGGTGGGGGGGGGGGGTGGGGGGGGGGTGGGGGTGGATATGAGAGTGCAAACAAGTTGGGAGAGAGAGGAAATGGGACGTAAAGGTGTTTAAAATGAAATAGAGGCAGGAGGAGAAGGGGTGGGGGTGGGTCGGGGGGGGCAGATTGTTGGGAATAAAGAAGCGAAGGGCAGCAGCAGCAGCAGCAGCAGCTCCAGTGCTCTATTTTCAGGGGCCTTGCTGTTATTTCACTCACATGGCAGAGGGATTTGGACAGTGGAGAGCTGTGGATTTGGCCTCGGGGCAGAGTTGAGCTTTGGCATGGGCTGCAGCGAAGGAGATATGTGCAGCAGAGGAGGGGGAGGAGGAGGAGGAGGGAGAGGAGTATACAGGTGGCTGGAGGGGCTGGGTGGGTAGAGGAAGAGGAGGAGGAGGAGGAGGTCGAGGTCTTCTCTGTCTCTGTGGGAGCAAAAGAGTCCAGAAAGACATTAAACAGTCAAGTGAGTGTTTATCCCGCCAGTCAGAGTGGGGCCGAGCACGCCAGCATGTTATTTATTCACTGTTTCCATGTGGGGGTGGGCACAGGGGGTGTTGATTTTTTAAAAAGGGTTTGTCTCAACTACAAAGACACCTCTGTCCAAAGCAAATCAGAGCCGAGCACCTCCTCCTCCACCTCCACACGCCTGCAGGTGGCAGCTCATTACTGCACCTCTTGGTATACGTGGACTGTGAGAGGTCGCCGTTTATCAGCTCCAGAGACGAAGCAGAGCAGCGTGAGCCGGAGAGTTTCTGCAGGGAGAAAAAAAAAACAAACCCAAAGGCTTCTTTTTTTTCAGTCACTTGCTGCCATTTGATTTGGATCCAGAGCTGGTTGCGTAACTTTCTAATGTGTTGGGGAGGGAATTGTGCAATATTTCATGAGGAATGTGTAATAGGCTCTGTTTAAGAGGGCGGCTCAACACGAGCTGCACAATGAAACCAGACACTGCTGGTGGATAAATGATAAGATGATGATGATGATGATGATGATGAGGATGATGATTAAACAGAGGAAGGAGTTTTATTTTGAAGGGAACACAATCAGGGAATACAAAGATTCAACTGACTGAAGACTCAACCTGAGGTGACATATGACATGTTGGCATCATCATGAGCTGATGATGTCACTGACTGTCAGGTACCAGGTTTGAGGACTTTTAAAGGGCCGGTCTGCAGGATTCAGCTGCATCTAGTGGTGAAGCTGCGTATTCCTGCTCCTTCAGGGGGGAGCTACGGTGGCCCAGAGAGCCCAGAAAACACATGCAAAGACAAAGAGACAGTTAGCTTAGCATTCTTCTTTAGCTGGGTCCGTCACGTTTATGTGTCCCCATGGAAACACTGCTGTTGTGTTGTGAGTTTTTGATCTTTAGTTTCAGCTCCACTGACACACACCGGTCTGTTTATAGTCCTAATTTGGACAATTAAGTTTCTGTTCTGTTCCATTCAACCTCGTCTGTCTAATTAAAATCAAAGGGAGTTTGGTCCGTGAACTTTGGTGAAAGAATCCGTGAAAGACGATCGAGCCACAGATAAAAAAAACTGGAACGAACATGATAATAATAATGAAAAAAAAAAAAAAACATCAAACACAGGCTGAACAAGCAAGTGCAAGTCTGGCACGGTAAACAAAAACAGGATGATCAGCTGTGATCTGACACGCCAGAGTAAGAGGAGGCTTCTAATCTCCAAAAATAATCACAATTCTCTGGCAAAATCAAGCTCAAGTTTGAGCATCAAGGAAGAAAGTTATGGACATGAAGGATGAAATGAGCGCAGGAAATCTGGGAGGACACATTAACCTCAGTCTTGGTGTCCACTTGAATGGATTCACACGCTTCAGTGTTTCTTAAAAACATAATGTTTCTTATAGTGCAGGCTCCATCAGCTCTCTGCTGGACTCTGATTGGTCAGTTATCAGCAGCAACTACAAGTTCAAGGGTGGAGCTGTTACTTTACATGACTTAAATAAGATCTGATTCGACCCTTATAGATAATGCGATTTATTAATGACTGATTAATACTGATGCATACTTACAGGTTGAGAGAGTACAGGATGTGCTTCATTGGCCCAAAGTTGCAAAATCCAACCAGTCGGTGTCAGTGCTGCTGTGCCGTGGCGGTTTTCCCTCCTGTCACACGTGTGTTTCCTTCAGCGGCCTCCGTGGTCTCTGAGGGTTAAAGAGTACAATGATTGAAACTGTGTAAGGAAGCTGTGGTTAAGAGAGAAAAAAAAAGAAGAGCTCCAGCTGCCGGGCTCTTTGTTGTTCATACAAAGTGGATTTCTCAGGGAAATTGGGAACATGGTGTTTCCCTGGCAGGGACACAAACCTAAAAATGGCCTTGGTTTAAGTAGTTGCGTGTGGCGCTGGTGTCAGGCCTGCAGCGAGTGTCCAGCTTGAAGGTGGGCGGCACAATGGGTCAAGGAAGTGAGGCCTGGACCCCACCCCCCCACCCCCACCCCAACCCCAACGTGGCAGCATGCAAATGAGAAGCAGCTTTTACTGAGGCACTCGCTCTGTTGTGTGTTGTGACTTTTATTTATACACACGATAAGCTGAATAACCAAACTACAGGAAAGGAAAAACTCTGTAGTTGTGATGGTCCGTAGTAAGTCACATTTAGCACTCATTCATTCATTCACTCATTCATTCATTCATCCTTTATTTTAAAGTCGGGATACAGAGGTAGAGAGGTAGGTAGAGACCTTGAAGAGGTTATGGTCCTGAGCTCGAACATAAAAGTGTCAGGAACGGAAGGAAGTAAAGTAAAGTAAGTTATGTTGAGTTAAAGTTAAAGTTGAGTTAAAGTTAAAGTTAAGTTGAAATATGATAAGCTAAACTAAGTCAGGTGCTGCCCTGTAGTTTACATATATAAATCTCATTACATCCAGATTAACTAATAATCTGAAATAACAGTAAACATGAGAAGAAAGTAGAATTCATCAGGCTGTGGAAGGCGCGGGCCCACTGGCTGGATTAGAGCACCAGAAAATCAGATTTAGGACACCAGTAAATCAGATTGTTTAAAATTCAGACAACACAGTCTGTTCTCAGTCCTGGGGGAGGTTTGTTCTGCCCCCCCCCCCCCCCCCCCCCCCCCCCCCGCTCCATCAGAGCAGTCAGTGCCAGGTCGGATTAAACTGTAATGTGGAGACGGTGAAACACACGGTGCAGCTCCATCTCCTCCTCCTCCTCCTCCTCCTCCACCTGTGTGGATCAGCTGAGTGACACACACTGTCAGGTGAGCTCCACACACACACACACACACACACATCACAGCATGTCCAATCCTCACGCCCGTCTGTCACATTAACCAAATTACTCCACTCTGGTTGTTGACACACTGACAAACTGATTGGAGACCGAGCGGCCACTCGTCCCTGTAGAAACCTCATTCATGTGTAAATGGATTATGGCTTCACTTCTAACGTCCTGTGTCGTGTTTCCACTGTCCTGACGCTTGTGCCACTTTAATTCACTGCTTCATATCTGATCTGTTATTTGCACATTGTTACGTAACAGCCTCCCTACAGTGTGTTTGTGGATTTGAATACCCCTGGGGAGTGTGTGTGTGTGTGTGTGTGTGCTTGTTTGTACCTCTAATTAAGCCTGATGTGTCACTTGAGGCTGCTGTGTGAGTGTGTGTGTGCAGATATTGGATGAGCTCATGTATACATACAGACCCACATATGTCTGAAGCTTCCACTTTCAGATGTTTAGACACTTGGTTTCGAGCACGTCATGAAATCACGGCGTTTGGCAGACGCAGAGGAAAAAAACCTCCTGAAGATGGATCACACTTCCAACACCAGAGAGCACCGGGCTTGATAATAACTCCTGCAGCAAGTGGGGACATGCTGTACAAAATGTGCACCCTGGGTGTGTGTGTGTGTGTGTGGAGCCATACTGCATGCATGCACATACACACATTCACACTGGAGGCTCTCCAAAGTACAAAACAGAACAGATTGAGGGGGTAAAGAGTGTAACTCTATCTCCTCCAACATGAGGCATCTTGACAAAGCCGTCCCTGTGAGGAGGACCACAGACCTCCTGCAGACAATGTCCCAGCTCTGTCCTCTGAATCAAGTCTGGCTAAATGCAAAAAGAAGAGGACTGGAACAAAGTATCTAACCCAACACACACACATCATCATCATCCTCATCATCACTGTGCAGTAATGAGCCGTACTAAACCTTCACTGGGGACGAGCATCAGCGCAACAGGTGAAACGTCCCATTAATCAGATCACAGAGGGACTTTGTCCTGTCACAGCAGGTGCCCTGTAAAAAAAAAAAAAGAAAGTCCACACTTCACTTGACCTGTCATCAACTCCCCAGCCCCCCACCCCCACCTCCATTCAGTTATATAACATACCATCACACAATAGTGCTCAGCTATAGACAGATACACCACCTGGGACCTGGCAGGTTCATCATCCTCAGCTGTAGCTCTGTGTGTGTGTGTGTGTGTGTGTGTTGCACTGTGTGGTGATGATAGATGTGTGTGCACCACCTGCTGGTCTGTGGGTGTAACTACAGTATATGATGTGATATTTTATTGATTAGTTTGATCTCTTCTCGGCCAATTAGAAGTCAGAGATGCAGAAAGTTGCAAGTAGCGAGTTTTTTTTTTTTAATCTGAGGAAGTCTACGTCCTGCTCTCTGGTTAGTAGGTGTGCATGTTTGACTTCAAACCCTTGTTGTGTGACAGGAGGTCATTTTCTGCAGCCAACAGAGGTCGTCTGTGCTGCAGCTCCACACACACTCACACACATGAGACAAAGACCCCTGAGCTGAGCAGGTGAACAAGAACAGAGAGAGGAGATTTACTCCACAGCTGCACTGTTGTTGTTGTAGCATCAGGCACCGAGCAGCCAGGATCCTCCTGGAATGTGTTTCTCTTTCATCCCTGAGAAATAAGAGAAAGAACAAAGAGAGGAGAGACGTCAGAGAAGAAACAGAGGGCAACGGGAGGTGAGACTTTCAAAGAAAAGGGTTTTATGAAAATGGTCCGTGCTCAGTCCGTTTCCAGTCAGAGGTGATCAGCCCGGTGTCGTCAGGAAGAAATCCACCGTGAATATTTACAACTGCTCTGTTTGAAGCTTTCAGTCTGTCAGATCCAACGGTTACAGATGTGAAACCTCTGGACACCGTGCAGCTCATTGCACTGTTTCCTGTTTTCAGCACAAACTCCACTGTAAGTTTAAATATAAAGTTTAACACATGCATTTTATCATTTATCATTTTAACAATCGATCAGGTGTGAGAGTCTCACATCAGCACTTTGAACTGAAGTCTCCTGGTGGAGCACACAGCATGTAGAGTCAGTCAGTCTGACCTTTGACCCTTTTGTTGTGTCTCTCCCTGACAAAAGAAATACTTAAGTTCAGTAACTGTTAATGAACCAGCAGCCAATGGAGAAACACTGAAGAGTTTCTTCAGTAAGTGTGTTTCCGTACTTTTGGTAAAACTCACTGACCACCTGCTGACACGTCCTGAGATGTTGAGTGATCAGTGTGACAGTTTGCACATGTTCTCCACTAGATGGCAGCCTTTAGTTACATTTAGACACATTAGACAACAGGCTCGTCCCACGCTGCCTGCTGGTGAAGTGAGAGCTTCACTAATGGTGATGAAATGAAGACTGAGCTGCTCATTTAGGGATGAAAGCTAAATTTAAAAGCTGTCACTGCTGAGGGACGTCGACTATAGACGGATAAATCAGTGTTAACACAGGCCTGAGGCTGAGGAGGAGGAGGAGGAGGAGGAGGAGGAAGGAGACACACGATGAGGACCAGGTGACAGGAGACACAGAGAGACCAGAGAAGGTGGAGGAAACACTGAAGTGAAGGGAGACCAGTGGAAAGGTAAGAGAGAGAGGGATGATAAGGAACGAGTGGAGAGAAGAAGAGATGGATGTGACTGACTCTACGAGGATGTGTGTGTGTGTGTGAGGAGTAAAGTAGGGTGGGGTGCCGCTGCTGCTGCTGCTGCTGGAGATGTAGCAGGTGGAAGACATGGTGGAGGCAGAGACAGAGAGGACGTGGCAGTGGGGCAGTGATTTAATTAGCACCCTCTACCCCCTCCAGCCCTTCACTCATAGCATCAATAATGCATGCCCCCTTGTTTCCACTGCCATAATTAATCCTCTCTTACTATAATTAAAAGCCAAAAATCCCACAAGATGGTTCAGCTTGGCCAGGCACGGGTTGGGTTGGCACGGGAACTGATGAAAAAACTCAGGAGCTTCACACACACACACACACACACACACCCCGTGGGTCGACAGATCCACAGACAGACAGACAGACCCACAGACATGTTGACAGAGATCAATAGTCAACACAACTCCAACACAAGCAGAGTGAATGAGGCGTGAAGATGGAGAGTGTGATGAAATGAATGAACGTGACAGACTGATGACAAGAAGAAGAGCTTCTCTCTCTCTCTCTCTCTCTTTCTCTCTCCTCTGCTGCTGCTGTGTTTGTGAATGAGCGAGAAGAAGGAAGTGAGGAAGGAGAGCGAGCCAAGCGCAAATCTATACCGACCCCCAGGAAGGAGGAGGACAACACACACACACACATACTCACGCAGGCTTCCTGCTCCCCAGATGAGGTTTTGTCTCCGCTGCAGCCAAGCCAGACGAGAGAGGGAGAGGTGGAGCTTTCTGATGCTGCAATTAGGACCACACTGTCTGGGCGAGCAAACAAGAATGAATATTTCAGTCCGGAGATCTCCGTGGGTACCTATGGTGGGGGCCTGGCACACCTACAGACACACACACACACACACAGATACACAGCTCACCACGGCTGCCAGGATTATTCACCTCCCAATCACAGATGCCACAATTATCACATCAGTATCACTGCGTAAACGATGCCAACTGTTATGCTCATTGAACTATTGTACAAGGTTTACAATACTATCACTATAAATATGCATCAGTCGCATACGAAGCCTCACCGTTACCGTTTCTCCTCCATGAAAACAAGGTGCAGCCAGCTTCCGGGTTTGGACCCGAGCCAGCAGACAACACAACTGATGGAGTAGAGGTCACGTCTCCTGCACAACCTGATTATTTCCTCCTCTTCTTCTTCTTCGAGACTCCTCTCCTCTTCAGGCTCTTCAGCATTTTTCAGAAGCTCCAGGGTGCACATCCTCCTCCTCCTCCTGCACACACACACACACACACACACACACACAGGACGGGTACAGTAGGAGCACTCCCTCTGGTGTGGGTTCATTGTGGTTGCTCGGTGCAGCCCTCCTCCTGCCCCGCCGTCCTCGGCCCCATCTCCACTTGATTTATCGCTCTAAAATACCACTGCACTAATTAGTCAAGTAATTAATTAATAGGCATTTGCATTTGTGCATATGCAATTAGGGGGCTGGAGAGAGGAGAGTGCAGATGGGGTCCGGGAGTCTGGTGGGGGTGGGTGGGTCTGTTTGTGTGTGCATGTGTGTGTCTGTCGGTGTGTGTGTGCATGTGTGTGTGTGTGTGTGCTGTATTTCATATTTGTGCCAGCAGAAGTTTGCACTTCTTCCAGAAAGACAAGTGAAGTGCAGGTCATCACCTCACATGTCTGACAGTGAGAGAGAGAAAAAGAGAGAGAGGGAGGGAGGGAGGGATGACAAAGGTGTGGAGGTGTGGCTTGATGACTTTGAGAGGCGATTGGGTGTCATTTGACCAAAGAAGAAGAAAGAGAGAAAAAAAAGAGGAATGATGGGAGATATTTTGAAATCTTAAAGGGGACGAGCTTTTTTTTTTTTTTTTTTAATGTGTGTGTGTGCATTTTAATAACGTGCATTTAGCCCATGAAGGAGCAACAGCAGGTGGCCGACGCTTAACACTAATCCGCATACAAACAGGAAGCAAAGTCGTTGTGAAATATCATAATTCCAAACAAGCTCTTCTTCTGCGTTTCAATATCAGATCAAAGCCGCCCTGATTGGAGCTGCCTTCCTGCCCCGGCGCTGGCTAAAGCCACGCTGTTGACATTTAGCATTTATTTTGGCAAGGTGACCTGAAGGTTGTTTGGGACTTGTTGAGAAGCAGCAACCACCCCCCACCCCCCACCCCCTCTCATGGCTGCAGTCCTCACCCCCTCCGTCCCTCCCTCCCTCCCTGTCCCTTGTCGGTGCAGCTGAGGTAGGATAGGGCACTGACTTGGCTGCTGGTGAGGTTTGATGCCCCTCTACTGTCCCTCACACACACACACACACACACACACACACACACACACACACACACAGACATAAACAAACACACTCCATGGTTTGGGGTGCTGCCAGGTTACCAGCCCCTCGTCCCAGAAGGGATGAGACACATTAGTGAATGTGCAGCATCACGGCTCCCCAGCCACAGCTGCCACACTGCTGCTGACCCCTGGGATGACCCTGCATGCCACCCACTCCCCCTCCCCCCCACCACCACCACTACCACACCCCCACTCTGCAGAGGAGGGGAGACGTAGAGGTGATTCAGGTCCAAGGACATGATGAACCTCCATCAGCTATTTCTCAGCAGCTCTCAGGTCGGTCCCAGCTCCCTCGGCCCGACGGACGTCTCTCTGTGCCAAGTTGGACTGGTTGGTCATCGAGCTCATTTCTCCCACATTAACTCCACTAATGTCGGATAAATAGAGAGATCTGTGAGCCTGGATGGACACAATGCAGTGGAGGGGACATACAGAGGGGGGTCGGACAGGATGGTGGTGGTGGGGGGGGTACACTGGTGGTGAGGGACTCTCCCATGATCTCCAATGGTGTTCCAGCAGCAGCTTGTCGTCTCCTCCTGAACGATGGACACCTCTGCCAGCTCGAACCCCCCCCCCCCCCCCCGTCATTTTTCATACATCCCTAGTGGGCCTGCACACCTGGGTCCCCTTCAGTGTATCTCTATGTCTCTCTCTCTCTCTCTCTCTCTGTGTGGCCCCTGCAGGCGTCGCTCACTCGGAGACACCAGCAGCTCTGACAGATCTCAGCGACCAGGAAACACTTGATCTTCACACTTTAGACCACATTGTACCAGTCTACACACACACACACACACACACACACACACACACACACACACAGGCCTGTGTAATATTATATGTTTTAATCGGACTCATCTGTGGCATTAGTGGGGCGGGAGGGTGAGGGGGGGTCACCTCCACCCGGTCAGGGCTGTGGCCACGAGAGTCACAACAAATCAGGGTTGGTTCTGGTTGTTGTTCCTCTGAATACATGGAAGCATAATTTGATCCAATTAGGTAAATAAATAAACAATATGCCTTCTGTTCCACAGCCTTAATGCACTTATAATGCATCCCCACCCCCCACCTCCCCCACTCACACCCCCCCCCCCCCCCACCCCATCCCATCCCCCCTCCTCCCCTGCACTGCTCCTGAACCAGAGATGAGGTGGAAACCAAACCAAACAGATCATCGTAAACGTTCGGGACTTCACTCATGTAGTTTGGTCTTTGTACAGTGAGAAGCGGTGATGATGTGTGTGTGTGTGTGTGTGTGTGTGTGTGATCAGCTGATAATCAGCTGATAATTGATTGATTGCTCCTGTGGAAGTGTTTTTATAGGGAGGAGGAGGTCACAGTGGATCAGTGTATTGTCGCCTAATGCTCATAAAACTACAGGCTTTTACAGCTGAGACACTTGATGTTTGACTCTGGGCTGGACACACACACACACACACACACACACACACACTGTATCTGCATATTTATACCTGCGCTCGTGCAGCTCGGTGTTAAATCACGTTAAACACTGGCTGCTGAGTCTGGCAGGTGAATGGGACTCTCACGTATAGATGGACATTATAGATATCATACACACATCCTGCCTCCAGCCCTTGAAGCAGCCTCGCGGGTCAACAATGATGAGTTTTGTTGTTCCACCATTTTATTTTCTCCCTCTCTCTCTGTTTTTCCTCCTTTTTTCTGGCTGTGTGAGCGCTAGCGCGGTGACAGATGGCGGAGCCCTCCTCCTCCTCCTCCTCCACCACCACCACCTCCTCCTCTTCTACCTCCTCCTGTCTCTCTCTCTCTCTCTCTCTCTCTCTCTCTCTCTCCCCCCCGGGAGGCCAAATCTCTCCGAATGCGGGCGCATGTCAATCACCGTGCTCTCATGTGATGGCTCTTGCCGGTGACGTGCCAGCCATATGGGCGCTGGCATCACAGCCTTAGCTGGTATGTAACCCCGTCCCCGGTAGCTCTCGATCGCACTCACTCACTCACTCACTCACTCACTCTCTCTCTCACACATACACACACACACACACACACACACTCACGCATACACACACATATCCATGCGCACACATGCATACATGCTCACTTACTCCCTCACGCATCTACACACGCACAGTCGCGCCAAGACGCACGTTCGTTCGCAGGCTCCGGTTATTCGAGTGCGCGCACCGGGAGAGAAGCACCGCGGAGGCAGCCACCGACGGACGGACCCGGACCCAGACCCGGAACCCCCAACCCGCACCTCCTGCACGCGCTGAGCTGATGAGGAGCGTCGCTCGCCCGGTCCTTTAAGATGGTCTGAAACTCACGCGCGGGTTTTTTTTTTTCTTCTTCCTCTCTCTCTCTCTCTTTCTCTCTCTCTCTCTCTCTCTCTTCCCTCCGACCCCCTGTGAAGAGCTCGAGCTGAGGTGAGTTGGAACAGAAACAACAACACTTATTTAAAAAAAAAAAAAAAAAAAAAAAAAAAAGATGAGGATGATGAAGAGCGGCTCCAAAATGGAGGAGAGAATTATCCAATTAATGCTTCTGCCACTTGAACATGGCGCTGGACTCAGGCACTTTTTATCTTTATCATGTGTAGGTTTAAGACGCGTTCACTGGCCTCGGTCCATGTGGATGTCAATCTATAGTCACCACATGTCAGTGGCTCTGATCCACAGCGTCTGTTCTGCTCTCGGCACCTTTTTTTTTTTCTTTATATAAAAAATAATAACATGGATGAACACGGCTTCCCTCCTGTTTGTCAGTTTATTGGATTTCTGTTCGGGCGCGCGTGGACAAATAGACCCCCTCCCTCTCTCTCCCGTGTGTGTGTGTGTGTGTGTGTGTGTCCTTCAACTTTTGACATCCAAACCCACCTGGATTATAAAAGCTAAGATCAGAAAAAAAACAAAAAAAAAACAACACAAAAAGCAGGGGAAGGCGGGCTCGCGGGCCCCGGAGGTTGGAGTCGCCCGTTCCTCCATCAGCAGCGCGCGCGTGCGGGCTGTAAATAGATCCTATCGGACACTAATTTGATTTAGAGATTCCTGCGTGTGGACGTGGAAGCAGAGACACAAAAGACAACGAATGTGGAGGATGAGATGTTTTTTTTGATGTGTGTGTGTGTGTGTGTGTGTGTGTGTGTGTGTGTGTGTGTGTGTGGAGGATTCCTCGAGTCTCGGTTTTATAACGAGGAGGTTTATTTACTGATGTTTTCTTTGTCGATGATTTGCATGTTGCAGGAGAGGAGGGAGGATGGGGGACCGGACCGGACCGGACCGGACCGGTGCCTCTCTGTCTGTCCACTTTGCTGCGCGCGCGACTTGGTGTGTTTTTATATTTAACGAGAGCTAAAAGGAAACAAGCCATTTCCATCTGGTAAAAACACACACAAGGTGCTTTGAAATCACGCGCTCGTGCATACTGAATTACGTGTGAAATCTATTTCGTGTAAACTGCACGCTCTGTTAATTAAACGTTGTTGAGTTGAGTTTTTTTTTTTTTCCTAATTGAGTAAAACCTCCAGAGCCCGAGATTTCAAAACTAGATTTTGCCCCTGGCACACACACACACCCCCCCGAGATAATTAGCCAACCATCACAGGCTCCTTTACCTCCAGCTCAGTCTGCTGCTGCTGCTGCTGATGCACTCACACACACTCACTCACACTCACGCGCGCGCGCGCGCACGAGGAAACATGTAGTGGAGGAAAGTGAGAGGAGGCTGAGTGGAGCTGTCAGAGACCTCAGCACCTGCACCGCCTCTGCTTTTAACCCACCGCCTTCACTGATCAAGTGGTAGGCTGATCGATTTATTGATCTATTATTGTCTTTTCTTTTTTTTTCTTTTACCAGATTGTTTCATTTGCAGCTTTGATTATTGATTAACTGGTGATAGTTTCATTTTGGTTCGTTAAAGCTGAACAAACTCTGATTTTGTTGCATTTCTTTTTAAAACATTTCCACCTATAAATTATTTTTTATTATTATTGATATTTTTATTGTAAAAAATCGAAGTTTGAGGTGTGCATCTAGGCCACCGTACTTCAATCGCCTTTTTGCGTCCGTGAGCCTTAATTTAATCATCAGTGTGACTTTAAACGCAGCTTCAGCCCATCAATTAAACACAGTGCTCTGAGCGGAGAGGTGGCGCGCGGTGTGGATGAATAGTGCTGGAATGCAGCCAGGAGTGTATATATGGGCGTCAGGAGGAGTGAAAGTGGGACCCCCCGCCCCCCCCCCTTTCTTTCCTTCCTTCCTTCCCTCCCTCCCTCCCTCCCCATGGGACCTGTAATGTGGCCCCTGCCGCTGGGACCCGCTGCGAGAGGACGCGACAGGGCACACGGATGACAGCAGGGAATTAAATGGGAATCCGTCTGGATGTGACCCAGCGCGCGCGCGCGCAGCTTTTAGGGGATGATTTCTCTCTCTCTCTCTCTCTCTCTCTGTTTTTATTTTTTATCATTACTCTCAGCAGGTTCACACCTTTTGGTGCTTTGGAGCAGAAACAATGGCTCAGATTTATCTAGTGTCAAAAAGGACAAATGGAGGTTTCTTGACCTGACTCGCTCACTTTCACTGCTCCTGCTGTTTGTGGTTGTGACGCCACAGAGCTCCTGAGGCCTCATCCTCGTTTCTTCTCCTCTCTCCTCTCCTCTCTCCCTCTCCAGAGTCGCTATGTTGACGAGGCTGTTCAGTGACCCCTCGCTGCTCCCCGACGTGCAGAAATACTCCGGCTGGGCCGAGGACAGCGACGGCGACGAGCCCAAGGTCAAAGACGAGGAGGAGCACGACGGCCAGGACGAGCTGGAGGCCGACGAGCTGCGCGGAGGCAGCCGGACGCACTCGGAGCACGCCGGGGAAGACGACGAGGACGACGACGTGGACGAGGACGACGACATGGAGGACACGGAGGGGGACAGACCCAAGAAACGAGGCCCCAAGAAGCGTAAAATGACGCAGGCCCGGATCGAGCGCTCCAGGCTGAGACGCATCAAGGCCAACGCGCGGGAGCGGACCCGCATGCACGACCTGAACTCTGCGCTCGACAATCTGCGTAAAGTGGTGCCCTGCTACTCCAAAACGCAAAAACTCTCCAAAATCGAGACGCTGCGTTTGGCCAAGAACTACATCTGGGCCCTGTCGGAGATACTGCGCTCCGGGAAGAGGCCGGACCTCGTGTCCTACGTCCAGACGCTGTGCAAAGGACTCTCCCAGCCCACGACCAACCTGGTGGCGGGATGCCTGCAGCTCAACTCCCGCAACTTCCTGACCGAGCAGCAGTGTCAGGGGGAGGGGGGCAGGTACGCGTCCGGCTCCTTCTCCATGCACTCCTACCCTTACCAGTGCGCGCGTCTGTCCAGCCCTCACTGCCAGCCGGGCTCGAACTCGCATCCGCTGAGGACGCACGGCTACTGCTCGGCTTACGACTCTCTGTACGGTGGGAGCGGATCCCCGGAGTACAACAGCCCCGAGTACGAGGGGCCCCTCAGCCCGCCGCTCTGCATCAATGGCAACTTTTCCGTAAAGCACCAAGGCTCCGCGTCCCCGGACAACGAGAAGGGGTACCACTACTCTATGCATTACTCCGGCCTGCCCGGCTCCAGGTCCACCGGGGCCCACAACCTGGTGTTCGGCTCCTCGGGGGCCCGGAGCGGCATTCACTCTGAAAACGTCCTGCCTTACCACGACATGCACTTACACCACGAACGGGCGCCAGTGTACGATGAACTCAACGCGTTTTTTCACAATTAAAAAACGGAGAAGCCTGTTGTGCGTCCCCCAACAATCAAGCATCGATCCGCGGCCACCGCTCTGCAGCGGAGCCGCCAGAGGTCGAGTGTTTCCCGGAGAGATGTTCACTCGGTGTCATCGGTGTTTTGTTTTTTATTTCCTTTACTGAACTCGCTCTAGTCAGGGATGTGGTGGAGGGGAGCCACGCGAAGCCGCACTTCTCTTATTCTGCGCAATAGAATCGACCCAGCTCCTTTAAAGGCTGATATCAGAGGGAAATTGATCATAAACAAACAAACAAACAAACAAAAATCATATCGAGACCCGGAAGTTCAAATTCTATGACGTTTTGAAACCATGTGATTTGTGTTTGTATCGGTGCTTGTTTGTTTGCATTTTGATGACAGGAAGTGTCAAAGTTCACCCACTTAACTTATGTCCGCACGAGCTACATCACAGGCTACAGCACACACACACACACACACACACACACACACACACACACAGATTGGCGGTGATTTTTTTCTAATAATCTATAATTAGAAAATGAATCAATGAATGAACGAGCTCGTGCAAACTCACACTCACGCGCCTGAAGGTGGCAGATCCTGAGGAGGTTGTGATGTTCTGTTTCTTTTTTTTCTTCTTCTTTGTTTCTGGGAAAAAAGAGAGAAAGAGAGAGAGAGAGAGAGAGAGAGAGAGAGAGAGATGTGCTGCTTAGTTGGGTTCGTAGTTTTAGAAGAATCCTGTTCTCCAGCTATAATCAATCGATCAAATCGATCAAAAAAAACAAACAAACAAAAAAACAATCGTTTCGCATCTATGCAAAACCCAACGAGACCAGAGAGGCAGCGAGGCCCAGGGAGACACTGTCCGTTTCATCAGCACTGTTTGTTTCCACGCACGGGTGCACGTGCACCACACACACACACACACACACACACACACACACACACACACACACTTGAATCAACAGCCTATGAATCTGACCTGGGCCAAAATGTTTTCATGTTGTTCCAAGGAAAGAAAAAACAAATCAAACATTTTATTTCTTCTTCTTTTATTTATTTTTTTATTCTAATTTATTCTCATGAACTTTTTTCTTCTTCTTGAGCCACTGCACTGTACTTTTATTTTGAAATACATTTTGATTCAGTATTTTAACTTTGATTTGCAAACTGCTGTTGATCAGTTATTATCATTATTATTATTATTTATTATTATTATTATTATTATTGCACGTATTTATTGTGTTGTTTTTTGTAATGAATGTTAATAGTCCATGAAAATGAAGGGATCCCATGTGTTGCTGATATTTATTTATTTTTTTTTTTCCAACTTTGTATTCAACCAACTGTGTGGTAAAATAAAATGACAATAAATGAGACTGTGCTACTTGATTTTTTCTTTTCTTTTCTCCCTCCCACCACCTCCACTTCTATCGGTCAGTATTGGCAGCTCTATTATCATAAGGGACATCAGTAAGTCTTGCTCATGGATTGAGTGAAGTAGAGCAGTGGCTGTATTTGAATGAGGAGCTGCAGCTCTTCTGTGCTGTTATTTATTGGCTGATTATTGGTCTGACCACGGGCCTCGTGCCACAACCTGCAGGAGTCCCTCTCTGAGCCTCGGGGCCCTTCATCTCCTAAAGTGGGACAGGAGGGAGGGAGAGGCCAGAGAACCGCTGCCAACTCAACTCAACTCCTTTCTTTCTATCTTTCTTTCTTTCTTTCTTTCTTTGGCAGAAAAACTCAAAGTTACAAAACAAGTCTTTAAAAAATGTATGGGAAGGTTTTTAACTGCAGACCTGCAGGACCAAAGCAGATATGATGTAAACGCTCCTGTAGCAGACATGGTGATGAGGAGGAGGAGGAGGAAGAAGAGGAGGAGGAGGAGTGTGTGTGTGTGTGTGTGTGTGTGTGTGTGTACTCTCCGCTCAACAGATCCAAATAACAGGGGACACACTGATCGGTGCCAGGCGCTGCTCTCCGGGTCACCGGGGTTAATAACGGAGGTCTGCTCCGTATTTTCCAACATTAGGAGACGGTTTCAGCACCGCGGAGAGCTCCGCAGCTGCTGCCCCGGATCATCCCACTGTCCTGTCTGTGCAGGCTACTGGTTCTGATACTGGTGTCACTGGTACTGGCACCAATACGATTCCAATGTTAATATCAGTGAACAACTTACAGGCTGTTCCTCCACACACACACACACACACACACACACACTCGTCGTGCAGGTTCGTCACGGCAGGAAAACGACTGAAAAATAAACAAACAAAACAAAACAACATGACGTCAGCAAATAAACCAGCAACAATCAAGTTTGATCAAGACACTGATTAGATGTCTGATAAAAGGTCTGAT